>CM041737.1:12081980-12585575 GCA_023373845.1 Nibea coibor | reverse complement strand
AGTAATGGTCCTTTACAATAATTCCAAGCTGTCCTGTGAGCTCAGATCTGTATATTATGAAGCTCTAGAATCCAATCAAGTCATATTTAGGCAGAAATCACCTTTCATTAACTGCGTTTGGCCTTCAATCAATTTATGGCAGGTGAAAATGCCCATTTTGTGTTGTAATGGTCCTTTACAAGAATTCCAAGCTGTCCTGTGAGGTCAGATTTTTATATTATGAAGCTCTAGAATCAGACCAAGTCATATTTAGGCAGAAATCACCTTTCATTAACTGCGTTTGGCCTTCAATCAATTTATGGCAGGTGAAAATGCCTTCAATCAATTTTTGGCAGGTGAAAATGCCCATATTCTGTTGCAATGGTCCTTTACAAGAATTCCAAGCTGTCCTGTGAGCTCAGATCTTTATATTATGAAGCTCTAGCATCCAATCAAGTCATATTTAGGCAGAAATCCCCTTTCATTAACTGCATTTGGCCTTCAATCAATTCATGGCAGGTGAAAATGCCCATTTTCAGCAGGTGAAAATGCCCATTTTGTGTTGTAATGGTCCTTTACAAGAATTCCAAGCTGTCCTGGGAGCTCAGATCTTTATATTATGAAGCTCTAGAATCAGACCAAGTCATATTCAGGCAGAAATCACCTTTCATTAACTGCGTTTGGCCTTCAATTTATGGCAGGTGAAAATGCCTTCAATCAATTTTCAGCAGGTGAAAATGTCCATTTTGTGTTGTAATGGTCCTTTACAAGAATTCCAAGCTGTCCTGTGAGCTCAGATCTTTATATTATGAAGCTCTAGAATCAGACCAAGTCATATCTAGGCAGAAATCACCTTTCATTAACTGCGTTTGGCCTTCAATCAATTTATGGCAGGTGAAAATGCCTTCAATCAATTTTTGGCAGGTGAAAATGCCCATTTTGTGTTGCAATGGTCCTTTACAAGAATTCCAAGCTGTCCTGTGAGCTCAGATCTTTATATTATGAAGCTCTAGATTCCAATTAAGTCATATTTAGGCAGAAATGACCTTTCATTAACTGCATTTGGCTTTCAATCAATTTATGGCAGGTGAAAATGCCTTCAATCAATTTTTGGCAGGTGAAAATGCGCATTTTGTGTTGTAATGGTCCTTTACAATAATTCCAAGCTGTCCTGTGAGCTCAGATCTGTATATTATGAAGCTCTAGAATCCAATCAAGTCATATTTAGGCAGAAATCACCTTTCATTAACTGCGTTTGGCCTTCAATCAATTTATGGCAGGTGAAACTGCCCATTTTCAGCAGGTGAAAATGCCCATTTTGTGTTGCAATGGTCCTTTACAAGAATTCCAAGCTGTCCTGTGAGCTCAGATCTTTATATTATGAAGCTCTAGCATCCAATCAAGTCATATTTAGGCAGAAATCCCCTTTCAATAACTGCATTTGGCCTTCAATCAATTTATGGCAGGTGAAAATGCCCATTTTCAGCAGGTGAAAATGCCCATTTTGTGTTGTAATGGTCCTTTACAAGAATTCCAAGCTGTCCTGGGAGCTCAGATCTTTATATTCTGAAGCTCTAGAATCAGACCAAGTCATATTCAGGCAGAAATCACCTTTCATTAACTGCGTTTGGCCTTCAATCAATTTATGGCAGGTGAAAATGCCTTCAATCAATTTTTGGCAGGTGAAAATGCCCATTTTGTGTTGTAATGGTCCTTTACAAGAATTCCAAGCTGTCCTGTGAGCTCAGATCTTTATATTATGAAGCTCTAGAATCAGACCAAGTCATATTTAGGCAGAAATCACCTTTCATTAACTGCGTTTGGCCTTCAATCAATTTATGGCAGGTGAAAATGCCTTCAATCAATTTTTGGCAGGTGAAAATGCCCATATTGTGTTGCAATGGTCCTTTACAAGAATTCCAAGCTGTCCTGTGAGCTCAGATCTTTATATTATGAAGCTCTAGCATCCAATCAAGTCATATTTAGGCAGAAATCCCCTTTCATTAACTGCATTTGGCCTTCAATCAATTTATGGCAGGTGAAAATGCCCATTTTCAGCAGGTGAAAATGCCCATTTTGTGTTGCAATGGTCCTTTACAAGAATTCCAAGCTGTCCTGGGAGCTCAGATCTTTATATTATGAAGCTCTAGAATCAGACCAAGTCATATTCTGGCAGAAATCACCTTTCATTAACTGCGTTTGGCCTTCAATCAATTTATGGCAGGTGAAAATGCCTTCAATCAATTTTCAGCAGGTGAAAATGCCCATTTTGTCTTGCAATGGTCCTTTACAAGAATTCCAAGCTGTCCTGTGAGCTCAGATCTTTATATTATGAAGCCCTAGAATCAGACCAAGTCATATTTAGGCAGAAATCACCTTACATTAACTGTGTTTGGCCTTCAATCAATTTATGGCAGGTGAAAATGCCTTCAATCAATTTTTGGCAGGTGAAAATGCCCATTTTGTTTTGCAATTGTCCTTTACAAGAATTCCAAGCTGTCCTGTGAGCTCAGATCTTTATATTATGAAGCTCTAGAATCCAATTAAGTCATATTTAGGCAGAAATCACCTTTCATTAACTGCATTTGGCTTTCAATCAATTTATGGCAGGTGAAAATGCCTTCAATCAATTTTTGGCAGGTGAAAATGCCCATTTTGTGTTGTAATGGTCCTTTACAATAATTCCAAGCTGTCCTGTGAGCTCAGATCTGTATATTATGAAGCTCTAGAATCCAATCAAGTCATATTTAGGCAGAAATCACCTTTCATTAACTGCGTTTGGCCTTCAATCAATTTATGGCAGGTGAAAATGCCCATTTTGTGTTGTAATGGTCCTTTACAAGAATTCCAAGCTGTCCTGTGAGCTCAGATTTTTATATTATGAAGCTCTAGAATCAGACCAAGTCATATTTAGGCAGAAATCACCTTTCATTAACTGCGTTTGGCCTTCAATCAATTTATGGCAGGTGAAAATGCCTTCAATCAATTTTTGGCAGGTGAAAATGCCCATATTGTGTTGCAATGGTCCTTTACAAGAATTCCAAGCTGTCCTGTGAGCTCAGATCTTTATATTATGAAGCTCTAGCATCCAATCAAGTCATATTTAGGCAGAAATCCCCTTTCAATAACTGCATTTGGCCTTCAATCAATTTATGGCAGGTGAAAATGCCCATTTTCAGCAGGTGAAAATGCCCATTTTGTGTTGTAATGGTCCTTTACAAGAATTCCAAGCTGTCCTGGGAGCTCAGATCTTTATATTATGAAGCTCTAGAATCAGACCAAGTCATATTCAGGCAGAAATCACCTTTCATTAACTGCGTTTGGCCTTCAATCAATTTATGGCAGGTGAAAATGCCTTCAATCAATTTTTGGCAGGTGAAAATGCCCCTTTTGTGTTGTAATGGTCCTTTACAAGAATTCCAAGCTGTCCTGTGAGCTCAGATCTTTATATTATGAAGCTCTAGAATCCAATCAAGTCATATTTAGGCAGAAATCACCTTTCATTAACTGCATTTGGCCTTCAATCAATTTATGGCAGGTGAAAATGCCCATTTTGTGTTGTAATGGTCCTTTACAAGAATTCAAAGCTGTCCTGTGAGCTCAGATCTTTATATTATGAAGCCCTAGAATCAGACCAAGTCATATTTAGGCAGAAATCACCTTTCATTAACTGCGTTTGGCCTTCAATCAATTTATGGCAGGTGAAAATGCCTTCAATCAATTTTCAGCAGGTGAAAATGCCCATTTTGTCTTGCAATGGTCCTTTACAAGAATTCCAAGCTGTCCTGTGAGCTCAGATCTTTATATTATGAAGCCCTAGAATCAGACCAAGTCATATTTAGGCAGAAATCACCTTTCATTAACTGTGTTTGGCCTTCAATCAATTTATGGCAGGTGAAAATGCCTTCAATCAATTTTTGGCAGGTGAAAATCCCCATTTTGTTTTGCAATTGTCCTTTACAAGAATTCCAAGCTGTCCTGTGAGCTCAGATCTTTATATTATGAAGCTCTAGAATCCAATTAAGTCATATTTAGGCAGAAATCACCTTTCATTAACTGCATTTGGCTTTCAATCAATTTATGGCAGGTGAAAATGCCTTCAATCAATTTTTGGCAGGTGAAAATGCCCATTTTGTGTTGTAATGGTCCTTTACAATAATTCCAAGCTGTCCTGTGAGCTCAGATCTGTATATTATGAAGCTCTAGAATCCAATCAAGTCATATTTAGGCAGAAATCACCTTTCATTAACTGCGTTTGGCCTTCAATCAATTTATGGCAGGTGAAAATGCCCATTTTGTGTTGTAATGGTCCTTTACAAGAATTCCAAGCTGTCCTGTGAGCTCAGATTTTTATATTATGAAGCTCTAGAATCAGACCAAGTCATATTTAGGCAGAAATCACCTTTCATTAACTGCGTTTGGCCTTCAATCAATTTATGGCAGGTGAAAATGCCTTCAATCAATTTTTGGCAGGTGAAAATGCCCATATTGTGTTGCAATGGTCCTTTACAAGAATTCCAAGCTGTCCTGTGAGCTCAGATCTTTATATTATGAAGCTCTAGCATCCAATCAAGTCATATTTAGGCAGAAATCCCCTTTCAATAACTGCATTTGGCCTTCAATCAATTTATGGCAGGTGAAAATGCCCATTTTCAGCAGGTGAAAATGCCCATTTTGTGTTGTAATGGTCCTTTACAAGAATTCCAAGCTGTCCTGGGAGCTCAGATCTTTATATTATGAAGCTCTAGAATCAGACCAAGTCATATTCAGGCAGAAATCACCTTTCATTAACTGCGTTTGGCCTTCAATCAATTTATGGCAGGTGAAAATGCCTTCAATCAATTTTTGGCAGGTGAAAATGCCCCTTTTGTGTTGTAATGGTCCTTTACAAGAATTCCAAGCTGTCCTGTGAGCTCAGATTTTTATATTATGAAGCCCTAGAATCAGACCAAGTCATATTTAGGCAGAAATCACCTTTCATTAACTGCGTTTGGCCTTCAATCAATTTATGGCAGGTGAAAATGCCTTCAATCAATTTTTGGCAGGTGAAAATGCCCATTTTGTGTTGTAATGGTCCTTTACAAGAATTCCAAGCTGTCCTGTGAGCTCAGATCTTTATATTATGAAGCCCTAGAATCCAATCAAGTCATATTTAGGCAGAAATCACCTTTCATTAACTGCGTTTGGCCTTCAATCAATTTATGGCAGGTGAAAATGCCTTCAATCAATTTTTGGCAGGTGAAAATGCCCATTTTGTGTTGCAATGGTCCTTTACAAGAATTCCAAGCTGTCCTGGGAGCTCAGATCTTTATATTATGAAGCTCTAGAATCAGACCAAGTCATATTCAGGCAGAAATCACCTTTCATTAACTGCGTTTGGCCTTCAATCAATTTATGGCAGGTGAAAATGCCTTCAATCAATTTTCAGCAGGTGAAAATGCCCATTTTGTGTTGTAATGGTCCTTTACAAGAATTCCAAGCTGTCCTGTGAGCTCAGATCTTTATATTATGAAGCTCTAGAATCCAATCAAGTCATATTTAGGCAGAAATCACCTTTCATTAACTGCGTTTGGCCTTCAATCAATTTATGGCAGGTGAAAATGCCTTCAATCAATTTTTGGCAGGTGAAAATGCCCATTTTGTGTTGTAATGGTCCTTTACAAGAATTCCAAGCTGTCCTGTGAGCTCAGATCTGTATATTATGAAGCTCTAGAATCCAATCAAGTCATATTTAGGCAGAAATCACCTTTCATTAACTGCGTTTGGCCTTCAATCAATTTATAGCATGTGAAAATGCCCATTTTCAGCAGGTGAAAATGCCCATTTTGTGTTGTAATGGTCCTTTACAAGAATTCCAAGCTGTCCTGTGAGCTCAGATTTTTATATTATGAAGCTCTAGAATCAGACCAAGTCATATCTAGGCAGAAATCACCTTTCATTAACTGCGTTTGGCCTTCAATCAATTTATGGCAGGTGAAAATGCCTTCAATCAATTTTTGGCAGGTGAAAATGCCCATTTTGTGTTGTAATGGTCCTTTACAAGAATTCCAAGCTGTCCTGTGAGCTCAGATCTGTATATTATGAAGCTCTAGAATCCAATCAAGTCATATTTAGGCAGAAATCACCTTTCATTAACTGCGTTTGGCCTTCAATCAATTTATGGCAGGTGAAACTGCCCATTTTCAGCAGGTGAAAATGCCCATTTTGTGTTGCAATGGTCCTTTACAAGAATTCCAAGCTGTCCTGTGAGCTCAGATCTTTATATTATGAAGCTCTAGCATCCAATCAAGTCATATTTAGGCAGAAATCCCCTTTCAATAACTGCATTTGGCCTTCAATCAATTTATGGCAGGTGAAAATGCCCATTTTCAGCAGGTGAAAATGCCCATTTTGTGTTGTAATGGTCCTTTACAAGAATTCCAAGCTGTCCTGGGAGCTCAGATCTTTATATTATGAAGCTCTAGAATCAGACCAAGTCATATTCAGGCAGAAATCACCTTTCATTAACTGCGTTTGGCCTTCAATCAATTTATGGCAGGTGAAAATGCCTTCAATCAATTTTTGGCAGGTGAAAATGCCCATTTTGTGTTGTAATGGTCCTTTACAAGAATTCCAAGCTGTCCTGTGAGCTCAGATCTGTATATTATGAAGCTCTAGAATCAGACCAAGTCATATTTAGGCAGAAATCACCTTTCATTAACTGCGTTTGGCCTTCAATCAATTTATGGCAGGTGAAAATGCCCATTTTGTGTTGTAATGGTCCTTTACAAGAATTCCAAGCTGTCCTGTGAGCTCAGATTTTTATATTATGAAGCTCTAGAATCAGACCAAGTCATATTTAGGCAGAAATCACCTTTCATTAACTGCGTTTGGCCTTCAATCAATTTATGGCAGGTGAAAATGCCTTCAATCAATTTTTGGCAGGTGAAAATGCCCATATTGTGTTGCAATGGTCCTTTACAAGAATTCCAAGCTGTCCTGTGAGCTCAGATCTTTATATTATGAAGCTCTAGCATCCAATCAAGTCATATTTAGGCAGAAATCCCCTTTCAATAACTGCATTTGGCCTTCAATCAATTTATGGCAGGTGAAAATGCCCATTTTCAGCAGGTGAAAATGCCCATTTTGTGTTGTAATGGTCCTTTACAAGAATTCAAAGCTGTCCTGTGAGCTCAGATCTTTATATTATGAAGCCCTAGAATCAGACCAAGTCATATTTAGGCAGAAATCACCTTTCATTAACTGCGTTTGGCCTTCAATCAATTTATGGCAGGTGAAAATGCCTTCAATCAATTTTTGGCAGGTGAAAATGCCCATTTTGTGTTGTAATGGTCCTTTACAAGAATTCCAAGCTGTCCTGTGAGCTCAGATCTGTATATTATGAAGCTCTAGAATCAGACCAAGTCACATTTAGGCAGAAATCACCTTTCATTAACTGCGTTTGGCCTTCAATCAATTTATGGCAGGTGAAAATGCCCATTTTGTGTTGTAATGGTCCTTTACAAGAATTCCAAGCTGTCCTGTGAGCTCAGATTTTTATATTATGAAGCTCTAGAATCAGACCAAGTCATATTTAGGCAGAAATCACCTTTCATTAACTGCGTTTGGCCTTCAATCAATTTATGGCAGGTGAAAATGCCTTCAATCAATTTTTGGCAGGTGAAAATGCCCATATTGTGTTGCAATGGTCCTTTACAAGAATTCCAAGCTGTCCTGTGAGCTCAGATCTTTATATTATGAAGCTCTAGCATCCCATCAAGTCATATTTAGGCAGAAATCCCCTTTCATTAACTGCATTTGGCCTTCAATCAATTTATGGCAGGTGAAAATGCCCATTTTCAGCAGGTGAAAATGCCCATTTTGTGTTGCAATGGTCCTTTACAAGAATTCCAAGCTGTCCTGGGAGCTCAGATCTTTAAATTATGAAGCTCTAGAATCAGACCAAGTCATATTCTGGCAGAAATCACCTTTCATTAACTGCGTTTGGCCTTCAATCAATTTATGGCAGGTGAAAATGCCTTCAATCAATTTTCAGCAGGTGAAAATGCCCATTTTGTCTTGCAATGGTCCTTTACAAGAATTCCAAGCTGTCCTGTGAGCTCAGATCTTTATATTATGAAGCTGTAGAATCCAATTACGTCATATTTAGGCAGAAATCACCTTTCATTAACTGCGTTTGGCCTTCAATCAATTTATGGCAGGTGAAAATGCCCATTTTGTGTTGTAATGGTCCTTTACAAGAATTCCAAGCTGTCCTGTGAGCTCAGATTTTTATATTATGAAGCTCTAGAATCAGACCAAGTCATATTTAGGCAGAAATCACCTTTCATTAACTGCGTTTGGCCTTCAATCAATTTATGGCAGGTGAAAATGCCTTCAATCAATTTTTGGCAGGTGAAAATGCCCATATTGTGTTGCAATGGTCCTTTACAAGAATTCCAAGCTGTCCTGTGAGCTCAGATCTTTATATTATGAAGCTCTAGCATCCAATCAAGTCATATTTAGGCAGAAATCCCCTTTCATTAACTGCATTTGGCCTTCAATCAATTTATGGCAGGTGAAAATGCCCATTTTCAGCAGGTGAAAATGCCCATTTTGTGTTGCAATGGTCCTTTACAAGAATTCCAAGCTGTCCTGGGAGCTCAGATCTTTATATTATGAAGCTCTAGAATCAGACCAAGTCATATTCTGGCAGAAATCACCTTTCATTAACTGCGTTTGGCCTTCAATCAATTTATGGCAGGTGAAAATGCCTTCAATCAATTTTCAGCAGGTGAAAATGCCCATTTTGTCTTGCAATGGTCCTTTACAAGAATTCCAAGCTGTCCTGTGAGCTCAGATCTTTATATTATGAAGCTCTAGAATCCAATTACGTCATATTTAGGCTGAAATCACCTTTCATTAACTGCGTTTGGCCTTCAATCAATTTATGGCAGGTGAAAATGCCCATTTTGTGTTGTAATGGTCCTTTACAAGAATTCCAAGCTGTCCTGTGAGCTCAGATTTTTATATTATGAAGCTCTAGAATCAGACCAAGTCATATTTAGGCAGAAATCACCTTTCATTAACTGCGTTTGGCCTTCAAACAATTTATGGCAGGTGAAAATGCCTTCAATCAATTTTTGGCAGGTGAAAATGCCCATATTCTGTTGCAATGGTCCTTTACAAGAATTCCAAGCTGTCCTGTGAGCTCAGATCTTTATATTATGAAGCTCTAGCATCCAATCAAGTCATATTTAGGCAGAAATCCCCTTTCATTAACTGCATTTGGCCTTCAATCAATTCATGGCAGGTGAAAATGCCCATTTTCAGCAGGTGAAAATGCCCATTTTGTGTTGTAATGGTCCTTTACAAGAATTCCAAGCTGTCCTGGGAGCTCAGATCTTTATATTATGAAGCTCTAGAATCAGACCAAGTCATATTCAGGCAGAAATCACCTTTCATTAACTGCGTTTGGCCTTCAATTTATGGCAGGTGAAAATGCCTTCAATCAATTTTCAGCAGGTGAAAATGTCCATTTTGTGTTGTAATGGTCCTTTACAAGAATTCCAAGCTGTCCTGTGAGCTCAGATCTTTATATTATGAAGCTCTAGAATCAGACCAAGTCATATCTAGGCAGAAATCACCTTTCATTAACTGCGTTTGGCCTTCAATCAATTTATGGCAGGTGAAAATGCCTTCAATCAATTTTTGGCAGGTGAAAATGCCCATTTTGTGTTGCAATGGTCCTTTACAAGAATTCCAAGCTGTCCTGTGAGCTCAGATCTTTATATTATGAAGCTCTAGATTCCAATTAAGTCATATTTAGGCAGAAATGACCTTTCATTAACTGCATTTGGCTTTCAATCAATTTATGGCAGGTGAAAATGCCTTCAATCAATTTTTGGCAGGTGAAAATGCGCATTTTGTGTTGTAATGGTCCTTTACAATAATTCCAAGCTGTCCTGTGAGCTCAGATCTGTATATTATGAAGCTCTAGAATCCAATCAAGTCATATTTAGGCAGAAATCACCTTTCATTAACTGCGTTTGGCCTTCAATCAATTTATGGCAGGTGAAACTGCCCATTTTCAGCAGGTGAAAATGCCCATTTTGTGTTGCAATGGTCCTTTACAAGAATTCCAAGCTGTCCTGTGAGCTCAGATCTTTATATTATGAAGCTCTAGCATCCAATCAAGTCATATTTAGGCAGAAATCCCCTTTCAATAACTGCATTTGGCCTTCAATCAATTTATGGCAGGTGAAAATGCCCATTTTCAGCAGGTGAAAATGCCCATTTTGTGTTGTAATGGTCCTTTACAAGAATTCCAAGCTGTCCTGGGAGCTCAGATCTTTATATTCTGAAGCTCTAGAATCAGACCAAGTCATATTCAGGCAGAAATCACCTTTCATTAACTGCGTTTGGCCTTCAATCAATTTATGGCAGGTGAAAATGCCTTCAATCAATTTTTGGCAGGTGAAAATGCCCATTTTGTGTTGTAATGGTCCTTTACAAGAATTCCAAGCTGTCCTGTGAGCTCAGATCTTTATATTATGAAGCTCTAGAATCAGACCAAGTCATATTTAGGCAGAAATCACCTTTCATTAACTGCGTTTGGCCTTCAATCAATTTATGGCAGGTGAAAATGCCTTCAATCAATTTTTGGCAGGTGAAAATGCCCATATTGTGTTGCAATGGTCCTTTACAAGAATTCCAAGCTGTCCTGTGAGCTCAGATCTTTATATTATGAAGCTCTAGCATCCAATCAAGTCATATTTAGGCAGAAATCCCCTTTCATTAACTGCATTTGGCCTTCAATCAATTTATGGCAGGTGAAAATGCCCATTTTCAGCAGGTGAAAATGCCCATTTTGTGTTGCAATGGTCCTTTACAAGAATTCCAAGCTGTCCTGGGAGCTCAGATCTTTATATTATGAAGCTCTAGAATCAGACCAAGTCATATTCTGGCAGAAAACACCTTTCATTAACTGCGTTTCGCCTTCAATCAATTTATGGCAGGTGAAAATGCCTTCAATCAATTTTCAGCAGGTGAAAATGCCCATTTTGTCTTGCAATGGTCCTTTACAAGAATTCCAAGCTGTCCTGTGAGCTCAGATCTTTATATTATGAAGCTCTAGAATCCAATTACGTCATATTTAGGCAGAAATCACCTTTCATTAACTGCGTTTGGCCTTCAATCAATTTATGGCAGGTGAAAATGCCCATTTTGTGTTGTAATGGTCCTTTACAAGAATTCCAAGCTGTCCTGTGAGCTCAGATTTTTATATTATGAAGCTCTAGAATCAGACCAAGTCATATTTAGGCAGAAATCACCTTTCATTAACTGCGTTTGGCCTTCAATCAATTTATGGCAGGTGAAAATGCCTTCAATCAATTTTTGGCAGGTGAAAATGCCCATATTGTGTTGCAATGGTCCTTTACAAAAATTCCAAGCTGTCCTGTGAGCTCAGATCTTTATATTATGAAGCTCTAGCATCCAATCAAGTCATATTTAGGCAGAAATCCCCTTTCATTAACTGCATTTGGCCTTCAATCAATTTATGGCAGGTGAAAATGCCCATTTTCAGCAGGTGAAAATGCCCATTTTGTGTTGCAATGGTCCTTTACAAGAATTCCAAGCTGTCCTGGGAGCTCAGATCTTTATATTATGAAGCTCTAGAATCAGACCAAGTCATATTCTGGCAGAAATCACCTTTCATTAACTGCGTTTGGCCTTCAATCAATTTATGGCAGGTGAAAATGCCTTCAATCAATTTTCAGCAGGTGAAAATGCCCATTTTGTCTTGCAATGGTCCTTTACAAGAATTCCAAGCTGTCCTGTGAGCTCAGATCTTTATATTATGAAGCTCTAGAATCCAATTACGTCATATTTAGGCAGAAATCACCTTTCATTAACTGCGTTTGGCCTTCAATCAATTTATGGCAGGTGAAAATGCCCATTTTGTGTTGTAATGGTCCTTTACAAGAATTCCAAGCTGTCCTGTGAGCTCAGATTTTTATATTATGAAGCTCTAGAATCAGACCAAGTCATATTTAGGCAGAAATCACCTTTCATTAACTGCGTTTGGCCTTCAATCAATTTATGGCAGGTGAAAATGCCTTCAATCAATTTTTGGCAGGTGAAAATGCCCATATTCTGTTGCAATGGTCCTTTACAAGAATTCCAAGCTGTCCTGTGAGCTCAGATCTTTATATTATGAAGCTCTAGCATCCAATCAAGTCATATTTAGGCAGAAATCCCCTTTCATTAACTGCATTTGGCCTTCAATCAATTCATGGCAGGTGAAAATGCCCATTTTCAGCAGGTGAAAATGCCCATTTTGTGTTGTAATGGTCCTTTACAAGAATTCCAAGCTGTCCTGGGAGCTCAGATCTTTATATTATGAAGCTCTAGAATCAGACCAAGTCATATTCAGGCAGAAATCACCTTTCATTAACTGCGTTTGGCCTTCAATTTATGGCAGGTGAAAATGCCTTCAATCAATTTTCAGCAGGTGAAAATGTCCATTTTGTGTTGTAATGGTCCTTTACAAGAATTCCAAGCTGTCCTGTGAGCTCAGATCTTTATATTATGAAGCTCTAGAATCAGACCAAGTCATATCTAGGCAGAAATCACCTTTCATTAACTGCGTTTGGCCTTCAATCAATTTATGGCAGGTGAAAATGCCTTCAATCAATTTTTGGCAGGTGAAAATGCCCATTTTGTGTTGCAATGGTCCTTTACAAGAATTCCAAGCTGTCCTGTGAGCTCAGATCTTTATATTATGAAGCTCTAGATTCCAATTAAGTCATATTTAGGCAGAAATGACCTTTCATTAACTGCATTTGGCTTTCAATCAATTTATGGCAGGTGAAAATGCCTTCAATCAATTTTTGGCAGGTGAAAATGCGCATTTTGTGTTGTAATGGTCCTTTACAATAATTCCAAGCTGTCCTGTGAGCTCAGATCTGTATATTATGAAGCTCTAGAATCCAATCAAGTCATATTTAGGCAGAAATCACCTTTCATTAACTGCGTTTGGCCTTCAATCAATTTATGGCAGGTGAAACTGCCCATTTTCAGCAGGTGAAAATGCCCATTTTGTGTTGCAATGGTCCTTTACAAGAATTCCAAGCTGTCCTGTGAGCTCAGATCTTTATATTATGAAGCTCTAGCATCCAATCAAGTCATATTTAGGCAGAAATCCCCTTTCAATAACTGCATTTGGCCTTCAATCAATTTATGGCAGGTGAAAATGCCCATTTTCAGCAGGTGAAAATGCCCATTTTGTGTTGTAATGGTCCTTTACAAGAATTCCAAGCTGTCCTGGGAGCTCAGATCTTTATATTCTGAAGCTCTAGAATCAGACCAAGTCATATTCAGGCAGAAATCACCTTTCATTAACTGCGTTTGGCCTTCAATCAATTTATGGCAGGTGAAAATGCCTTCAATCAATTTTTGGCAGGTGAAAATGCCCATTTTGTGTTGTAATGGTCCTTTACAAGAATTCCAAGCTGTCCTGTGAGCTCAGATCTTTATATTATGAAGCTCTAGAATCAGACCAAGTCATATTTAGGCAGAAATCACCTTTCATTAACTGCGTTTGGCCTTCAATCAATTTATGGCAGGTGAAAATGCCTTCAATCAATTTTTGGCAGGTGAAAATGCCCATATTGTGTTGCAATGGTCCTTTACAAGAATTCCAAGCTGTCCTGTGAGCTCAGATCTTTATATTATGAAGCTCTAGCATCCAATCAAGTCATATTTAGGCAGAAATCCCCTTTCATTAACTGCATTTGGCCTTCAATCAATTTATGGCAGGTGAAAATGCCCATTTTCAGCAGGTGAAAATGCCCATTTTGTGTTGCAATGGTCCTTTACAAGAATTCCAAGCTGTCCTGGGAGCTCAGATCTTTATATTATGAAGCTCTAGAATCAGACCAAGTCATATTCTGGCAGAAATCACCTTTCATTAACTGCGTTTGGCCTTCAATCAATTTATGGCAGGTGAAAATGCCTTCAATCAATTTTCAGCAGGTGAAAATGCCCATTTTGTCTTGCAATGGTCCTTTACAAGAATTCCAAGCTGTCCTGTGAGCTCAGATCTTTATATTATGAAGCCCTAGAATCAGACCAAGTCATATTTAGGCAGAAATCACCTTTCATTAACTGTGTTTGGCCTTCAATCAATTTATGGCAGGTGAAAATGCCTTCAATCAATTTTTGGCAGGTGAAAATGCCCATTTTGTTTTGCAATTGTCCTTTACAAGAATTCCAAGCTGTCCTGTGAGCTCAGATCTTTATATTATGAAGCTCTAGAATCCAATTAAGTCATATTTAGGCAGAAATCACCTTTCATTAACTGCATTTGGCTTTCAATCAATTTATGGCAGGTGAAAATGCCTTCAATCAATTTTTGGCAGGTGAAAATGCCCATTTTGTGTTGTAATGGTCCTTTACAATAATTCCAAGCTGTCCTGTGAGCTCAGATCTGTATATTATGAAGCTCTAGAATCCAATCAAGTCATATTTAGGCAGAAATCACCTTTCATTAACTGCGTTTGGCCTTCAATCAATTTATGGCAGGTGAAAATGCCCATTTTGTGTTGTAATGGTCCTTTACAAGAATTCCAAGCTGTCCTGTGAGCTCAGATTTTTATATTATGAAGCTCTAGAATCAGACCAAGTCATATTTAGGCAGAAATCACCTTTCATTAACTGCGTTTGGCCTTCAATCAATTTATGGCAGGTGAAAATGCCTTCAATCAATTTTTGGCAGGTGAAAATGCCCATATTGTGTTGCAATGGTCCTTTACAAGAATTCCAAGCTGTCCTGTGAGCTCAGATCTTTATATTATGAAGCTCTAGCATCCAATCAAGTCATATTTAGGCAGAAATCCCCTTTCAATAACTGCATTTGGCCTTCAATCAATTTATGGCAGGTGAAAATGCCCATTTTCAGCAGGTGAAAATGCCCATTTTGTGTTGTAATGGTCCTTTACAAGAATTCCAAGCTGTCCTGGGAGCTCAGATCTTTATATTATGAAGCTCTAGAATCAGACCAAGTCATATTCAGGCAGAAATCACCTTTCATTAACTGCGTTTGGCCTTCAATCAATTTATGGCAGGTGAAAATGCCTTCAATCAATTTTTGGCAGGTGAAAATGCCCCTTTTGTGTTGTAATGGTCCTTTACAAGAATTCCAAGCTGTCCTGTGAGCTCAGATCTTTATATTATGAAGCTCTAGAATCCAATCAAGTCATATTTAGGCAGAAATCACCTTTCATTAACTGCATTTGGCCTTCAATCAATTTATGGCAGGTGAAAATGCCCATTTTGTGTTGTAATGGTCCTTTACAAGAATTCAAAGCTGTCCTGTGAGCTCAGATCTTTATATTATGAAGCCCTAGAATCAGACCAAGTCATATTTAGGCAGAAATCACCTTTCATTAACTGCGTTTGGCCTTCAATCAATTTATGGCAGGTGAAAATGCCTTCAATCAATTTTCAGCAGGTGAAAATGCCCATTTTGTCTTGCAATGGTCCTTTACAAGAATTCCAAGCTGTCCTGTGAGCTCAGATCTTTATATTATGAAGCCCTAGAATCAGACCAAGTCATATTTAGGCAGAAATCACCTTTCATTAACTGTGTTTGGCCTTCAATCAATTTATGGCAGGTGAAAATGCCTTCAATCAATTTTTGGCAGGTGAAAATGCCCATTTTGTTTTGCAATTGTCCTTTACAAGAATTCCAAGCTGTCCTGTGAGCTCAGATCTTTATATTATGAAGCTCTAGAATCCAATTAAGTCATATTTAGGCAGAAATCACCTTTCATTAACTGCATTTGGCTTTCAATCAATTTATGGCAGGTGAAAATGCCTTCAATCAATTTTTGGCAGGTGAAAATGCCCATTTTGTGTTGTAATGGTCCTTTACAATAATTCCAAGCTGTCCTGTGAGCTCAGATCTGTATATTATGAAGCTCTAGAATCCAATCAAGTCATATTTAGGCAGAAATCACCTTTCATTAACTGCGTTTGGCCTTCAATCAATTTATGGCAGGTGAAAATGCCCATTTTGTGTTGTAATGGTCCTTTACAAGAATTCCAAGCTGTCCTGTGAGCTCAGATTTTTATATTATGAAGCTCTAGAATCAGACCAAGTCATATTTAGGCAGAAATCACCTTTCATTAACTGCGTTTGGCCTTCAATCAATTTATGGCAGGTGAAAATGCCTTCAATCAATTTTTGGCAGGTGAAAATGCCCATATTGTGTTGCAATGGTCCTTTACAAGAATTCCAAGCTGTCCTGTGAGCTCAGATCTTTATATTATGAAGCTCTAGCATCCAATCAAGTCATATTTAGGCAGAAATCCCCTTTCAATAACTGCATTTGGCCTTCAATCAATTTATGGCAGGTGAAAATGCCCATTTTCAGCAGGTGAAAATGCCCATTTTGTGTTGTAATGGTCCTTTACAAGAATTCCAAGCTGTCCTGGGAGCTCAGATCTTTATATTATGAAGCTCTAGAATCAGACCAAGTCATATTCAGGCAGAAATCACCTTTCATTAACTGCGTTTGGCCTTCAATCAATTTATGGCAGGTGAAAATGCCTTCAATCAATTTTTGGCAGGTGAAAATGCCCCTTTTGTGTTGTAATGGTCCTTTACAAGAATTCCAAGCTGTCCTGTGAGCTCAGATCTTTATATTATGAAGCTCTAGAATCCAATCAAGTCATATTTAGGCAGAAATCACCTTTCATTAACTGCATTTGGCCTTCAATCAATTTATGGCAGGTGAAAATGCCCATTTTGTGTTGTAATGGTCCTTTACAAGAATTCAAAGCTGTCCTGTGAGCTCAGATCTTTATATTATGAAGCCCTAGAATCAGACCAAGTCATATTTAGGCAGAAATCACCTTTCATTAACTGCGTTTGGCCTTCAATCAATTTATGGCAGGTGAAAATGCCTTCAATCAATTTTTGGCAGGTGAAAATGCCCATTTTGTGTTGTAATGGTCCTTTACAAGAATTCCAAGCTGTCCTGTGAGCTCAGATCTTTATATTATGAAGCTCTAGAATCCAATCAAGTCATATTTAGGCAGAAATCACCTTTCATTAACTGCGTTTGGCCTTCAATCAATTTATGGCAGGTGAAAATGCCTTCAATCAATTTTTGGCAGGTGAAAATGCCCATTTTGTGTTGCAATGGTCCTTTACAAGAATTCCAAGCTGTCCTGGGAGCTCAGATCTTTATATTATGAAGCTCTAGAATCAGACCAAGTCATATTCAGGCAGAAATCACCTTTCATTAACTGCGTTTGGCCTTCAATCAATTTATGGCAGGTGAAAATGCCTTCAATCAATTTTCAGCAGGTGAAAATGCCCATTTTGTGTTGTAATGGTCCTTTACAAGAATTCCAAGCTGTCCTGTGAGCTCAGATCTTTATATTATGAAGCTCTAGAATCCAATCAAGTCATATTTAGGCAGAAATCACCTTTCATTAACTGCGTTTGGCCTTCAATCAATTTATGGCAGGTGAAAATGCCTTCAATCAATTTTTGGCAGGTGAAAATGCCCATTTTGTGTTGTAATGGTCCTTTACAAGAATTCCAAGCTGTCCTGTGAGCTCAGATCTGTATATTATGAAGCTCTAGAATCCAATCAAGTCATATTTAGGCAGAAATCACCTTTCATTAACTGCGTTTGGCCTTCAATCAATTTATAGCATGTGAAAATGCCCATTTTCAGCAGGTGAAAATGCCCATTTTGTGTTGTAATGGTCCTTTACAAGAATTCCAAGCTGTCCTGTGAGCTCAGATTTTTATATTATGAAGCTCTAGAATCAGACCAAGTCATATCTAGGCAGAAATCACCTTTCATTAACTGCGTTTGGCCTTCAATCAATTTATGGCAGGTGAAAATGCCTTCAATCAATTTTTGGCAGGTGAAAATGCCCATTTTGTGTTGTAATGGTCCTTTACAAGAATTCCAAGCTGTCCTGTGAGCTCAGATCTTTATATTATGAAGCTCTAAAATCCAATCAAGTCATATTTAGGCAGAAATCACCTTTCAGTAACTGCATTTGGCCTTCAATCAATTTTTGGCAGGTGAAAATGCCCATTTTGTGTTGTAATGGTCCTTTACAAGAATTCCAAGCTATCCTGTGAGCTCAGATCTTTATATTATGAAGCCCTAGAATCAGACCAAGTCATATTTAGGCAGAAATCACCTTTCATTAACTGCGTTTGGCCTTCAATCAATTTATGGCAGGTGAAAATGCCTTCAATCAATTTTTGGCAGGTGAAAATGCCCATTTTGTGTTGCAATGGTCCTTTACAAGAATTCCAAGCTGTCCTGTGAGCTCAGCTCTTTACATTATGAAGCTCTAGAATCCAATTAAGTCATATTTAGGCAGAAATCACCTTTCATTAACTGCATTTGGCTTTCAATCAATTTATGGCAGGTGAAAATGCCTTCAATCAGCTGCTCCTTTCGTGAGGTAGTCCGCCATGTTTTCAGTCCGTGGAGGCGAAGTCACAAGATTTGGAAATCCATATCCGCCGTGTTTTCAAATGCTCAGATAACGTGAGCAAGATCACCTTGATCCACGACTGAGAAAAGGAGGACTTCGTTATCCGGACTATCCTGATCCAGATTACAAGTTTTGAAATATCGGGCCCTGGTGTAGCATACTATCTTTTTAGCCTTTAATGTTAAGAACTACCGTGTTATTTTTTCCCAAGAGATTTCTCTTTAATGGACGTGTGCCATTTTGAAACGAGACCCTTCATGTGACACTTTCATTTTCATAACATTTTCGAACGTGTTTGTAAAAAAGGGGCCTCAGCTACTCAACATCTGATTCTCCTTTTACAATATTAGTCTTTCAAATCAGCAGTCAGTGTCTGGTGTGTCTGTGTGTGTGTCTGTGTGTGTGTCTGTGTGTCTATATATGTGTGTGTGTATCGACATGCAGATGATGTGTGTTTTTCTACAGACATTGCATTGTTAAAACTGGAGAGGAAATCTGTGAGCAGCTGACGCCGGTCGAAATAGGATGGTTGGATAAAAGTGATGAGGCCTTTTGTATAAAATCTGCTACCAAAAGTACAACACAAGCAGCATCTCATTTTGTCCTCACTGAATTTAGATTGCCTAATTTGCAAATGAAATGAAGTAGCATCTTATCCTTGTGTAAGTACTGTGTATGTTGCACTGATAAGTGATACTGCACCATGTTGAACTATTACCTGCTGATTATTGTATATGGCTTGTAATATGTAAGTAAGTGTTTTATACTGTGTACTCTCTTGTGTGATTTTGTGTTTGGTTGCTCTCGTAAACACTCTGAATACAAATTTCTTTAAGAACTGAAGATTCAGATAAAAGGTCTGAACATATATACTGCACATCAAACTTTTCAGTATATACAGCAGACCAAAAACAATAGCTAATATTAAAGCAACTATGCAAAATAGGCCAATCAGAAACCACCATTACATTTCACTCTTTCCTCCTATTCGTCCACAACACTGACCTTCTATTGCTTCTATGTCTCCATGGTAACCAATCAAGCAGGCAGTCCAGCTCACCACACCGCACCTCTTCAAAAGCTGGGGACTCTTGACAGTAATTGGCAGCATATGTATGTAAATGTTAACGTTTTACATTAGGACCCAACTTAATGAGCAAAAGGAGAGGAGATAGAACATCTTAAGAGCCCTGCTGGGTGAACCAGTGTAGCCAGTAATTGAACCACTGACCTTTTTAAGTGTTATCTTGAGGGGGTTGTTCTGTTGAAGCCTGTGACTTAGGGCTGGAAGCTGGTCAGGCTGTGTAGTGCTGTGACAAAAACAAGATCAATATGGGGCTTGGGCAGTAGGGCGGTTGATGTTGGTTACTTTAAAGGGTATCTGAGGGCTATTACAAACCGCTGATGGGCTACAGCATAAATGTTTTGTCATCCCGGCCAACCTACATATTATTAAAAGCTCACTACAATTAAAAATAAATGCATTGATCTCATGACATTTAAAAAAAAATCCTGTCTGCTGTTTGGTTATTATACTTTGTCTTGCTTTGAAGTATTTTCTGTCTTTTCTTTTTTCATTTGATTTCATTTGACAGGTGTTTCTTGAATTTCCATATTTGAATTGCACTTATATGTATTTTCTAGGGATGGCAATGTTAATTGGACTGTCAGCCACCACTTAAGTCGAGATTGAAACATCCAGCCATCTATCTTTTTTCTACCACTCATCTAAAGCTGTTTTTTCTTTTTTTTGTGTGTGTGGGCGAATCGGATCCAAGGAGAGGATCCAGTCAGATTTAGTTGCCAGTCGGCTCCTTTAGATGTGAACAAATCCCTCTGACAATTTGACTAATATGGTCTAATATGTTTGACTAATACGTTTAACTAATAGGTTTCAATTTCGGCTGCCTCTGTAAAGGCTCAATGCATCAATCCCGTATATATATCCCACAGGGGTAATATAAGAAATTTCTTTCAACAAATTTCTTCAACAAAATGCTAATATCTTCACCAAACCAACCAACAGAAATTGAATCCATGAGTTGTTGAACTATATAACTGATGGTTCAAAGACCTGAATATTTCTTTTGCAGTGGTGTTTCAGTGAGCATGCAGTCCACAGAGGAATAATAGCTTCATCTGTACGACAGACCAGTAGAACACACTCAAAGTGAAGACTGCCGACAGTGTTTCAGTTTCAATTTATGCCCTTTTGAACTTTATTGCTGCACAATGGGCGCCAGAGGGTAAACAAGACTGATTGTAAACAAAAAGAAAACCTGTAACCTGTAAGGTAAACTACAGAGATTTTTTTTTATAAGGCATAAAGATGAAAAGGTGAAAAAAAGAGAATACTTTGTTACTTTCTCAACTTCAGAACAGCAAGAGGGAAAAAATGCAAATAATAATAATAATAAAAAACTTCTACAAACTATATTATACAAATATATTCACATAAAATAAATACATTAATTTCAGAGGCTTATAAAAACAAAACAGGAAAATATCGACCTGCAGAATGTGTAAATTCCACACACGGCATCTAATTCATTCCACAGCCCCCTCTGTGGCTTTCTCTGCATGTGCTCTCTGCGTGCGCACGACTACCACAGTGTGATTATATTAAGGATTTAACACACACACACACTCGCACACACAGATTTTTTTTATAAGTAATGCCTGCTGCGGTTGTTTATATTACCAACAAATGAAGAACATTGTCCACAAGCCGCGAAACTGCCGTCACATGTGTTCACGCACTTAAACGCGGTCACATGTCAGCGCTTCTCTCCACGATTCGCTGCGTTCCACCATCAACCAGCGAGGTATGTCTTGTTGTAAGTTAGGTGCAGCGCACACACATACACACTCACTCACACCTCTGCCCCCCTCTCCCCCTGTCTGACTTTCTCTCTCAGTGTGACAGTATTAGCAGTCCAGGACTCCTGCCGCTAATGTTATGAGCGGTCCAGACCAGCTCGTATACAACTCAACATGCCTGTGAGAGGAGGCGGCCTCTCATGCCCTCTTACCTACAGAGAGCTTCATATCCAAGGCACTCATGACCTGGCACCTACAAGGCACTTCAAACGATGAGGGGAAAGATGGCAGAGGCTTGTGGAAGGTACACAGAAGGGTCAGCACTTACACAAGAACAGATAAATAGATGTTCATAGTGTTTTTAATGCACTTTTCAGAAAAACATCTTACAGAAGACATCAAAGACTGGAGATGGACCATGATTGGAGTCACGTACCTTTATCCAAGGCTCTTATCCTACGTGCGTTTCCACTTGGATGATGAGCCCCATTCGAAGGACTGTGTGGGTTAGCTTGATTAGCATTTCTCTCATTCTCCATGCACTTTTGGTTAACTACTTGACTTTTCTGTTAAAATGAGATACTGTATGTTACAGTTTTATTATTCTTACTGGTATGTGACATTTCCAGCTCTCTCCAACTTCAGCCTCAACAGAAGTCACTTAAGTGGGCCTGCACGCTCTACACAAAATGTAACTTTTGAAAGAAACTATTACAAAAAGAAAAAAAAATGGCACTGGCATTTCCATTCACTACACTCTACAGTTCAGTGACACTAATTATTCAGCCGGGTGTCATTGAACCATTACAGGACAGGAGGGTGTAACTGAATGATGTAATTAAAAGAGCCCCAGTCACGCCTCAAATGATGGCAAACATTGGAAAAAAAATGATATGGTGTTAATATTTTCTGTATTTATTCATTTGAGGAAGGTCTCCCCGTTGTCCACACAGATCTAATGTTTTGATCCGGCGCTATTTTCTGCTATTCTCCAAAAGAAGTCTCTTGCTTCTTATGCATTATGACATTTAGGATGTTTTTTTTAATGTGAAAACACACAGGCAGAAAATGCTCTGAACATTAATACAACCAACACAGATGAAACCTTTCTAAGCTTACATCATGCACTGCAGACCAGTAAAAGGAGAAACATGTTTTCTCAGCCTAACATGAAATAGACTGACTACACTCTTAAATATTAGAAGAGATTAGAACATCTCTATCTGCAATCAGAGTATTTCTGATGGAATAAGCTTTGATGAGTAAAATTTCAGAATGAATTGTATTTGGAGAAGGAGATAAACCAATGACTCTCTGCTGAAAATAAAAATAAAAAAAAAAAGAAAAGAAAAAATGTTTCCGGAAAAACATTCTGTGTTCTGAGCACAGCAGGCCATGAGTGTTTCCTGTCTGTGCATCGTCTGAGCATTTAATTATTCCATTTAACCTGGCAAAAGAAAAATGAGTTTCATGTTTTGCTTGTCTTGAAACAAAACAGAGTATTATTTTGTTATGATAATATAAATAACAATATTACTATGTGATGTATAACTTTTCTTTTTATGGTTACAAAGCCTACACAACAGTATTTTTCTGATCTAATAATGCCGGTGTAAAAATAAAGGTTAATTACACTAAATCTCCTTAGAAATCATCTAAATGTCTGAGAGCATTAGCTGTGTGGCATAGCCATAAAAATGGCCACTGCAAATGGCCACGGCAATATGAAAGCACACAGGTGGTGTGTGCACGGTAACAGGTATAGGACAATTGAGGCATAGCTGGTGAAGATCAATGATTTATGTACAAAATACAGAGTGAAGCCTTACAGGATCATGAGCCCATCACTGGTCAAAACAAGAGAATCAGTCCAAACTGATTCAGCTTGGATCTAGGCAGGAATCCAAAACCAGGTAGGAAGTCACGTAGGTCAGGATGGCAGATTCAGGTTTAGGTGATGTACATGTCAACTTCAACAAACTGGTAGAACGCTGGATCTGGGCTGATGAGGTCCAGGCGGAGAGATGGGGAAGCTCAGGTGATAAAGAGATTTGCAGGATCTGGACTGAAAGGAGAAGAGTCAGAGGGAATCTGGTGGATAGATAGATGAACACAGAAGGGACTTTGGCGAGTGAATATGTGGCTGAAGACAAACGCCAAAATTAAAATTCTTGCCCATTTTTCATTCAACAGTTTGAATTGCGGAATTGGAGGATACACCTCCAACAATTCCTCTCTGATAATCACAGAAGAAAAAGTCTTTGAAATACACAGAATGAGTCAGTAAATGAGAGTTGTTTCATTTTTCTGAACACATTTCAGAAATTGGTCTGCAGGGCAAAGTAAGTATTTTCTTGGAAAATATCTTTGGATGCCTCCTCATTTTAATAATAGTCCATCCCTCCTTCATTTTCACACCAGTAATCACACTGAAACCATGCCAGGTTTTTCACATGATGAACATTTCATTTTGCAAAGGAATTTTTGAGAAAGTTCAGCACAGGGTTGGTTGTAGTTGAAATCTGATTTTCTAATGTCATGAGCTAAATGACTGACTTACCAGTTAAGGCGAGGAGTAACATATAGTTAGATTCTAGGCTGTGTTGATTTAAAGTTTTCTTTAATAAACCTTTTATCTAGATAGTAGAGTCTCTTGAAACCAATATCTCAATTTTTTGTGAGAATCTTGGCCAAATTGGCAGCACACTTGTGTTATATGAGCCAACACAAATCTATCACTCATAGAAAGGAAAGTAAAGAAGGGAATTTTTTGTCTTCCCTTACCTTATCCCAAAGTGCTTTTGCTGTCTCGACTCAACCACACTGTGGACCTGCACTTTGTATGAACAGCAGTTCCATTTCAGAGTTTTTGTGTTGTTCATGCCAACAAATGGCACCACCTGAAATACTCTAAGGCATTACAAAAATGAAAATGATGAGCCTGGCTTTGGCTATGACATGGCACCAACTGGTTTGGTGAGATTTGTAGGCCGAAGAAAAGCTACCTGACAAACCTAACTCAGGGCAAAAATTCTCTATTTTCACTGGCGGGCCTCAGCACCATGGACAGACACAATCAGGCAGAGCTCGGCTGTTCGGCTTCCCCACTGCCAAATGACACTTCCAACAGCCCACACACACACACAAACGCGCACACACACCTGAGCATCCAGTGTTTAGTTTTAATCCTTAGAGCCAGCACACACGCCAAGAAAAAGAGACAGAGCCCAACAGTTTCCTCTGAGCTACGCCTGAAAATCCAGTCTCTTTTTTACTGTTCTCTTCCTGAGATGATGTGCAGATGTTGAAAAAGTAACGATGACCTGATGACTGGATTCACTAGATGAATTCAGCGATAACGAGAGTGTACCTGAATGGAAGATTGACTCAGTGGGTCAGATATTTCAACTTTAGGGTTGAGCACAGCACCTTTTAAGCAAACAATATAGCACACAGTAGCATATCTTGAGAGGACGACGAATCTTAGTGTCACATTTATTTACATTTACATAGAGCAGCATTACATGAGCCAGCAGTAAGTTTGACTTCATGTCATTTCACTTGTGAATAAACTTGTCTGGGAGGAGATTCAAATCTAAACAGAGCACTTCTCTTTTGCAAGGCTCTTTATGAAAGAAAGGATGATTTTATGTAGTATGGAAAACCACCACCAGCCGTAGAAAAACGGCTTTACACAGACTGGAAATATGTCACAAATATTGCCGTTCAGGTAGTTGGAACTCGGTGGGATTTGCCTTTTAAAGAGAAAAGGTTAGTTTCCTCTTAGCTTCCTTTGGAGCCCCTGGTACAGTAATAGCACTGGACTTGTCACAGATTTGTCACATGACCATCCACACTCCCACTTCTCTGTACATACTCTTTATTTCCTTTACTCTGAAATCCTCTTGCCCTCCTCTGAGTAATTCTCTCCATCTGTTCCACTCTGCCATTCTCTGTTTCTTACAGTATGTCGTCTTGACTGCTTCTCTCTCCATCTGCTGTAGTCTGTCATTTATGAACATATCGATGCCATCTGGTGGACGCTCCAATCCACAGTGATTCATGGTACTGCGGCACAAGAGCAGTCCGTTTTAGCATGGGTGGGCCCAGCAGGAGTTCATGGCCCTAATCCAGGGATTGCTCATTCATTACTTCACTCATTGAGGTGTACTGATTATTTCTGTCGCTATCCAAACTACCCTGTGGAGAAGAACACTATGTATATGGTCTTAAAAAGTTTTTTTTTTTTTTTACTTCTCCTGCATTTTCACACATCAATAGTAGATGCTTTGTTGTTTTGGGACTTCAAACCTCCACATGGTATTAAAAGAACCTCATTAAAAAGATTTCTCAGGATGTTTTTCTTTTAACTCGATATCATAATTATTTTTTCAAGTTGCACCATTAAAACTAGCTATAGTTGATATTGTTATAACGACAGTGTTTCAAATGACAAAAGAAAAAAAGAAAAAAATAGAAAGAAAACAAGGGAGAAAAATGTCTAAAAAGCCCAGTGTACTGCTCAGCACCAACAGGCAGAGGAGAAGGCAGTCACTTGCCTCATACTCTGCTGTGACTGGACAGTGATTTTCTGACATATCAGCTGTATCCCACATGATATAATGGGCATTACATTTAATTCATTTCTTGTTTTACAGTTTGTTCTCCATGTACAGAATAGCTTTTCTTGTCTTTGATGTCTGAGCAGACAATACTGACTGATATTGCAGTCCTGTGGCTGGAATGGTCTTCACTACACTAGTGCACTATATATAGAGAGTAGTATACGGCTATGTACTGCTGCTGCTTAAAACTACTGCTACTTAAAACTCTCTCATGACTAGATAGTGAACATATACAGTACATGTAACCTAAATGGTGATATGTCAGTGTTGTGCTCACAACTTGTTGCCACTGCCCTCAAGTGGTCAAAAAGTTGGCTGTTGCAGGTGCAAGTGCTTTGTAGGGGCGGTGTCTAGCTCAGTTGGTAGAGCAGCCGTCCCATGTGCAAAAGCTCTAGTCCTGTCTGTGACCTGTGGCTGTTTCCTACAAATCTCTCTCTCTCTCCCCCACACATATTTCCTGTCACTCTTTAGCTGTCTCTGTCAAATAAAGCTTAAAAAAAGTCACTGCACCCTGCAACTTTTGAATTCATCAGCCATTTCTACAAACCTGAGAAAAAACAAAAAACAAACAACATGTAGCTGAAGCTATTGTTATACAGTAAATCCTGCACACTTCTACTGATCTACTGCTACACTATGCTTTAAATTAACAATTAACAGCAATAAAATTAATAGCAATTATCTCTCCTCTCACTTCAGCAGCCAGACCATTTAGGACATAAGTTGATTTATTCTTTCGTGCAGTACTCCAATTTAGCAGCGCTGCATAAAATTCAGGAAAAACCTTTTTCTTCAGCAATCACGTCAGACAGATCTGATAAACAACTGACTGGGACTAAAATGGATGCCGCTGCACAACTAAGCAGTTAAATAATCTTACATGTCTGCAAGTCCAGTATGTTCTTAACATTTTAATTAGACCACACATTAACTTGATGAGAAGTACAGCTTTTTTTTTTTATCCTTTTCTGACAGAGCAAGGACATGAAGCTGCTCAGGAAAAAAAAAAAAAATGAATGAGAGCTGAGCTGAAATAAACATCAGATAAATCAGCCATCTTGCAGGTATGTCTACAAGTCCAGCAAGTTTTAATGAATTAACTTTTTTAATTGGGTGGTGTTTTGACAACCTTAGATCCAATCCGAGCTGATGCAGTCTTTACCCTTGCTCGTAGCTCTGGCACATCGATGGCCTCGCGAACATCTGAAAAGCTACTTAATCAGCCCACTCAATTAGATCCAGTTTTTATACAAAAGTTTTAATTAGTTCTGTTTTTCCAAATCTATGTGTCTTTTGACAAAGTCATGAGAAAGATCGGGTGATATAGAGAACGAAGCTGATGATTTGGTCCTGCCCTCCGCTTCCTCTTCCTCCTCATCTCGCATGTGTTTCGATGAGTCATCAACATGTAACCGTGCCAGATTCCAATCAGCTCTCCGCACCTGCTGCTGGCTTCTGCGACGTTACTCTGACAAACGCCAAAGATAATCAAGGTTGAAGGGTAGACGCTGCCTCACCGCGCCCCAAAATAACAATAACAACAACCATGCCCAGTCCCATGGTGCATTTGTGGCGATGATATGTAGTCCTCATTCATTTTCAGTATTCTTTGAATGAGTGATAACAGCTCCACGTTGATCAGCTGCCTTTAGCTGACTTTTAAAGTATGGTAAGAGAGTCAAAGAGTGAGAGTTCTGACAATATACCACTCATCAATACTGTATATCACAGAACCACGTGTATCCAGATTATATTGTGTCCTTGTGTCATTTCCTCTGCTCATATACGTCCATATTTTCACTAAAAATAAAAACAAACGTCAAACGTCATCAAATCAACTTATCAACCAGATGGACGGGTATGATAATGTGATACATTTTCCAGTATAATGATACCACCATCATGCAAATTGGACAGTATCAGTATCTTTTTAACAATAAAGTTTCATTACATGTTGTAGGGAGAGAAAAAAATGAGTCATCACACTTTCAGATGGCAATCCTTGAAAAGTTTAAATAAAGAAGACAACATGACAGGGCCTGTGGATCTGCAACCATACACCTTTATTCTCTTCTTTCATTATTTTCTTCAGCTTTTTGGCCATTTCTGTGCTTTTCACTAAAATGTCCTAAAAAACAGCTGAGAGGTTACTAAGCTGTTTTTCTTACAATCAACTGTAACTGATGGACACAAGGAGGCATATTGACCTGTACATCATGGCTGCTTTTTCCACTTTTTAACCATGATTACAATTGTACACCTTTTGGGGGGGTGAGAGGTTATCTTTTACTACGTTTTGTGACTGTGCAGCGTTATTACGTCCTTCTAATGGACAGGATGACACATCTGCATGAGATCAGAGTATACTGGAACAAAACCCACTATTACCGTTCAAACAGTAATGAGCAAGAGCAATCAGAGTGAGTGAGCTGTGAACATTTTTTAAATAGCTTCTGTCTTTTTTTTTTTTTTTGGATGATGATGATGAGCAGGTCTTATCGCACGCACTGCAAGTCCATTTCAATTCAACATCTAGCACAAAGAAAAAGCCTTCGCCAAACGAGGGACAACTCTCATTCGGACCGAGAGCGGAGCGGTAATTGGAAAGCTTAATTGGGGAGATGGCATCTTGTTAATTGAATTAGCAGCAACGGGAAAAAAAAAAAGAAAATTCCAATTCATGACAATGTCGTACAGTGACATTGAGAGATTGAGAGGGAAAGAAAGCGAGGAAAATGAGGCGGTGGGGTGAGAGAAGCGGACAGATAAACGGTGAAACATGGAGAATAAAAGAGATATAGACAAGCAGATATAACTGTCAACAGCAGCTGCAGAGAGCAGGAGCGATGGACAAGAGGACTCTTCTATGAGAGAATGACTTATTTAAGAGGAGAGGGTAGCTAGAAAAGAAATGTGAGGCAGTGAATGGAGAGAGAAAGGAAAGGAGGACGGACGGTGAAAGAATAGGATATGCGTTGAATATACCTGTATAAAACGATCATGTCAGAGTGATTTCAAGGTTGGTGTGCATACTGTACGCACACACACCCACCACCCAAGTGCATGCGGGCGTGCACACACACACACTCGGTGGAGTTCAACCTCTGCATCTCAAGGGGGAGAACCACAGGGAGAAAAGCTCATGGATGATTACTGTTACAGCAGAGTGAACTGTGTCCTATTTCAGAGACATCAATGAGATCGATGTGTGTGTGTGTGATTCTGTGTGACAGAATGTAATAATAATTTTTTTCCACATATAAGCCCGCTCTGGCTGGCTCTTTTCTTCATGTGTGCGTGCAGGGATAGAGCAGGATTTATCAGAAAACAGGAATTTTGAAAAATAGATTTTAGCCATTACAGTATAGCAGAATTAACGCGGGGAGAAAATACAGAAAATACACTTTGTTTCGTCCGAGAGGAGAATGGAAATAGTGTGAGAGCGAGTTTTGACGTTGAAATAATGCCTCTGCGCCTTGAGTTTAGGCCTCAAGTGGTTTATCTTCTACCCTTGCTGCAGTGATGTAGGATTGTCCTCCAGGAGGTGTCAGTACACTGTGACATCACTGTTGGGTGTAGTTACAGGTACAACAGAGCAGGTTAGAGCTAACATCACGTCTATCAGTAAAGATAGGCGTGACATGCTGTATATGATGCACTCATTTTTTTATGTGTCCTTTAATTTGTAAGTTTCTGTGCTGGAGGCACGACATCCTTTGGAGCTTTACTTACTTAACACTACTTTTAACACATTCTGTAAATAAACCTACTTCTAGGTGAAGTCTTATATAAAATGATGATGTGCTGAAGACTTGACTTCTTTTTTCATGTATGTGGATTGTGTAGGACTTATGTGCGAATCAGACTCTGAATCTTGTCTTCAACATCTTCTCACAAATCTTTTATACCTTGTCCGAGCTGAATGTTAATTTGAATAACAGATTAAAAAACGTCCTGCCGACTGTGTGCATTGTGTGTAACCTGCAGTTGGACCTCTCTCTGACACTTGTTTAAGAAAATGAGTTACCATCTCTCCGCCATGATCGGAAAAAGAAAGGATCCATTTAGACAGATTTAATTTCAGTCATTTTTTGTCTCTGTTTAACCTCATCCTTCACTAAATTACATTCATCTTTGTTCCACTGATGGAGTCTCTACTTTTTTATTGACCTGTGTTTAACTAGCAAGGCCTGTCGTTTTCTGATAATGACAGTTATACGACAAAAGTTTTACAAGGCTCCACCAAATACTGTATTAGTAAAAAGATACGAGGGCTTTTCTTTCACATGGATTGAAGAAAGTGAAGAGGAGCAAAAAGAAGGACATTTTAAATTCTGTCAACGCTGTAACTGGTCGATATGTATCCTCCTTCTTTTGTCATATTTGTATGTTTAGATAAATATCGAAATCTAAAAGAAGTTTTGTCTGAAATACTGTAGTATATTTGTTCCTACTATTTACTGCTGTATACACATGTTCAGTCAAAATCCTTCATGCACCTCGCTGTGGGAGCTAAGAAGCTGTATTTGTTTTGGGTCAGATGTATAAAATAACTCTTTGGGGGACACCACTTGGCTCAGCAAAGGTCAGGTCATGACAACATGAACACTTTTGTTATGTTCAGATATCTGAGGTCAGTTTATTAGCAGTACGTCTTAAACAAAAAGAAATTCTGTAGAAAATGTCTCCTTTTTCTCTCTGTTTTTTTTTTTCTTCAGAAATGAACCCCAGGGAAATTCTCCACATGAGTGACTATATGATTGTCATAATGACAGATGAGTCACAAAAATGAAAAATTGCATCTCTGGAGAGCACCTTAGATATACTTGGTCTTTTGTCATCCTTTTCATTCTTCTCCCCGTTGTTTCCTCTCTGGTCTCTTACTCCTCACTCCACTGTGTTCTCTCATTTTACTCGCCATTTCCTTTTTCTTTCTATCACCGCTCTCTTCTTCAACTCCCACGCTCTTCTCCTCATTCTTCCATCCATCCATCCATTTTTCTTCTCCCGTCTAACCTCTTTCGATCCCTCCCCTCCTCTCTTCTCCTTTCTACTCTTTCTGTCCCCGTGTCTCTCCAGCTTCCTTTTGTCCCCTGTCTGTCAAAAGAGTGCTTCAATAACAGGATGCTGCTGCATAACAGTGACCATTATGCAAATATATCTTTTATTCAATGTATCAAAAAAATTCTTTGTCAGGGTCAGAATAAATCTCCATCGGGTGATATTCATATGAAAAGGTTAAGACACGAAAGAAGATACATTTTATTCTTTAAATATGTTCACGTGTGTGGCATTTTTAAAATGGTTAATAGCTTTGTGACTTTCTGACGTCACATAGAATGTGATGATATATGACATGATATCATATGATGATCTATCTAGTGTAATAACCTCCTGTATCCTTACGTATATACGTAGATAAGGGAAGCTTTGACTTATGATCTCAAAATCACCTGACACAGGAGGTGATGCTCTCATGTTGGCATGTCCGATGATCAGGAAAAATTAAACGGAAAAAGCACAATCAACTGCTTACAAATCCCCATGAAGATTTGTTGCTCGGTCTCCATAAATAGTATTATAAAGAGTACAATCTAGACATACATATTTTTGTGTATCATGACATATCACATTTTACTGTGTCATAAATACAAGGAAAAAAAAAATTCATATTGTTAATCTTTGACTTCACTCATTTTTGCCTCTTTTTGCCAGCTGACGATCCACATGTTTGCGTTCCCGCTGTAGCTGTTTCACTGCAGTTCCAATGAAAAAAATTTTGCCTGTTATGTCCAGTGTAATGCGTGGCGTCTCCTGAGTTTTAAATTCCAGACTAACATGCTGAGGTCCTCAGAGATGTCTTGTCATGTATGGTCTGGCTTACTTTGAGTGACTAAGGGTCACCTGATGCCTTAGAAATCTAAGACGCTTTTTGTTGCATGTTATTCCCCCTTCTCACTTCCTCCTCTTTTTCTGTCCGCTCTCTGCTGTATAGTATTCAATATTCAATAAGGTCAGAGAACATGTTGAGACAAATTGGATATTATTAAGGGCAAATTGTGGACAAGGGCGAGGCAATCCTGGCATCCTCTCTAAAATGTTTTGTGACGGTGTAACAATAAAGACGTTTTGTGATTGTGTGACAATATCAAGTTACTCCCGTCTGCGCTACTTAGAGAGGTCTGTTTACTCTCAGCAAACAAGGGGCGGCTTGGAAGTAAACACAAGACGTGTTAAGTATTTGAACAAACAAATGGCTTTTGTTTTTCAGGTAAGTATAGTCTTTCTTGCTTACTGGCTCTAGAGGGCATTTCATTCGTTTCGTTCCACCATAATTTCTCTTACACGCTTGTGGGAGGAGGGACAGGCGAGGGGTGTTCTGTCGGTTGTAATCTGCAGCTTCAGCGCAATATGCCTGTTTGAGATCATACACACACTTCTTTCTTTTTTCCATCTTTTAAACGGCAGCACTTCAATGTGTCCTGCAATAGCGTCACCTGATCAGCACCAAACTGTAGATAGACAGCCTTAGCGACAAGCTAATGAACACGGCGGGGCGTTTAGCAGAGCCGGATATCTCTCTCAGTGGTAGAGACCAAAAATAGTGCCAAAAGAGAATGAATGTTGGACTTGGTGGCCAGAAACACGACTCCAAATGAGTTTCCTCAAAGTTTGCAACGTCAACTTAAAAGCAACTTTTTTTTTTTTGAAAACAACCAGCCATTGCAAGTTTAAATTATTTGCTGAGAACATAGTATATAGCAACATTACTGTTAACTATAGTTGTAGTGCTGAGGCTTTATTGCACTTTATATAATTCCTAGTTTGCTCTTGAAATTGTTTTGTGCGCTAGTTCTGAAGATATTGTTTACTTTGTGCCACTAAATAATTCAAACCGTAATTAAAAAAAAAGAAAAGAGAGTAAGTGAAGAGCACGGAGACATAAATATGAGCAGATAGACAGTGGCTGCTGCTGATTTTTTCGGGTGAGAGAGGAAATTGGAAATTATGCAAAAAGAGGAAAAGAGACTGGAGGGAGAAGAAAGAGGGGGGGTGAGAAGGAAAGGGGAGTCAGGGGAGGGAAGTGTAAGAGGAGAAGTTATGATGAGTATGTTTGCTCTATGAAATGCTCCAAAGCAATCAACTGAAGCAAATTAATGCTTACTCTGGAGAGAGAGAGAGAGAGAAAGAGAGAGGATGTAATGATAAAACACAGAGACAAAACAGGGATGGAGAGTGGAAACAATAAAACGAGAGACATAAGGTAGAAAAGAGGTAGAAAATTCTCTTGCTTTCTATCTGGTAAGGGTGGCATGGCTGACACAGATGTGCAGATTGCCCATCAATCACTCTGGATTGCATTTCTCCTCTTCACATCCTCTACACCTTCTGCTTAGATCCTTCCCCTCTTGTCCTTTCTCCTTTTTCTCTCTTCTTCACCTTGCCTATTCCCTTTCTCTTTTTTCCCCCCAAACTTCGGTCCTCTCCTTTTCCTCTCGCCAACCGTCTACACCCATCCGGGAGTGTGTGTATGTGTGCGTGTGCGCATACACCATGCTTGTAACTGTGTCTGTAAGTGTGACAGCAGAGATGGATTGGTCTGTATTTAGGGAAGCAGAATATCAATAAACAGCAAAAGGGAAAGCGCTCTGCTTGTCCTCTCTCTCCCTCTTTCTCGCACGCACCTACACACACCTACACACACACACACTCTTTGCTTCCTTGAGCCACTGGGTGGTTGGCGGTTTGTGGATGGTGGAGGGGCTGCTCAGGAGTGCTGTGTGTTGCGTTCTACTGTGTAGCGCCACAGGTTGCTAAACAAGGGGTTGAAAAATGTGCCGCTCCTGTGAGCAGGCAAGGATTGATCACACGGATACCTCTTTTATCTCCCCTTTTCCTCATGTTTTCATTCTTCTATCCTCCCGCCCTTCTATCCTCTCCTCCTTGTACGCATTCTCTTTTTTATCTTCACTTTCTCTTCCTCATTTTCCCTTTATCTCTCCCTATTTTTACTTCCCTTAACTTCATTCCTCTTTTTCCATTGATTCTTTGTTTCTGTTGCCACCTAATCTCTGAGTATTCTTCCTCTTCCACTCACTTTTCTCCCTCCTCATTGATCCTGCTTCTTCTTCCTCCTTGTCTAGTTTAATGTCTTTTCTTTAAATCTACCCCTTTCCTTTCCTTTCCTTTCCTTTCCTTTCCTTTCCTTTCCTTTCCTTTCCTTTCTCATGCCTCCTCTTTTCTCTTTAGCCGGTCCTGACAGCAATAGAGGCTGTCCAATAAAACAGGCATAAAAACGCAATCCCTGTCTAGGCTCAATTTACACACACACACACACGCACGCACACACACACACACAGCGGTAACATAAATCAGACATAAAAAGCCAATCCCTGTCTGCAGTCAATTTCCATAAAGATACAAGGGGGGTGCTCCTGGAAGGGATGAGATGGGATTGAATGTATGTTATGTGTAATGCAAAATGTGTGTGTATGTGTGCGAGCCTGCTTTGGTTTGCTTATATTGTACAAGCAGTGACTCTGTATTACTTTCCAGGTGTGTATCTTTATGCACCTTTTTCTTGGGTGTGCGTGTGTGTGTTTAGCATCTCCCAGGTGGTGTAGACACAGTGTGAATGCTAGTGGCTGTCGCTATGCTAATGATCCCTGTTTACATCACACATCACACCACAGGCTTTGTCACATTATCCCCATGGGGCACCCACACAGACACACACACAGACACACACACATTTAGACATGAACAAATGCATGTGTGCGCAAACACACACACACACAGACCTGAGCACCACCACACAGTTTTTGATGCACAAACGTCATCCTAAATAACCTCAAGCACACATATACACACACGCCCTTTGTACATACGCACCCTGCAGGATTTTCCACATTTAAGCACAAATGCAAATATACGCAGGTAAGGAGAAACCCAACAAAAACACAGCAGTGTTTGATCAGTTTCTAATTCTGGAAGTAGGTCTCTTCTGTGTGTAAGGTGGGATGCTTGTCATTGTACATTTCAGCACGTGTGTGTGTGTGTGATTAGCATATCCTGGACAAAGACATATATTACACAGTTATTTATTATAACTGTATATGTGTGGGCAACTGTGGCACCTCCGCAACCCGTGGCCCCCAGTGGTCCATAAAAACTGCTAAGCCTGGTTATGTTATCCGCTCACCTGGCTCCGGTTCTGGACCAACAGTGCCTTCACTCCCTGTCTGCATCCCCCGTCCAAGGCCTTAAAACCTCCTCTTCCCAGTGGTCCAAAACTCCTGTGGTACAAACACTACCACTGCCCAGGTGCGCTGAGCTTACATTCTGAGCATTGCTCCCAGAGTTCTAAAGTGCAAGAGCAGGCGTGCGGGGTGCAGAGTGCAGACTCTACCTACAGTAACTTTAACCTGAGAAGAAGTCTAATCCAAGTGTAAGCACTTGTCTGGGAAGTTTAGAGTAACTGCACTGAAGAATATAACCTTGCTCTCAGCTTGGGTGATCACATGCTCATGCTTTCAACAGCCTTAGCAGCAGTGATATTAAGTTGTAAAACCATAATAACTTTAATACTAGAAAGCAATATTTCTCTTAATGAAGCAGCAAGACATTTTTAGAAAACCAGCTGCTCTAACCGACTGTGGAAATCAAACTCACTGAACACAAATCTACACATCCATATGCTGCACACATTGTAGTTACATTTATACTACACAGTCATAATGTGTCATACACACAGCATACAGCCTGGGTGGACACACACACTCATGCATTTCCCTCTCACAAACACGCTACATGTCAGTGAGGACAGTGCGACCTCTGTGAGCTAAGAACTACACACCACTTTCCTGTAATAACTAGTGCTACATCTAATCCTATTTCCATTAAGTGTATGCTCCAGAGGTATGTGCAGCATATGTGTAGCATAGTGTCTGCTTGCATGTGAGTGGCATGTCTGTGTGTGTGTGCAGTTTCTTTAATCGTGTCTGTTTAGGTGTGTGTGAAGAGCGAGATAGTGTCCATATGAGCGTGCATGCTTTAGAGTGAGTTGGTGCACAAGTGTGTGTGTGTAGTGTGTGTGTGCGTGCGTGTGTTTGAATGTGTCCAGGCCTTAATTCTCTTTCTGTGCGGTGGAGTGCTGAATCAGCCAAGCCCTGATAGACCCGCTCAGACCTGGCCAGTACTTCAATTGGGCAATCACAGTACACACTCACACCCACATACATGATTGTGTGCTGAGTCATACATAAGGGAAAACACACCAATGCACACTTGTGCATACGCATGAAGATATTTGAATCATTTGTGATCCTGCAGAACTCTTTAGTCTCTATAGTTTTGGTCTCAAGTCAAGTTTCTGATCTAGTCCACGTGTTCTCTCCTAATAAGAGTCAAGATTAGAATTTCGCATCTCAAATTTGCAATTTAAATTGCCTGCGGCATTCATGAAGTAATTCTTTAGTGTAGCTAATGCAATGACAGGTCTAGGTTACTCAGACTGAAAATGCTTATATAATAGAGGAAATAAAGTGCTTTTGCAGACCTACGGTAATTTAAAATGCCCATCGTAGCACTGCTTTGCAAACCAAACAGCTCTAAGTATGCGAGCAGCGGAAATGACAGAAGTGACTTCAAAGTTTAGCGGCTGCGGTGTCGAGTGCATTGCTTTTGGAGACACAAACAGGACATAATTAGTTGCATTGAAGGGTTTAATTTGACAAGTATGAAATGTAAAATCTTCGAGGATATCTATTTAGCAGAGTCTGCAAGAGGGTGAACAGAGTGTTTGATAGTGTTTTAGCTCATGCTCTGCAATCCACAGTGTATTTTCATCTACCAAGTACGTATGAGGAGTACGTACAGGTACATACATGTCGGTACAAGTAAAGGATGTCTAGTCTTGTATTACAGGGTAGTTAAAACATGGAAGAACTGCAGAGTTGTTTCACAAAGCAAAAAGCCTTTATGCACAATTTAATGATGAATTGTTAATTACAGTATCACTAATATGAAGTGCAGTGTCTGTAAAATGAGCCAAAATACCATCAGTGCTGCCATAAGTTTCTAAATGAACAATCTGACAACATACAGTATTGTAACTGTCACTTTCAGTTCAGATAGAAAGCGGTGCCAGAATGTAATCATAGAGAAACTGTGCTGCACACAGTTTGACAGCAAACACTTTAAACATAGTTATATCCAGTAAGAGTTTAGTATGGCCTGCTAGTTAGCTTCTTGAGCCTCAGATAAAACCTATTTTTATCACTTATTATTTCAATTTTAGCATGAAAAAACAACAAGATGATTTTGTCAAATTCATTCATATTGTTGGTGAAATCACTAATGTCTGTTTTGTGTTTTTCTTACTATATGACATTTGCTTGCCTTCAGGATAAAAGCAGACATGAAGTTGTACTATAATGCTGTATAATTTCCATGGAGCTTGAATGCCACTATATAAATGCAAGTCATTGTGATACATTTTATTATTGTTATTGCGTACATTGGTGATGTAGATGGAAACGAGAAATTAAATAAATGTTTCTATGTATGACCATGACCTGAGGATAGATTTATACATATATAAATATTTTTTTTTACCTCTTCTCATCAAATGATTATTACAGTGTGATTTATTCTTGGCAGAACTTTATTGACGAATCTCTTCCAGACATCACAGTGATCATTAACACAGTAAAGTAACCTGATGTGTATAAATATAGAGGAATGTGCCTCAAAACAATATTCCAACTTCTTGGGCAACAGTGTATATAGCACAAAATCAGAAATGACACATTTCCAGTGGCTCCTTTAGAGGATTTAACACCTTCTATCACCCCTCGATTCAGAAAAGGAAAAATTCTTTTAAACTACTGTACCAGGGATAAATAGAAGAAATCTCAGGAAGAGAGGTCTCTTTTCCAGCATGGGTGGACATGCAGTAGACGTGCCTCATAACCGCAGTTCTTTCTTCTTTGTGAAAGAATCTCATACAATACTATTCTTCCAACCTGAAAGGGCAGCACATACTTGCACTCAGCACTCCCCCTTCATTTTTCTCTCCCCGCCAAGGAAATGTTGGTGAGGTCTGGTCATCCAATTATCCAATCAGCGCGTTCACTGTTGGGTGTATCACCTACTATGCACCTTCTGATCTAACTCACTCACCTTCACAGTCAATTTACTGCACATGCCTTCAATATCCTAGTGCCTTCCCACTCCCCCTTCCAAGTCCATCAGCATAACATCTTTATTGTCCTCTGTAGTATCAAGTACAATGATAGGCCTGTAGTGTGCCAGAATACACATTTCACTTGATATCACCTTTCCACTCAAAGAGCAGGAATCCAGAGCTTATGGTTGTTCCATCCGTATTTAATATTCTATCACATCGTAAGATGTATGCAAATTGGAGGAGACTATAGTAATATTAGCATTACAGAGTTGCTGTAATTGTCAGAAATAGCTACATCTTCTGCAACATCTTCCTGATTATTAAACCTGTTATTAAGTTGTAATTTAAAGCTCATTGACTGCAGTGGCCAACAGGCATATTTTCATTTTCAACTTCAGGCAAGACATCGACAGATCAGCCTGTTCTACTAATGAACACAGTCAAGAGGAAATTTGCAGAAAATTCACAGTAATTGTAATGTCTGTTCTTCTTATGTGCCATAATTCATCTGTAAGGTTTTTTTTCTTTTTCTTGCCTCCCTCTTAATATGCACCCTGGCCTGTTGTCAGAGTCTTTAGCCAAGACCTTGTCATTGCTGCCTGTTGCAATGAACGCATTTTGTGTATTGGTGTCACTTCCACTGAGTCGCATGTGCTGCTGAAAATCAATCACCGTGGCCCTGCCAGAAGCTGTATTTGATGGGAGCTGAGTGGCCACATTTGCTCAAGTGCTAAAATTCCAGGACCCAGTTATCATTAACCTCATGGTTGTTAACCGCTGTGCCCAAATCCTCATTGACAGTCTTGTTATTGCTCAGTAAATGATGAGTGCATCCACCTTACATCTCATAACCACTCAGTCCATTTCATCATCACTCTCATTTGCTACTGTAAGTCACTTGTGCATCTGATGTTGAGGAAAAGTCCTGTTTGATTGGACATGATATGAAAGTAATTACGGAGAGAAAACAGGAGAGACACATGGAAATATGGGGATGGCAGGTGGTGTATACAATCACTTGCATGGATGGTAAGATGTGGGAAGGAGAAGCGACTGACTGATAGTTGAGTAAAGATTAGAGGAAAATGCACAAACATAAGGGAAGGAAAAAGAGATGGATTGATGGAGGAGGGGAAAATGGAAAAGTCAAATGAGGACAGACTGAAAGAATACTTTTTTCCTTATTAGATGCAAGCTGCAAAAACAGTTCTCACCTCTGAACCATGTAGGGAAGTTGAGGAAATATTAAATACTGTGGCAACATGATTTTAAGGTGTGCTTTAGTTATATCCACCCTGTCTCCCAGGCTATTCATGATCCAAGACTCTTTCATGTTCGGGTCTCAAAATAATTATTTTATGTGGTAATTGGTAGTGGTCTGTTGATGAAATGAAAATGTTGGTGTAATTATAAACAAGAAGTGCAGTCCTGAATTACCATTTCTCTGTGAGGAATTCAGAGAGAAGCAGAAAATGAAGTAATAAAGAAGTAAAACATTAGGGTGAAGAGATTTTTTAATTTTTTGAGTATGAAAACTTGAGTATGAGATGAAATATGAAATTGTTGCGAGGAGAGGCTGGTCACTGTGAACTGTAGAGACAAAAAGTAAAAATGTGATTGTGGGGTCTGTGTAGGGAAGGAGAGAAACAGGAGGTTGCGTTGCTCATAGCGACAAAAAGAGTGATAGGGACACATATGGACCTTGACCTGGAAGGGTGGTGCAGAGCAGATGCTGACATCTGATAGGAAACTGGCTGATACATAAAAAACTACTGGTAAAACACTACCAGTACCAATGTACAATCTCAGAGGTGCAGCTGGTTTTACCCAGTAACCCAGTGTGCTGTCTAGTTTTGTCACAGCTGCTTATGTCCACTAGCTAGTGGGAGGTTAACACCTGCATTAATAAAGTCCAAAGTCTGGAAGTGCTAGTTTGGAAGCGGCGTAGTTGTTAGCTTAGCATTAGCCAAAAGCTCACATTAGACTGTAGCTATTTAACTAAAAAAGCAGCTGTAGCCAATCAAGATGTTCATGAGTCCAGTATTACTCTTATATCCCTACAGTGCTTCACATTTACTGTCAAATGTAGTTATATAATAAAATAAGTAAGCAATGTTTTGCCCTGTCAGCCTTTTTTAGCAGATCTCATCACCATATGCTCCTCAGGAAAGTGATTATTATATAATGGTATGATGTCATGTGTACGTGTTTATATTTGTGTGTTTTTCCACCACTGGGGAAAAATGAGGAAAAGTCACAGATTCTCAGGTTTGTCTCTGAAATGTGTCTTCATCCTTATTCAGATTCCTGTACAGACCCTGTGTGTGTGTGTGTGTGTGCGTGTGTGCACGCCTGTAAATCAGCATCAGTGTGTGTGTGTGTGTGTGTGTGTGTGTGTGCACCTATTATGTAGTGTGCTTGTGTGTGTCTTCAGCCTTAATTTGATGTCTAAATAAGTGGTTCCTGCCCCCAGGGGTTTCCTGGCAATATATCACCGTGGCAACAATGGAACTGCCGTTGTCATCGTCCCCGTGGACCAGCCGCTTGCCCGCTCAAGCATGGCCTTGTGGGAAATGTGGAACTGGCGAATAACGCACCGACGCTAAATGATGCGTGCACCCACCCACTCACACACACACACACACACACACACACACACACACACACACAGAGGATATACACTCTCTGATATGTGCTCACAAAGAACCTGCAATCTGCTCGTTTCTCTTTTCATTTCCTGATATGTTCACCCTCTTTTATGTACTTCGTCTTTTTTTTCTCTCCTTGCACCCTCCCTCTCTGTTTCTTTACATCCTCCTCACCCTCTTCTCTGGTACATTTCCCTCTTCACCAAGGTGAGATATTTGACAGTTGCTTTAAGTAAATTGGTTTATACTGAAGTGTCCAAAAAAGCACAAAGGGTAGCCTATATTGAGAAGACCTTGGAGAGATCCACTTAGGGAGGAGAGACAGACAAAAATGGGGAAAGGAGGAAGAACTACAGGAAGTTTCTACAAGAAGCTTTGTAATGGAAGAGCAGTTGAACCGTCTTTTACCCTCACTATTCATAGGAGCACGGCTGTGCAGGGGAGTAAACAATAAAGGTTGAAGGCAGAAATTTTAAACCTTTTACTAAAAGCTAACTCCAAAATCAAACAAACTGTCAAGCTCCAGCTGTTGAATTGAACCTGTCTGGTCTAGACAACGGACACAACTTTCCCAGATGTTTTGCATTTGACAGTCAGTGCATAAAACCTTACAACTGAGTAAATACACAAGATAACACACTGAACCACTCATCAGTAATAACTGGAGCTCTGGCTTTACATGACCCCAGAAATCCAGCGAAAGACAGGATGTGTCGTGTGTTCTTGTACCAATAGAAATATGGAGAACAGCCAGCAGCTTGCACTCCATACAGTGCACTTCAGGCTGAAAAAGGACAGAGAGTTTGGTTGAGATCCTGAATGGAGAGTTGTGGGCGTTAAAGCCGACTGAGGAAATTGGTGAGTGAACTTTCCAAATTGAGGCTGAGGTCAGTTAAAGCTATTCATTTGTGTCTCACATGGGCAGCGAGTGACATCAGTGGCTGGTGATGTCAGTCCAACGGTTACTCCAGCCTTGTCCAGGTGAGTAAATGTAATAAAATATTAGCAATACTCTAGTGACAGTGTTTGCATCATTTACATGATAACAAGCTGGGGTATGAGGATTCATTTGATAATCACAGTGATGAGGCGTCTATTATGTCACTGTGGATGCTCGTGAACGATAATGAGTAAGTGCAATTGAATCCACTCTGTTTCAAATAATTTTACATATCATTTGTAATAAATTTCACTTGGTCTAATGGTGATAGAACTCCAATAGATTAAACAAACAAACAAACAGACAATATTCCCGCAGGCAGCATTAGGAATTTATTCCCAGTGTGGATTTAACTGAGCAGTACTTCTCAAAAAACACTAAACGCAACAAACGCGATGGGAAGTTATACAGCTTTCCATGCGATCAGTGAGTCAAAAATGTGCATCTTGTGATATATTTTCTCTGCTTTTAAAAACCTTTCTAAGACCATTACACGTTCCTAAATGAAGATTGAACCAAACCAGACAGTGATGCCTTTTAATTTTAAAACGCCTCCTCGTCACTGCTTAACCAATTAAGTTTCTAATCAATCACTGCCGACTCGAGTTCAGATTCCAGTTTGTCTGACTCACTGTCAGACGAACGGACAGATAAATAAAACTGCAGATCACGTAACTCAAATAAAAATCGAAGTTTGGTCCATTTGGTATACATTTCTCAGTGCTACATGGCTATGTTCCAAATTAAACGTGTAGCCAGTCATTGTTACTCTTTATTCCCTGTGTGACTAAGATGGCATTTTGTCACTCTCACACCATCTCGCTTCTAAACTCTCAGTCAATCAGCTCAATTCACCCTCCAAAACAAATCTTCCTCTAGTCTTGCAATCAATTAGTGCACTAGGAAATCAATTAAGCCCACTGCTAAATGAGCTATTAATAGAAAAGCTGACAAACTATAGGGCGCCATATATCATGACGAGAGCTAATGTTTTTAATTAGTGCACGATTTAACATGTGTAATTATGGACATAATGAAGAGATATTATTCTAAATTGTCTGTTATTGAGCTCATTGGACCTGGTGTTCAGTGTATGTTTTTGCTGTATGTCTGTTAGTCAAACAAATGTTGAAGTTAAAATGTTAAATCTATACAATCTGTAGATTATGTGCATCAAGGAAAACAAAAACAAACAAACAAAAAAAACACCTACGGTATTTGTTAATCATTTAGGTCTTCTTCAACACCTGAGTGGTTGAAAACACAAGAAATGAGACTTACTGCGCACTTGCTATAATTCTGCACTAAGTTTAATTCCAAGAAGGACAACCAATGTTGTTTTCTATCTTTTAATTTGATTAAAAGTTCCAAGGTATAATGCTGAGTAGAGTTGCTGGGTCATTTGATTAGTTATAATGCCAGGAAAGTCTAGCAAACTTTATTAATATTCTAAAAGTAAACTTGCTGCGCTTTATATTGTAATTGAAAACAAGAGAAAAGTTGTTAAGAAGTTCAAAGAAACAATTCAGTTGCTAAGACGCAATATAATGTTATTAAAAGACAAGGGAACAAACAAACCCAGTGGTACCCAGTGTACCCAGTGTATGTAGGAAAGCAGGGAAAACATTTCTGCTCCACAAAGTTATCCTTTCTTTTATTCGTTACTTGTTTCTTATTTTTAGGACTACAATTAATTACAATTCAATTTCTGGACGGATTAGTCCATACCCTGGATATTACTTAGTTTTTCTCATACTCTTTTTAGTTTAATCTTAACATGGAGCTCTAAATGTTTCAAAACCTGGCCTTATTTGAATATAGTAAATCCAGGAAAACTGTAATCTGCCTGTGTGATGCCCATAAGGTTGAACTTAACTTTTAAATTGTAGACTATAAACTCCCCCGGGCTGCTAAAACCCACAAATTTTACTACAGGGCAGTTTCATGCAAAATTCATGTGGGGTTTCTGCCTTGTGTATTTCCCTCCTACAAAGTGAAATATGGAGCAGCTTTTCATGAATTGGGTAAATTTGTAGAGGTGAAGCAGAACACATTTGTTCCTTGCCGACAACATTCCGCCCTGAATTCCTGCCCTGTGCCGCTGCACTGTTGTCGTGTTGCAGTGAGTGAGTGATTGAGAGAGGGAGACGCTGGTAGAGATGGAAGAGCAAAGCAAGAAGAAAAACAGCAAAGACACAGAGATGGTGGTGATAGCGGTGTAAATATGTCAGTGTGGCTGAGCTAGGAAGCAAGGGAGTTGACCTTGGTCATAGTTTAAGACCTGTCTTTTATCGAGCTAGCTAGCAGCTCTGAGGGCAATTTGTCTGGACACTGCCATGTCTCGCTCTCTCTCCCTCTCTTTCATTGTGTCTCCTTCTTTCTTTTGGTCTCCCTGGCTCTCCTTTTATCAGTCTAATTCCTTTTCCCTCTTTTATCGCTCACTTCAGAATTCAATGCAAAATCCTTGTTATCACTTTGAAAGCTTTGCATGGTAAAACTCCCTCTTACATTGCAGAGTTACTACAGCCTAGGGCTTGTTAGTCGTACCTCGCTCCAGACTCAAAATCAAAAGCACTTGACTCCATACCTTTGAAGTTGTGGCTCCCAGACTCTGTAAAACACTCTCACAGGAACTGATCTATGTGGACACCTAAAGCAGCTCAACACCCATCTAGTAAGACGTTCCTTTGTTGAGTTTTTTGATCATTTTTGTGACTCGAACTTGTTCTTGTTTTCACTTCTTGTATCTTCCCTTTTCAAAGTAAAGAAAACTATTTGACCTCCATGAAGTCCAGATACAAAAATGTGATCTACCCCACTAGAAACTACAGTCACCTTATAGAAAACACATTTTCTTGGCCACCTCTAACAGCTGAAAAATGTGCATAAATACCATAAATCCAAGCTACTTAACTCAGACAAGTGGAGTGCTCTGGATCAGCCGATGTGTCAGCTCAGCTTCCATATCACTATCACCAGCTGAGTGGTCTATTTAAAATGCTGCTGTTTCTTCCTGGTTCCCCCTTGGGGGCTGCATTGATCTCTCTTCGCTCTCGCTTTTTGCTGTTTTTAAATTAGCCTTCACAGGGTATGATATGAAACAGAGCCTTCATGCCAAAATAAAATCTATATTCACATGTATTCTCATTATAATGTTGCTATTCAATTACTGACTGACTGTTTTTTTAATCTATTATGCCCTTGTGAGAACTGGGCCGAGATGCAGCAGTATTCTTTGAACCTACATGTAAAGTAAAAAATGGTATTCAGGAGGCGGCCGAGTTAGAGCAACATGATTGTGACCTGAGGGTAGCCTACACAAATCCTGGACAGACTGAGTAAAATCTGCATGGAGAGTGGGCTCCCTTCTCACCTTGGTAATGACTCTGGGACCTCAGCTGCTAATTAAGTCAGTGCTCAAAGGCGCAATGATAGTCGCTCTGGTGAGGTTGCTTATTGCTCTGAAGTCTGAATAACTTGGCCACCAAGCAGCTGTATCTAGGCCCGGGTTCTCTTATTTCTGGTTTCCTTCCAAAGCGCCCAATCCTATTTTCTGCAAAAATTCAGCTGAGGAAAAATCAATTGTGGATGTGTTCATCTGTTTTGTCGCCTTTTACCAAATGCATGCTAGGATGACTCCCTGTTACTCCGATTAGAAATGAGAATTGAGACTGAAGATGGGTCGATGGAATGATGACAGTTTTGATACAAAAACAACCCCTTTTTTATTTTGCAGATTCCGTTTTGTTGCAGATTAATGCCAATATGCAAATATCAATGCTGCCAATAATAATTTGTTTATATTACAGTATGTAGAAGGAAACAGATCAGCATTATGAATACATACATACAGAATTAAGTTAGAACAAGACATTTGCTGTATCAGGCTTTCAGTTTTATGTGAAAACTGTCATCAGGAGAAGGTAGAAACAAGTGATGATACTGTATATACCTGGTGAGTGAGCTGATTTCTTGGCTGCATTAGCGATGCCCTACAGGCCCAAGCCAGATACTAAAAGTAAATACTGAGACATTCTAAGTCAACCCACCTCTCAAAGAGGCATTCACCATGACCAGATATAAACCCTGTTGGTCTGAAAGCTTCAATAAAACTGTAGTTGTTACATGACAGTGTAAGCATTGTGTGTTGATGCTTTACTTTATAAACAACGTTGGCCGGTTACATCATCTGACTAATTGCTGCAACTCGGTTGCACACTTGGTATTCATTAGCGATTGTTTCCTGATGATGTTTTCAAGGTAAAAATTGAGTAACTCTGCTCTTAAACATTCTATTACAAATGTGGTTCTTACAGCTTACTGACTGCATTTAACACTGAATACTGAAAAGTGACAACAGTAGTGGTTTGTATTGGAGTGGATTTAAACCTTGAAGTTCAACTGTTTTTAAGGGGGGTGGGAGATCTGGGAACTGGTAGCTGAAGTTGCAATTTACTGTGTTGACTTTCCCATTTTTGTATGCGAAAAGCTAAGACACCGGTCTATATTCTAAGATTATCTGTATTATTATTAGCTAGTGAAAATTAAATGCTTCATATCTAAAACAATATTTGTATTATATTTGTCCACATTCAGATCTTCCCATGAGGCTTTGACATGTCTCTGTAGCTGCGTTTATTGGGATATCAATGACTTTTGTATTGCAAGACAGAAACTGACACTTTTCAACTTGTTTCTGTTGGAGCCAGACTTTTCTTGAAGCCAACATTTACAGTAATATGGTATTGTAACATAAGGTACATCTTCCAAATCATTGTAGCTGCCACTTGCCTAGCAACTGAACGTGTTCTCTATGATAATACACGAGGCTGCTTGTAACACTTTGGACTGTCTGTTGACTGTGTTACCTTTCACTGCTGCACTGAAGTTTACGTAATGTTATAAATGTCAGAGCTGTTTTTCATTTTACATCACTCACTCCAGCAGCTGGACTGTACGGCAATAAAATGAACATGAACCATGCTGTGGGAGTGAATCTCTTTCTAAATCTGTCATCCGCATCCAGGTTGGGTGCTTAACCATGCAATTGCATGTGTTCATATTCAGGAGTATGGGCTCGTTAGGGGGCATGCACGTATGTTTGCGTCATATAAATATGCATCTGTATTTGTGCAGATATTTCTGCATGTTTGTGTGTGTACATGTGTGGCTATATTGTGTGTGGGTAGTACATGCACGTGTGTGCTTGGGTGTAGTGTGTGTGTGTGTGTGTGTGTGTGTGTGTGTGAGAGAGAGAGAGAGGGGCCAGGATTAATGCCTTGCTGTCACAGGTCCCCAGATGATGAAGTAGTCAAACCACAGGAAGATGGAAAGAAGAAAAAAAAAGTCAGCATAAGAGAGAGACAGAAGAGGAAGAGGTAAAAGATCAGGGAGAAGAGATTTCTTTTTTTATACAGAAAAAACCTTGTTAAAAACAGACTATTTCCTAATCTCACCTTACCTGGGCACAAATAATGTTCTTTTTTTCTTTTGTTTAAAACCAAGGCGTATTTCAAAGATAAGAAAATTGAAATCTTTTGCAATAAAATAACCCGTATTTCCAACAAAGCAAGCACAACACAAATTAAAAGGGAAAAGTTTTCAGATTCTGGGAAAATGCTTAAGTTGTAAGTGCCCTGACAAACAACTAAGTGCAACCAAAGGCAATTAATGACCAGATAAACAAACACTTAGAAAAAGAAATAGAAAAGAAATAACACTGGAGGCAATGATGTTGAAGGCAAAATGCCAATTTGGATTAAGATATGGACAGCTATTAGTGATGAAGATGAGGAATTTGCCAGATGTGCAGTATGCAATATGCAGTATCGGCAGTATCAGAATAGTAGTACTGCGTGGTAATGAGAGAAATGAGACGTGTGTGAGCATGAGTCTGCGTTCATGTCTATGAACATGCCTTGGAGTCTGTGTGTGTGTGTGTGTGTGTGTGAGAGAGAGAGAGAGAGAGAGAGAGAGAGAGAGAGAGAGAGTCCATACTTACAGGAAACATATCATCAGTACAGCTGGTGAACCTCTGGGTTGCCGGCGGAAACTCCAATCAGACCAGCTGAAGCCATCTCACTTCCTGATGCGAGTCCAGATTAAAACCCCCCAGGAGTGACCTCAGCTGTCATTGACACACACACACACACGCACACACACACACTGTGATGCTAATTAAATGCCACACAATCAGAACACACACATGTAGGTGCTAAAATGTATGCAACCAAAAGGCAAATTACATGTACATACCACAGTGTATAAATGAATCCATAGACACACACGTGAATAAGCACACTCAGGCTTGGAGATGACCCACCCACACACACACACCAAGGTGTTAATTAAACATTGTGGCAGGTGATATCACTTCCCTGTGCCAACTCTGACAGAATACCGATCCTAATGCCCACTGTGTCAGCCAGCTGCCATGTCTCTCGCTCTCACATGCAGACACACAAGTCTCTCCCTAAATTCTCAGAAAAAGATATTTCAAATAATTAATTAATTTTGTGAATATATTTCATATAAATTTCTCCAGATCAAAAAAAGTTCAGTGAATACAACAACAAAAGCAACAACAACACAGAGTATAATATTTTATTATATAAAGTGTGAAGTAAGAAGTCTACAAAGTCACGCCAGTGGCTCTGAGAGGCTGAACAACCGCAGGCATAGTGAAACTCTGCGCTAAATGCTAATCCAAACATTAACATTTTATTTGACCTGATGGTGATAAAAATTTTTAAGGGATCACCGATGTTATTACGAATCATCATGAGCGGGACATGAAGGTCAAATTTCATTGCAATCCAGCTGGCAGTTGTTTAGACATTTCACCAACTAAAAACAACCAATGTCAACGCCATGGTGGCGCTAGCAGAAAAGCCAAAGGATCACCAAAGCGGGATTTATACTCTGGCGAAGATGACAAGACGATGTCTGTCCAAACTGAATGGCAATCCATGTTGTTGTAGAGTGGCTGACTTTTTATACCAATAAAAGAGTTCAGTTACCACAATACAATAAACTTAAACCAAGATAAACATTCCGCATTCATGTCTGTAAGTAGTAGATGAGGCGGATAAAGGCAGAAACTGTAAATGCATTCAAAGTTTTATGGGCTTTTATCGCAAAACAGTAAACACAACTGCTCACAAGGCTGGCTGAACTCAACTTTGCATAAATCACTCTAGAACAAAGAGATGGTAACAATAATTTCACAGTGCTCATTCATTCATACTGCCGAAGTCAAGAGTATGCAACAGAGAAACCTGCACAGGATAGAACGTATTCAACCTAAAAATATGATACGGTGTTATTGTTCTGGTGATAGTAACCATTATAGCAGATACAGGCAGACATGAGTACCAAGGACAGCCCCCTTGCTGCTGAGAGCAACAGTATGAGGACCATGGTGTGTGTGTGTGTGTGTGTGTGTGTGTTTGGTGTTTTGGAAGTTGTCTTGAAAACATCTGCTGAGGAAAAATAATAAATGATGCACCTGGATACCTGATCACACACATTTACATGAGTGCCAGTTCATGCCTGCACACACACAAACACCCACACAGTTCACTGCTCATTTCATATGGCATGCAAACCAGTGCTTACATTTTCCTGGAAATTTACTTAGTCTCTAATGTGTGTGTGTGTGTGTGTGTGTGTTTGTGTGTGCATGAATGGATTTGTGCCTCTCCATGTTAATAAACCCTACAGATATAGCTGTCAGCTTGCTGTGTTGATTCAGGCTCAAGGCCAAATGCTCCAATATCCTCCCGACTTGCTGTCTCCATCTATCTACATCTTTCCATCTGTCCCTCTCTTCTCTCATCATCCCTCTCTGTCCGCATCTGTCTCTCTGCCTAGCTGTACGTGCATCTGCTCATCTGTCTGTCTGTCTGGGTGTCTGTCTGTTCTCTTACAACTAATTTCACAGTGAAATTAATGTGAAAATCCTTCATAGAGGATGTGTTGTTCTCACAAAGAGGCTTCGTGTTGTTCAAAAACAACAAATCCACCTGCAAACACTCTTGCACCGTTAATTATTTTGACAACCCTCAGAGAACTGGTGTGATGTTTTTGCATTCAACTGCCAATGTGGTTAAGAATGTACTATCCTTAATTTGACTACTTTTTGTATTCATGTAATACATTTTTTTTCAATTTTTTTGTTCTTGATTACTGCTATTCTTGATGTATTGCACTTCACAGTCACATGTGGATAATATGTACTGCAATAAGATTTTGTCCCCTTGAGATGCTTGTTACTTGTACAGCTCCCCTGGGTGTGTACTGTATGTGTGCGTGTCTTTTTAACACGGTTTGATGATGGTTTGTGTGGTGTTAAAATAGTTGTAAAAACTAATTAGTAATTATTAAGCGTTGCAGGAATAATAGAACAAAATATGTAGTGGGGACGTCAAGACCATAATGGCAACAAGAGAGGGTGAAAGCACGGTAACAGATTAAAAGCCTAATTTTCTGTAACCAGTCTGCATCCTCATCTGTTAAAGCTGAGGAATTGATTCAAAGGATTTTTCTATGACACATTCTCCCTGGCATAATTGTTGATTACCAACGTACAACAGAGTCATTTACTGTTGATGTTTGAGTCATTTACCATCAATATCTGCTGTGCAAGCACTGGACCATGATGTCACTCTCTATATTTAGATAATTATTGACAGTAACAAGACAAGTACTCCTCCAAACAAGAAAACAGGCTCTCAAGCAGCATTCAAGAAGTAGGAAACTGGAACGGTCGAGACAGGAGATGTAAACAATGTAAGAGGATTAGTTTTTTTACCACTAGGTTTTCCTTAGACATTGAGGAAGTATTTCTATTGAGAAGCAACATTTTGAAAGCTCAATACATCACGAAAAACATTTGGCTCATTCCCTCAGACACACCTGAGCGTAATGATGTTGCTTGAACGTATGATATGTAGTTTGGCCTGCGAGAATGTTTGTCAGGTGCAACCGAGAGCTGTGTCAAGCCAAAAAATTCCTGGAGTGAACTCCTATGCCCCGGATAGCAGAGATTTGACTTACTGAGGCCTTCGGAGGCATTGTGCCCACAGTAATTGTACCAAGAGATATTTGTATGTACATAAATTGCATGGCTGTCGACATCTTGGCTGTCCTGCATCTGCGATTCCCAAGTAATGTAAATATGGGCAAAGCCCATGAGTGTGAGGGGAACTGAGGTGAGCAGAATGAAGCCTTTGTTGCTCAAACAAGCCACCTGTCCATTAAAGAAGCCACTTACTAAATTTGAATGGGTGAGTTGTCTAAAAAGGAAATTACCTCTAGTAGAGTTGTCATGAACAGGAAAATTAGCTAACCAAAGCTGTTTTTTCAGCTTGTGGAGATTGACTTGTTATTCAGATAGCTTCAAGTGGCCATTCGAGGGATTGCAGTTTTTGGCACTTGGCGTTGGCTTTATTTCACAGCCATGCGAGTTGCCACTTGGTAGATTGGTCTTCGTCTGATTCAACAAGAAGCCAATAACCCAAGGGTGATACTTGCTCCTATTCACAGTGTCTCTGCAACTGGCTGGCTAAAGGCTTGGCAGGCTGAGCAACAGAAAATGTGTTGCTTGGGAATCTGAGACACGGGGGTTTTAGGGCAAAAGGGAACAGGATGCAGGGAGTAAGGACACATGTAAAAAGCTAGCCAGCAAGTGAAGCAGGTAGAGTTCAAGCCAGTGGTGGCTACAACCAGACGGCTAGCTAGGGAAAATTGAAGCAAATGACTAGACAAAGGGGAAAGAGGCAAAGAGCCAGTCAGCAGGTAGGCTATGCAGGCAGTGGGGTAACTGTAGACTGTTCCCTGTTTGTGGTTCTGTTCCCAAAAACAGGAAGGATGATTGAACCGGGGAGGAACGGGAGTCACAAATGAAAAATGTGTAGGAACCCTCGACACAGGCAAGTAATCACAGAGATAAGGTGACCAGTACGATCAATACACTTTAAAATGGTGACTAGTAGAGAGGTAAGGCATGACAAGTGAGCCTGTGGAGTCTCAGATAGTGCGAGAAAGAATAGGAAGGAGAGGGAGTTGATACAGGTAAGAGTGCATGGCTTTTCTTTACCTTTGAGTGGCAACTTAGAATCAGTTTTAGTTTTTGCTGGATTAAATTAAATTATTTCAAATAAGTCTAATAATCCTTGATCCTGCCACATTGCTGTAATACTATCCCTGTGCAAAGCTTTTGTCATGCATGCATACATGTAGAAAATTATTGATAGGCGTGTAGGCATAGTAAGTGATGTGTAGGCATAGGAAAGAGAGTGGAGTGGAGCATTTAGCAGCTAAAGAGCTCCATAGTTCCCCCAGGAGTTAGCTGAGATCAAAACAGAGGGAACAGAGCGCAGCTCCAAATGACTGCTTAGGCTGGATGTTTAAAAGGGCACTTGTTTGCTACAGTGTCAAGTTTGCAAGCCTGTACAGTGGTAGGATGTCAGTGTTGCGTTCACAGCTCATTCTGATGCCCCCAAGAAGCCAAACAAACAAGCAAAAAAAACAATCAATCAGTTATTGCACAAAGCTCACCATAACCATCGCTACGATGTGATCTGTGATCTGTTGTTCTGTATCTGTATTTTCTTTTTCCCACTGGATCATGAGTCTGATAATAAAATAACAAACCCACAGCCCTGATGACAAGGGGATGGAGGATGCAGCAGGTTTGTGGTCTTCACTGCCTCCTGTAAAAAAAAAAAAAAAAACTGATTCCCTTGACCGCAGCTTTCTTATCGACTTTCAACTCAGCCTTTAATACCTTCGAGTGGCACTAGAGGATCAAGAAACTTTACCATCTCAGTCTGTCTTCATCTGCTCTGTGCTCGGCTTTATTTCTTACTGTGTGACAGACTTCACTATACCCTTCTCTTGTATCTTCCTCCATTTCTGGAGTTATGTCTATGTATTTGTCTCCGTCTTTTGATAACCCCCACGTACTTCTTTTATTATTTCAACATCCTTCTTTATCCAGTCATACTTGTACTGTAGCTTTCTCTCCATCTCTGTCCCCTCATCTTTCACCATGCCCTCATCCTCCATATCTCCCTGTTTCTGTCCCTCTCTGTTTTCCAATTGTACTCCTTCCCCCTGAACTCGCTGTGTAAATCCCCTCCCATCCACTCCTGATAACAACTCGTTGCATCCAGCCCTCTTGTTCTGCCACCATAGGTATTTGTTCTAGATTAACCTCTCGTGCTCCTCTCTTCCTTCTTCCCTCATATTTCATAATTTTCTTGAGTTTTTGCATCTCCACCTCTATTTTTTGCTCTTCCCTTACCATCTCTCCCTGCTCCGGAGAGCTGCGACATCAGTTTAACTCGCGTTGCGGTGTCTGGTCAAATGAAATATAAATGTCTGTCTCTCTCTCTCTCTCTCTCTTGCTCATTCTCTTCCTCCTGCTCTCTCCCATTTGCACAGAGAGGAGAAAAGAAGGACCCTGATGAGCCACCAACCGCTGTCCAATTCCCGGGGATGACACGCATGTTTGTGCCGCACCTATTGCCGTTTGCTTTTCATCTAAGGGATAGATTGAGCTCTTGACCTCAACTCCTCTTCCTCCCCTCTTTTTTTCCCCTTCCCTACATCTTCTTTCCTCCTCTATTCATCCCCAACATCTGCAGATGGAGTTTAAACAGAGAAAGAAATAAAATAAATATTTTTCCCTCTGCTAGTGTGTGTGTTAAACATAGTGTCTAGACATCTGTGGCAGCCGGCATTACTGGATCTTGTTATGGAGGGCAGTTGTTTTTCAAGTTTTCAAGTTAAGTCAGATTGTTATTAATTATTAATTATAATTAAAACAGCAATTTGTCCTAAGGCTAAAGGTAAGATTTGATATTAGTGGCTATATAGTACACTCAGTAGAAAATAATGTTTTTGTAGAAAAATGACAACTTGAAATATGAACACATTTCTCTACAAAAACTTTTTTTTTAAAAATTTGACCAATGTTGTCTGAACATGATAAGCCATCAAGAAATGGTATAATAATCCACTCGGTCTGACTTTTCCTCCGTTCTTTGCGTCAGTAACAATGTAAAATGTCAACTCCCCCTCCATCATGCCGTATGTCAAATATCAAAGTGTCTGCAGAGCAAATAAAATTTTAATACGGTTTTATGATCGCAGTAATGTAATATAAAGTGTTCTGAGTGAGACAACAAAATAACGACGCGCACAATGTGAACAGCAGGCATTTATTTCAATGAAGCTGTTTATACTGTGAGTGTCAGTGTACACATTGTAGATCTATGATGGATCTGACAGCATGACAAATGTTGAGATTGCTTTATGATTCAAAGAGTTCGCTTTATGATAAAAAAAAAAAAAAGAACTCACAATGCAAAACTTTACAGAACAGTTCATGGGAATGTGATTCGCACAATCATTCTCCAGAAAGACACATTGTTGACAATTACAGTATATATATATATATATATTTTTTTTTATCAATACATACAGATTGAAATAATGGCAGACTCTTTTGTCCACAATGCATTTTCTTTCACCCACACAGGGAGAAATGTCATATCTCTATGCTCGTATACTGAACATAAAGTTCAGTTTTCTTGCTCAACATGAGACAAAAAAGATCAAGCCAGTGAGTGTGTAGTTAATGGGTGTCACTTTCTGAAACGATGAGGTCTTGCACATCTACGAAAAATTTAAGTAGTTAAAAATACTGCTAAATTAACTAAACCTTTAAAGATGACTGGATGCTATTTGGAAGCTGAGCCACAAGACATTTTCAAACTGAGCATCATGGGGCGGCGTTTAGCTCAGTTGGTAGAGCAGCCGTCCCATGTGCGAAGGCTCAGTCCTTGCTGCGGAAGCTCAGGGTTTGAATCCGACCTGTGGCTCTTTCCCACATGTCATTCCCCATTCCTCACACTTCAGCCGTCTCTATCAAAATAAAGCTTGAAAAGGCCAAAAAAAGAGAGAGCATCATTAGGGATCCATTTGGTTTCAGTGTGAAAGAACATCTGAATTCAAAGCAACAATTGTGTAGTACAGTATGCTAATGCTGGCTATGATGGACTGGATAATCAAAAAACACTTAATTTGAGGTTTAACTTAATTTGGGGTATTAATTCTTATGTGCCAGTGTGTTATCTGCTGTATACTGTATGTGCTCATGCTGTGTGTATATGTATTTTTGCATGGATGTGTTTCATTGTGTGTGTGTCTGTTTGTGTAAATATGTGTGTAACAAGAAGTGTCTGTGTGTGTTTGCTGCATTTGGTAATTAAAGCAGTCTGTGCCAACCCAGTGACAATGTAATACTACTCTAATCATCCTCTGCGCTCCCATCTGTGTGCCCAACATGACTTTCTCTCTCTCTCTCTCTCTCTCTCTCTCTCTCTCATACTCACCAAACCAACACTCATATCTTTCTCACTTGATGAAGAGAGACACAAGAGGACAGAAAGAAACAGGGTGCTACTCAATTAAAGCGAAAGAGAGACGTCCTGTAGATACAGACGGCCAATTAAAGGCAGACGGAGGCATATACAAATTCATATTTTTTTTGTATGGCGCTTATTTGGATTGAGATTCAGTAGCAGATTTGAAAGCATTGGGTGGTAATTGTGTTTTGCACACAAATGATAAGATCTCTACCTTTCACCAACAGTAGACTCACTTAACCGTCGTCATTCTCTGTTTCCTTCCACGATTTCCTCCTTGAAACTTTCTCTTTCATGTCTGTCGATAACTGCTTCTCAGAAGAAGAAACAGAAGCAGTACACACACACAAACAGACCAGCGTAATAACAATCTAACCGACTTGTTGACTGCATGTTAGATGTTAATTCATGCTGGATAGAGAGGGTGTAATATACAGGGAAAGACCAATTTGTCACACTCTATTCTTTAGGTTTAATTAGGTGAAGATATGTACTGTAGGATTTTTTTTTACCATCATGTTCAATAAATAAAAAAAAATATATAAAATCTGAGTGAGTTTTTATTTACATGTGAGTGATTTGTTCTCTGGTTTATGGTGAAGATATGGATTTACATTGTGCCTGGAATGTTTGAAACTTTTGTGATGGCAGCAGACATGTCCTCATTGTACTCAACACACAAGTTGACTGGTTAGCATGTCAATATAATTTAAAATTAAACATGAACTTATTAACTAATTTATTCTTTTTTTCTGAATATGTTGAGACGTCTTGAGGCTATACTCCATCCCAGTCCAGTTTTACTGTTTGGCAATATGTGAACTGTTATCGAACCAGGTGTGCTCATGGCTTGCAGGCGATAGAAGCTCGAAGAAATCTGGCTTGGGGAATGTGTTTCTAGCCAAATTGGCTACAGCTCTTTAAAGGCATAGGGCGATAAGAGTATTACTGGAATGTAATCATTCTTCAAAAAACTTCTCACTTAAATTTTTTTCCCTTCATGCGAGTCATATTCTATTTGAGACGCAACAGGGAGCCTTGAAGCCAAGAAGAGTCAAGAAGTCCACATTTTAGAAATTCACTCCACTGCTTTCACTCCACTCGCCGCTCTTGCCCCTTCTGTCCTCTTGTACCTTCCTTCTGCTCCCCTTGCCTCTCCTCATCTCCAACACTTTGAAATTGGATGGTCTAATTTCTAGCCGCCCACTCTTGACTGCTGTGTCCAACAGGCTGACAGTGTGGTGTTCAGCCTGTTGGACACAGCCTGTCAGTAGTATGTAACATTTTTAAGTGGGAAAGCTTAATTTTCAGCCCTGGAGGCAAGCTTGCTTTGCTCTCCCTACCAATGCTACCGCAGAGTCACCTCGCTTTAACTCTAATGTACAGGATTTTATTAATTGTCTGGGGCTGCTGAGTGGGTCGTGGCCTTGATTCCTTCAATGGATCTAAGGTGGGAGGCGTCAGGAATAGAGATTTTAGGAGTAAAGTCGGAACGTACCTTGACTATAAAAGTTACTGGTGAACACTACGCAACTCAAATGCACTGGTGTCTGGAGTGACAGTCCACTTAAATATTCCTTGCATTTCCTTGTCACTGGTGGGTCGTATTTTCTCATCACATTACTCACCTCCAAGATTCAGCTCCTCCTAGTGCAGGTATTGGACTGATCAGCATAAATTAGCAGTGCAGTAAGAAGAACGTAATCCCTCACCGACTTCCAACCCATTAACACCGGCACATCTATTTGTTAGCAGAAGGTGGCAGCAAACCCTGCACGGGTCAGAACGTCGCGCCTGTATTAATTTGTTTTAAGCAGACATGACGACAACGTATGAATGATAGTCAAATGTCAAATGATAGTTAATGATAGCAACTTATGCAACAACCCCCTAAGGATGCCATCCTCAGCCAGAAAAAAAAAGGTGAGTTGACGCCAACATCATGAACTGACTTCAAGAACATACTGATCTCTTATATGTATAAATATGTCTCCCTCCTTTCCTTTACCTTGCGGTTTCCCACCGTTTGTGTCTCTTCTTTTGTCTTTTCCCCACTTCGTCCTTACTCCACTACTTCCCATCTCCTATTTTTCCTATAAACCCTCTATCTGTTCTGCTTCCCTTTTATTGTCTCCACCTCTCCTCCACCCTGGGTCTTGATCAGCTCTGGGAAGAGGAGCTCATTTAAGACTCTAATTCACAATTACATGGACAGGGGCTTAGGTTGACCCTGTAGACACACACACACACACACACACACACACACACACACACACACACCATTCCTTCCTTCCTCTTTCTCTCCCTATATCTCGAAATTTCACACACACAGATACACATGCACCTGTCTGGCTACTACTCCCCTGTGTGATTTTTATAGCGAAAGGTTAATTTGAGTGTAAGGAGCCCAAGGCGATGACTAGAAACAAGGGATAGAGAGAGCGAGAGAAAGAAGGCAAGTAAGAGAGGAGGAGGAAAGAGTGCTAATTCAGTTCAGGAAAAGCACCCACTTTAAGAAAGAGAGCGAGAGAGAAAGCAAGAGACAGGAGAGAGAGGGACTTCAGCACTCAGAAGTGATATTTAATTAGCCTTGGATGACTAGCTGACTTGCTAGAAAAAGGCCACTCTCCCTGCACTCTTCTCTCCTGTCAAGTACCCTGTTAGTGGAACCTCCTCTGAGACAGATGGAGGTTGGGGGGTGCAGGGAGAGCGCAACAGATGGAGAGAGGGAGATTGAGGGACGGAGACAAAACGATGGAAAGAGATAGAGGATGTAGGAAACATGAGGAGGAGGAGATACACTGACTGATTCGTTTATAACCAACCATTCCCAACAAATGGTAATTTCCAGAGTCAAACAACCATGCCGTGAAGAGGCGGTGTCTATATACGGGTATATAACCATCTTTGCACACAGGGCTTTATCATACACCTACCTTGAAATAGCTGGAGATACATATCAGCATCAAGTGCCACTCTAAGATGGCAACAAGCCTTGGGAGAAGTGTTGTCTCATCTGTCATTCAAACCTAAAATGATCCTGCATTGTAAACACCCTCCACTGGTGTGGGCCCATTGCCTCTGGTACAGTTAAAACAATGAAGACCTGTTTGAGTGATAGATCAGTCAGTGGAACAATCATTTTAGTCGACAATGTTTCATTACAATCAACGCTCTGTTAACAATCACTCACACAACATGCTCACCTATAAGACATCATTGCACCACTGACACACTTCAACGATAACTGTTTATACAAATTTCCTTGAGCAATCAATTCTGTCTGTAAGGACTTGTGAATAAAAGTCTGTGGACAAGTCATTTGTTTTTTTTCTTAAATTCATATCATGACAAATTTGTCCGTGTCTGTCTGTGTCAATCGCTCACACGGTGGATGTCTTATTCTGAAAGAGGAGAGAGGCTGCAAACATCCAAAGGTTTAAAGTTGTCTTTGCCAGCTGAAAGGTAACAAAAACCAACAAATACAGAATATTTCCAGGGAGCATTACACTCTGTCCCAAAGAAAGCATACGTAACTATCTTCTGCCTTTTACTATCAACTAGCCCATTCTTGTTTTCTTCTTCCTCTGCCAAAGGCTGCTGAGAAACCCAGAGTAGTAGAATCCTATCAGATTTTAAAAATGCATTGCATCACACACAAAACCACAGATTTGCTGCTTCCTCAGCTGTAAACACATTGACAATATCTTCCTCACTACTAAAACGTTTCTGATATTAGGGCCTGTTTTTTTCCTCACTCACTCCCATGGCACAGCGACTCCTGAGATGCCTCGGTATGCCAGCTCTACATATTCTGCAGGAGGCTGTGCGTGGCAGATAATACATTTAAAGCATGTTCGATATGATTGTGCTGGCTATTCAATTAAGTTGAGTAAGATTAAATCTCTAAACCCATCCCCACTGCCAGATAATACTTGCTGACCATCAATCCCATCCGAGTCTGCTCTTTTATGAAAAACCTGATACCGATAGTCATCTTCAGTGTCCCCATGTAGCCGTTTTTCTTTTCATTTGTCTTTCTATTCTGCTTTCTTTAAATACGGTAGGTCTACTCTATCTGTCTTTTCTGTTCTTTTTCTTTCTTCTTTTCTAGGACATTGTCGAGACAAGTACGAGAGAGCAAAGTACTGTAATATATTAACCAACAGGCATTTCATGCCATTCACGTCAAGTTCAACTTCATGTCAGCATTCAAGTCATGATCATGACGGGTATTGGACTGACTTGAGGCTAAATGATACATAAGTGCCTGAGAAATCAACAGGCTTATATCAGCCTCCGTTCAGACTAATTAAATGCAAATATTATGGGTATGTGTCATATTGAACATGCACAGTATTTAATGATGGCTCTATCCGTTCACCAATTTGGTTTCAACCAATCAATCACCAATGATGATGGTCTCATTATGGACTGAGAAGAGATTTTATACAAACATTCATGTCTCCAGATGATGAATCCTTCACACTTGGGTGATCACCTGACTGCTCCCCCGGTTACGCTAGCAATCCACAGTTTCAGTTTATCCAGTGAAATGTCTCCACCTTTACTAGATGGATTATCTACAGACATTCATAGTTCGCAGGCAATCATGGATGTAATGATCCCAATGGTAATCACTTCTCTCTCTGACGTACATGAGAAAGAAGAGAAAGACATGTTATTATTGTCATTGTAGGCATGTTAGCATGCTACCCTTAATATTTGTCTGAAAGCGACACTGTGACTGTGTAGAGCATCGCAGGACCACATGGGTGTAGACCGTCTTGTTTAACCCTCATCCTCTGCAATCATACAGCCACCTCAAGTCATCCAGTGATGTGAATTTTCCTCAATTTTGCAGCCATGCTGTATCATTATTGCTCAGTCACATCATTCTTATTCATTGAATTCATGCAATGCATGATGTTTCTTACATTTTTTCTTTGGTGTGATGCAATTGGTGCAGTCCAAGCTCCCATCTCTGTAATTTGTGACAGTAATTACAGAAAGCTCTTATCTCATGCAAATTATCCATTTATATTGCAGATGTCCCGTGTTAACAATTACTTACACACTGTCCTCGGAAGTGTTTCCATCCAAATAGTACTCTTCTCTTCTCCCTGTTTCTCTATCTTTCTGCCCCGCAGCCACACCCTGCCATTCTCCCTGTCTGTCTACCTTGATAAATGGCAGCTGGTTGGGAATGCACATCCACAGGGAAATGATAAATATCCATAGAGAATGGATTCACAATCTTCAAACAGTCATCTAAAAGACAGTTCTCACCCCTGAGGAAATACTTCAACTCTATTTCTCTCTCACTTTTTCTTTCTTTGTATCTTATTCCCTCTCTTTAGGAAACCTTTTAAAACTCTTTTTTCCCTTCCATCTCTGTCTACACACATTTCTTACTTTCACCACCCACAGGAAACACTTCAATGTTCTCCCTTTCCATCGCTCTCCCCCACTCTTTGTCCTAAAAGCCAATTTGGAGGTCTTGACATCCAGACTATCGTGGATCCCTAGAGTTAAGCCAGTGAAATAAATGCTCAACCTTTCCTCCTTAAGAAAAAACATGTTTCTAGAGACTAGGGACTTTGAACCGTATGGAGTTTGTTCTGTGTACAGGTACAGTTCCCCTGTAATGTATTTAAGTGTACTGAATTTCCACAAGGACCTGCAAGTCAAATAAAATTGACCAGGCTCTGATTTGATTATCTATTAAGGCTTAAAACTCTGCTAACCAACAACAACTGATCTGAAATTATATTCCAAATATATAATTTCTCCTAGCTCTGGAGAGCGTTTTATCATCTTTCAGCTCATTGTTTTGATTTTCTAAACATTATTTTTAAACATAGATCAAAGCAACACACATCCACTTTGCTGTATTCACTCATTCTGACATTAGACATCACGCTACGTTGGGTGAAGGAAGTGTAAAATTTACACTGGGGAATGGGGTGGGTGTCTCCTTAACTTTAATTGTTTCTGGTTCATTTTATTACTAGAGTCTCTCTAGACAGTGTCCTCTTACTGCCCAGGCTACCTTGACAATATTTTCTTTTTTAATGTCTTAACCTTAAGAATAACCTTCTTTAGCTGCACAGCATCAGGGGAGCTATCTGTAATATTCATTTAGGTGGTATCACCCAAAAAATCGAGACAACTTGGCTCTGACAGGTCAGACTTGGCATAGAGGCTGGAAGAGCCCTTCCAGCTGAAAAATGCTCTATAGATTGCTCTATTGTTTATTCATCAGACAAAAATCTAAAATGACTAAATGACTAATGGTGTTAATATTGTGCTGCAACAGATCTAAAACAACAACAACAAAACATTGGACTGTGTGAGAAAGAGGGATTATTTCTGTCTGAGTCAGCTGTGGGCAGATATCTATCTGAAAATGTCAAATATTTGAACCACTCTGACTTTTTGATTCAAGTCTCCAGGTGTTTGGACAACCATTAAAACTAGGAGCCACTACGTGAAATAGTAGTCTACAGAAAGAAATCCCTTATTGTTCTGGTGGATCGTGTCAGCCTGTAATGGAATACTTGAAGCATTTAATTACAAACACTGCAAATCCATTTGGGAAAAGTTTTTTTTGAGGCCAACACAAAACAATCATCATTTCAAAAACACACAACTTTTTTTTGTTTTTTCTTTTAGCAAGGACATGGATAAAAATGTCTCCAACAATATTAATTAATTCCATCAATTGTTCTGACAGCAATTTTGATGGAAAACATTTTCAGTAGGCAGCTCTCTTTTCCACTCTTTTCTTGATCTCAGTTTAACTATGTTTAAACCCCCCTGACACGAACGCATCGCCTAATCTTAACATGCAAAGTAACTGACTAACAATATCTAACAAAGCAGAGAATACAAATATTTAAAGTAAAGTAAGTAAAGTACAAGTACCACAAGTACCTTAGTTACTTCCCCTACTGCACGCGCACACACACACGCACACACACACACACACACACACACACACACACACACACACTCACACACTCTCTCTCTCTCTCTCTCTCTCTCTCGTGTCATGATGTGTCATGATGAGCAGGACTGACAGTGGTGTCCAATCTTCAAAGGTAAATAGTCGCCATGTTTAGACAGGAGGAAATCAGTGTGAGATCCCTTTGCAAACACACAAACGTTCACACGCACCGACATGTGCATTTATGAATACACAAACGTGAGAATACAGTCTCAGATTGGTATGCATATACAAACAAATACATACACTGTATCACAATTGTGCATGAACACGGTGAACGCTTTTGCAGATTTCATCTGAGGATCAAAGCGATGAGGGCAACCAAAATGAGGACTGTGTCGTCTCATAATTAAAAGCATGGGGGTGCCATTCAGCCTTCAGTCTGCCAAAGCAAAAGGGCCACCTGTTATCCTCAAAGTGAAAAATTTCATTTATCCACTTTACCCGAATGTACTAACTATCGAAATACTGAATAGTTTGCTAAACAGTTGTATGTTTATCAGTCGTCCAGGTCATCTTTCTTTGAGAAGATTTAAATCTGGGGCAACTGGAACTTGACTGCAGATCCATGAAGATGTTCAGCTCTCATTTTAGAAGCTTCTTCAGTTCACCCAAGTTAGTCGGTGGCGTTACCTTAAAATGTTTACCTGCATTTCTGTTTTGCATAGAATTCTTGTTAAACTAATCAAGAGATTATGCTTCTAAAAGTACACTGAAAAAAATTAATTTAATTTAATATAATTTACTTTAATTAGAGGGACTCGAAGAAAAAAAATGATGATTTGTCATTATCAACACAACATTTATTTTAATTACTTGAAGTTTGCAAATTAAGACTGTTGTTTCATTTTGGTGTTTTGATTGTTTAAGTATTTCTTGTGCTGTTATTGATATGAAAGAGCAAAATCTTCCAGGAAAAAATCTTGTTTTGCAAATGAACAGACAGTTAAACATGATCCCTAATTTTAACCCCTTTTTTCTAACCCTTTTTTTTTGTTAAACACAGATTTTTAATATTTTGCAGGCATGTTGTCTGACTGATAGAGGTGTTAGTCAGAAAATGTGCCCTTCTGAAGGGTGGATTTGCACGTTATTTTAATTTTGAGGATTTGTTATTGGATTGTTATTTGTTATTGTTCAATCTGGATTCAAAACTAAACTAAAATGGTACTGGTGATACTATTCAAGAAGACCAAATTCAATAACAGATCCATAATTTTGATAAACACCACAAACACTGCACAGTGGTTCATTATATGAGGCAGAAGTTATCAGCTCTTTAAGTTATCACAGCCACAGTACATTGCTCATAATACAATGTCCCTGCCAGTATGAGGGGCCGTTCAAGACATTATTCATTCTGGCCCTCACACACACATATATTCTCCTCTTATACATAAACTTTATCTCTTATTTACATATATTCTCACTCTCACAAACATATATTTATGTCTGTCGAGAATATATGTGTGTGAGAGGGCCAGAATGAATAATGTCTCGAACAGCCCCTCATATACCAGGGTTTGTGTATTTACACTTTGTTCATTGTCCAGTACAGCAGCCTGTAGCTGGATGACTTAACATGTTGTTGTGACAAAAGTTGTTTTTTTTTGCCAGTAAACATTTTTTTTTTGCTGGAGGGAGGAGTGGCAGTTACAGTCTGAAGCTCAAGAACAGCACCTTGACCGTGTGTTGAGATTGTTTTGTCATCCACGTTTCGTAAGGTCAAGATTTTCAGTTAGCTGTAATTGGCAGTTTCTTCTTCGATAGCTCATGTAAAGCACAACCTCCGAAGGACTCCTGAGGTTGCCAAAGTTATAGACTTTGCTGTATAAAACTGTCAAAGTTGTGTTACACCAACAAATAGAATTTATTTACTTGGATGCAGCTTAAGTGAAAATAAACTGCATGTTTTGCCTCCCATGGCCTTTATCAAGGTTTCTTAGTTTGAACACTAATGTTTTATGGCAGAGACACAATCATACTTTATAATTCAGTTACGGTTTAAGAGTGAGTTGATATGAAAAATTATATCAATAAAACACTTGTAAATTGAATCAAATCAGCATATTTGCATCTGCTGAGCAATGTTTCAGATAAGACAGATGGTGGAGAAACAAGAGAGAAGGAGAAAACATTCAGTGACTGGGGGAGGAAAAAAATCAGACATACTGAGAAAAGACAGAAATACAGAGAGGAAGACAAAAATAATCTATCGAGGCATCGTCTTAAATGGCAGCCAGCAGTCAAGTAATTATATTTGAGCAGCCAACTGATTTCTCTTTGTGGAGTGTGTGTTCTTTCTTTTTGTGTGAACGTGCGCTCTCCAGTGTGTTTTCTCATCTCATCTCTGTGAAGATATGAATATTAATGACCCTATTAACAGACACAGATGCCAGACAGTGCTTTGGTTGGAGTAACATGGGGTTATATCGAAAGCGAAATAATGTGAAATATTGTCTTTGAGGGAGTGAGCGAGTGAGAACCAGTTTTATCTGTTCTTATGTCTGTGGGAGTCATTGCCGAGGTCACACCGCTGAGGTGGAGCTTATTATACATTCCTATCAACTTAATTTAATTTAAATTTGAGCGTGTCAATCCAAGTGAGACAGCTTAATCGAAGATGGAGTTTCTAAAATAATGACACCATTAGAAAGTGATTTTAGCTGCGAGTCAGACTTTATCAAGCTTTCGAGCAGTAAGGAGTCTTTTTTTTTTTCTAGATAACTGCTGGTAAACTTTGGTGAAATTTCTCTGTAAAGGCAATTCTGAGATTTATTTCAAGATACATTAAATATGTTGGAAAATAGTTGCCGAAAATGTGGCTGGATGACACGCTGAGGCCACCCTGAGCTTTCCCCTGCACCCTTAGCAGAGAGACAGCGATGAATTCATCTCACTCAGTGTTTCAGAGTTAGTCATGTCATTTTCTGAACTCATCTGACGTTTCAAAATGGCTGCTTGACTGCTCCCGTGAGTGGGCGTGGCTTTATTGCATTCAACAGACGCGCCCCCACACTCCTGGAGCTGAGAATACTGCTCGTTTTTATCTGATTTTGTCGCCTAATTTTTTAAACCTGTTGATATTTTTAATCATTCAAATTTGGCTGGGTGGTTAATAACACTTTCTTCTTTGGTCTGACAAACTCTGATCACATATTTATTCTTACTTTACATGGACTTTAAGGAATCATGGTTTCCCTTTCTTTACACCAAGATATCATTTAGTTTTATATTAATGAGGCTACAATATAGTTGCACTGGTTACCAAAGTTCTCAATTTAGCTTTCTATTATAAATACTTGCATTTTCAGTATCATATGTACCTATACAAAGTTTTTTTTTTTCCTGTCCAGGTTAGTTGGTTTAGTTTAGTTGAAGTTTGTTTTATTGTAAAACTGAAGTTTTCAGTCTAAATACAAGCCTTTCTCTACCCCTCTCTAGGCTAACTCTGCAGCTTTCTCTCAGCTCAGTGTTTCAGCGTCTGTCGGCCAATTGTTTTGGTTTTACAGAACACAACTTTACTGTTTGAGTTCGGACTCACTGCTATTTATCTGCATGTTTTTCAGATGCGGCAGACCAATGCTCTAAAAATGCACCTGCATCAAACCCGTCCAGCATCAAACAGATAAAGTCAGCTGTTGAAAATAGAGGAGTGTTTATAGGGATAAAACAATGATAAATAACCTACTGACCAGAACATAAGCTCCTTGTTTTCCCAAGTTTTCCATGTGAGCAACTTCATAACCCTACACCTGTGTGTACTTTGTTAACTCTGCAACAGACAGGAGAAAGTAATGGTCACGAATGCCTCCTGCAAGTCCTTCCAATGCCCAGAGTTTAAGGGCAAATGTTGTACCCTTTCGGCCTCCCTGCAGAGCAAACAATCCTCCCCTGTGATGAGATCAAGGTGTGTCTCATAGCTCTTCAATGTGATACTGATGACCTCCTGACTCACCCTCAAATGTACATCAGCAACATGCTGCATCATTTGGAAGCTTTATGCAGCCTCCTCAGAGGAATGTGTGACTCCAAACTCTCCGAATACCCAGGTGGCACGATCCCCCTCAGAGCAGCCTGGCGGTTAACCTTCACTGACACTGGATGTGGTGCTTTCTTCTTCACTTTGTCCGTACGCTCCAAACTGAGGGCTATTTAGAATCTCAATAGCTGCAGCAGCTTGTACATTGACTGCGCTCGGGAGCACGGCATGAACGCCATTCACAGCCTGCTGAGTAAAAAGACGTGACCTTGTACTGATCTCTGCTTCCAGTCCTGCAGTTTTCCAGCGCTGTTCTCCTGCCAGGTCACAGACTGCACTGAACTCTGCCTTCTTCAGCATGGAGTGGAACAACTTGGCAGTAATGGGCTGTTAGTCCAGAGACAACTGTGGTTGTTTGAGAGTTTTTGATATTTTGGGAAATACTGATTTAAACTTAAACTAAAATTCCCAAATTCCAAAAGCTAAAATCACCCATTAGCTGAGAAAAAACAGCAAACGCCTACAAGTTAGGTGCTGAGGAAAAATTCAGAAAATAAAAATCTAATTGTGTCTTTACTGTAAAAAGTCTTGAAAAAAATGCCTAAGGGCAGCGGCCTGCTTCCTTTTCACAGAGTAAGAAAGAAAGACAAAGATACAGCATGCAGCACTTCCTAACCTTAACCCTAATTTTAGAACCATGCCATTATTTTACACCACACTACTCATAAATCAAAGTGGTCCAGTGGTTTGACTATAGGAGCTAACAAGGTTATGAGCAAGCATAGCGTGCGCGCACACACCACACACACACACACACACACACACACACACACACACACACACACACACACACACACACAGACATACACTACAAGCTCAATGAAGAAAGTGATGTGCTGATTAGTGTAGAGGTTTAAATGAGAGCATATGCCCAACTGCTGCTGAAGTGAACAATAGAGGTAGGGACATGTTTCTATTCTTTCTTTATGTCAAAGTGCTTTGTGAAGAGGCGATTCGTTATTAATAAGTGTGTTTACATGCACTAAAGTGGTTTTGTGAATAACCAGACGTGGTTCCATACCCAAATTTCTGCTGGAAAAATCAAAATTCTTAGCCATCAACTCGCTCGGACGATGGTTTTATGTGCCAGTGTGCATGTAAAGAAAAGAATTCTGACAGCAGTGCGGCAGGATGAAAATAACAATTCATGGACGTCTTTGCTCTTAAAATAATTCACCCAATCAAATCCAAACTGAATCCAACCAAAACTGAAATGAGTCTAAATGTCTGGAAGGTTGTTTATATATGAAATGCAGTGTACAGAAGAGGCTGCAATGCTGTTGCTCAAATTGTTCCGACAAATAATGGTTTGATGAATCAGTAGCACATTTTTTTTTTTTTTTTGCTAAACTGACTTCCCAATTTGCACAAACTTTTGCTGCGTGTGCTTGTTATATTTCACCTCATTAGTTGATATCAATAAAAACTGTAACCAACTTGAAAGAGCTCATTCATTTTCTGTCAATGGGAGCGAGCCAGAAGCTCAGTTCTACACACACAAAAAAACGCACACACACACACAAGTATCTGCCTCATCTAGCCTGCTAATAATTATCGTCTCCCCTCAGCTGAAGCTGATTACTGTGTCGAAGCTCTGCCTCATGGGAATGACAAACTTTTGAAAGTTTAGTTTATGTTCAAAATATCATTTTAATGTTACAGCTTTCTCCTTTGTGAGGAATTGACCTAGCGTCAATGCAGAGTTGTATACAGCATTTATCTACATAAAAAGTTTTATACTTATCTACATATGTAACAAACTGAGAAAACCAACAAAGAAATGAGACAAAATGTCCAAACAGGCTTATTAATTGCCAGACTATAATCAAATAAATTGGCTACTTAACCTCAGCTCTGATGTTTAAACAGTTAAACATTAAATAGCATCACATTTCTTTCATCTTCACTGATGAAGGATGAGCGGCACTCATCATCATTGATGTTGGACCCTGGGTCAAACAGAACTCATTTTTCCAAAAGTTGATGCTACGTTTTGAAATCGTGTTTTCGAGTTGGTCACTGTATTCTCTCACCAAGTCATTATTTTACAGGTATTAAATTACTAACGAAGCCGCTTTGACCACAGTGACCACAAGATCCTGTAAGCCATATTCTTCCATATTTTGCAAATGATGTCCCCTAAATGTTACATGCTGGACATTTTAAAGTATAATGTTGAGTTGTCCTGACCTCTGTAGTTTACAGTATAACCTTTTCCATACTTCAAACATAAGTACAAAGTTAACCTTGTCCTTTCACACCTTTCCTGCTCGACCCTTTCTCACCTGTCAGTGGTCTAGTTACATATCTCATGTTGGTTTCCAATTCTAATCCATCCATGATTTACAGTGGAGGGAATGATTAAGGGGGCTGACCTTCACTTGGAAGACCTAGGTTCAAGACGCCATGAAAGCAGGCGTATGTCCTGCTGAAGGATACTTTAGCAGGACAGTGAATCCTCTCTGTGCCTCCCGGTGAGCCGTTTTGTAGCTGATGCTGAACTTTGACCGAATTGTGGAGGTAAAAAATATTTACTTGGATTTCCCACCAGAGTATTTATCTACTTCTGTTGTGAAGCCACTGATGAATATATATAAATCTTTCGTGGACAAGACAAACTTGTGTACAGCTGGAGAAATCTGTCTGTAAGAGTGAATGAGTAGCACTTTCATGTTTACCAAGAACTTGAGGCCAATTGCAGCCATATATATTACAAGACGGCCTCAGGTGTGAATCTAATAAGTGAGTTAAAGGTGTCCTGTCTTTGTCTTGTACTGTTGTGAAAAAACAGACTTTTCAGTCAATATGGATAAAAACATGATTCAAAAGAAATTACCAAATCAGAAATGCTGCACTGAATGGTCAGGCCATTTGAAACAGTTGTTGGATTCAACAAAACTGATACTCTGATTCTGCTTTCTCTGAAAGAGGATATACATTTAGTGATTTGGCAGTTTTGGGATCATAATCTGAGGGGCAGATGCAGGACTAATGGCATGTCTACAATAATTATCATGTCTGCAAAGAGACATGAGAAAACCCCTCTCCCTCCCCATTGATTGTTGCATGTTAAAGGCAGTGCATTGGGAAAATGAGGTATTAGCTGCTCTCCTTTCATCATATATTAGCTGCTAATTACTGACAACAGATAAGCTTATGAAGGTCTTTGGAGAGATACAAGACAGATAAACACAGGCTGCTTGATGATCCAAGGATAGGGTTCTTATTAAAGATAAACTCAAGTTTTACATAAAAATACTTTTGCAAGTGCACCCAGGTGCACACAGATGCTCTGAAATTAAGGACAATCCACTGTGTGTCAGGCTTCGGTCTCACAGACACATCATGGTCCATCTTGCTCCACCATAACAAAATATGCAGCTGAAGGTGCAGCCACACGGTTCACTGAATCAGAACCAGATTCAAAATAGATGTTTGGGTTAGCCAAAACTAGTAACAATACAAACCGATACAGTCATATTAAGCTTTTTATTCAAGATTTTACATGATTCAAATACTTGGCAGAAGGCAGATTCAAGAAAAGAAAAAGCAAAAATAGCTTTTGTGGCTTCACTCCAGTGCATTATCAGCTCCTCAGCTGAGTTTTACATTTAGGTAAATGTTTCACTTCAAATTCTATTCCCAGAGGCAGGATGAGCTGCACTCGCAGCACACTATTGTAAACTGAGGTTATCAGTGTATTCTTACAGCAGGAAACAATGTTTAGGTGGACTGGAGACATAATGAGTTTCAACAAGTCTATCTATCTTTATAATATATATATCCAAAGTACCCGACCAGAGAAAAATATAGGGTTTATTTACAATGCCTTCAATGAAATGCAAATTTCTGTACTAGACTGGAACAGAGACACAGCAAGCTCAAACCACACAATAAAGCACACATGTCATGGCACACAGACATGGCTGCACTACCACTTAGTCCCCCTTTTAATACAGCAGGAAATTCCACATAAAAAAATTTAAGTGATAAGTTATGTGCAAGTTATGTGTGATAAGTTATGTGCAAACTAATACCTAATAAATCAGGAAAACACTGGCTGGCCCCTCAGTATCTTGAAAAACTAAAAGAAACAGAAGCATATCAATGTAACAAAGAAAACCTTACACAACACAACTTTACCACACGTGCAATGTAAGAATACATGATGGACTTTGGCCACCATGACAAGGCATGCAGGTGAAAATTTACTGCATTTATTTCATTAAATATTCATGACTACATAAATCCTCAAACCAAAGCTAACAGACAAAATCTCAGCTTCACTGGTTTGTCACTGCTGCGCTGTTAACTTAAATATTGTCCCATACCTATTACTGCACTCCAGTGCATGACATCGCCTATTTCCAGTTGAGCCGTATACACTTTTAAATTCAGAGAAAGGCTAAGAGAAAACAGCACAGGCAGAAATTTCTCTCATTACCTGTTCTAACTTCTAAATTCATATAGGAGCCCACTAATTGCACAAAGTTGATTAAGAAATTAGGATTTAGTGCCTTTTAAATATTGAGTGGGAGTCAGAGAGAGGACTCAACCAGTTCTTTGTCTAATTTGCTTTTGAACATATACAAGCCTTTTAAAGTGTGACTCACTGGAGAGTGTGCATATTTAATCACCAGCAGGCTTGATATATTAAACTGATGAGAAAGATCACAACCTCCTGCATGTGAAACACTAATTTCTGCCCAATTAAACATCTCTTTTCTTGCATCATGCTGCAGGGTGATAAAAATAACTTGGTGACTTTGTTTGTCCTTTAGAATTGTAGCTAACTGTGGCTTTATTTGTCTGTGATGGAGTCCAACAGGATGGCAGAAGCACAGTTGTTGTTTTTGGAGGGAAGCTGTAATTACCTGTGGGCTTCTCTCTCACTTGATTAAGGAGGAAAAACTAATCCTGGGGAGCTGAGACTGAAGCACACACCAGCAAAGAGGCAAACCACGCTCATATACCCACACACATTTCAATACGTGCACATGTACACACACGCACACACACACACACACACACTCACTATGTCTCATGTCCCACTGAAGCATGCACAGGTATAAACACACAGGATTGCACACACAAAAGCCTGCAGCCTGCAGTTTAAATGAACTTTCCCACCGATCTACAGACTGCTTTTTCCCTTCGTACACTCCTTTTTTTCCTCCTCTCTTTCTTAATCAGTAGAGAGTTGGAGGTGGCAAAAAGGAGAGAAAGAGAAACCCAAAATGATGCAGAAAGAGAAAAATAAGAGAGAAGAGAGTGGAGAGAGAGAGAGATGGAGAGAGAGAGGGAACCAAGGTGAAGATCCAGGGAGAAAAAGAGAGGTGGATGGAGGGAGGAGTGGAGATGCTAGATGGGTAATCCAATCCTGTAGAGGAAACAGTTAGATCGGGGGGGAAATGAGCTTTTAGAAAGGCAACTTTATCAAAGGATAAATTGGAAAAGTGGAAAAAGGTACACTTCATAGTTATCGAGTAAAAGCCCACAGCTGTGGAGGAATTTAGAAACTGATTATGAGATACTGAAGTGGTTGTCATCCGCAAGACTTAAAATGATCATCTGAACAGAAAATCTTTCATTGTAAAGTGTGTGAGAGTGTGTGAGAGTGCATACTGTTTGTGGGTTTGTGTGGTTGTTGCTTAGTAACACAAAAATAATTTGGGTTTTATTTTAAGTGCCAGTTGCAAAATGTCATTCACAGAAACTATTTAAATGTTTGGAGGAATAAAGTTTAGGTTCTACTTTAGGACTGCTGACTCCATCCCCTGAAAGTAGTGTATTCAAAGAGGTATTTCCTGGTTGTGTTTGCTAGTTTCTGATAGTTAGGTTTTAGCACCTGCAGGTCACTGTCATGGTGCAGGTATATGAGGGATTTAAATGCAACACAGCCATTGCTGTCCATCTGCTGGACAAGGTTCAAGTCTAATTTATTTATCATTTACAGCTACATTCAGAGTTTGTACAGCTAAATGCACGGCACAACAACAACAAAAGACTATTATTTATGGTTGAGTGCACAGAATGAATTAAGGAGCCTCACAGTCTGAGAAAAGGAGCTGCTCTGTATAGTCGGCAGTGGATACTTGTAACTTGCTCTTTGCATTCATCTGCAGCACGTCACCCTCATGCATCCACATCTCTACTCTCCAGTGTCTCCTTTGGCTTCTGCCTGCAGAGCAGCTCATATTACATAAGACTCATCATTTTAAAGCTTGGCAACCAGTCAGAAATGACAAATGGTAACCTGAGTGAAATTCATCGTGTTAGTTTAGCATATTAGCATGCTAAGATTTGCAAATTACTGTGGTGCTAAACACAAAGTATAGCTGAGGCTCATAAATGAAACGTTTGGCAGATATGTGATCACAAACTAATAAAAGAAAAATTTGGCCTAATGATGCCGCTAGATCAAAAGCTAAACATCACCAAAGTTATTAAAAGTCATCCAGATGCAGAAATAATGTGTCCACGAGGTTTGGAGGCGAGGAATTTTACTTTAAATTACAATTGTGACATGTTGGTGGTGCTAAAATCACAGAATTCATCCTGTAATGATTTCATGGCCATCCAGTCAATAGTCTGGACCAAAAATTCTGGGCCAACTGAGAGAGTGATATTACCACTGGAATGTCGCTAACATCACTAGAAATATGTTCAACTGTTCAAATGAATCATGTCAGTGTGACAGTGAGCCGGCATGCATAATATCAGGAGCAGGAAATTGAAGCCGCTAAATTCAATTCAACCGTGATTAACTGAATTATTTACACCTGGTGGTTTTACTTCTGTGACATGTCAAAATGTCCTGTGTGAAAAAAGGACCGTGCAATCTTTGAAACTGAGGCTTTCTATTCATCAGCACGTGTTCAAGCGCGTTGTCGAAACCGTACTGTTGCTTTAACCGGCTGCACTTTTCGAATTTCTTCAGTGACAGGTGACAGACAGACAGATGGATTGACTCAAAGGTCATTGGACACATATTATTTTGATATTCATCTATTATTTTTCCCGAAGTATAATAAATCATAAGGTGTGTTGCGGTTTTGTTTATTTTTCCCCAACAGTGGTACAGAGTGAGGCATCTTTGAATTTGTTCCAAATGGGAGAAAGAGATGAGGCGCATACATATCTTGCTGACAGCTGAGGCTTTCTATCTTCCTTTTCTCCCTTTCTCCTCTGTAATTGCAAACGCATTTATTCCAGCTTTGTAGCTGGCTTATTCACAGCTGTGTCTAGATAGCGGGAGGCAGTTTAAGACACTTATTCTTTATTTCCCAAATTGAGAAACATACTTATCAATGCAAATGAAATGAGTGCCGTGGAAGGAGGAGGAGAGGGAGAGGGAGATGTGAGAGGAATACCAAAAAAATAAAATAAATAAATAAATAAAAATGGAAAGAGAAAATCTACAATGAAACCAACCCATGTACAGGCTTCCAGGCAGGAGACATAGGGGAGAAATCACAGAGAGCAACTATCTCGCCACTTCATTTAGTTAATTTTAGTCGTGCGCCACATTATTCGACACAGAAGACAGAGAAAGTGTGAAGGTAATCCAGTTAGTTGAGAGACCGTCTTGCCTTGACTCTCTTGTGTTCACTGACTGGCTCTTTTGTGCGGACATTCTGATTGGCTGAGTGCTGACCAGGCTAAAAGCTTTTGAAGCAGAGGTGAAGAGCAATTAGAGTCGCTGTCACACACACACACACCCGCAAACGCACTTGTCCCCTCTCTTACACACTTTCATCTGCTCACACACATCTCCCCATGAACACCCTCTTCTCTCTCTCACAAACTCCGAATTGTGCACACAAACAGGGATGATCAACGCACTAATATTGCAATGAATGCAGTGCCACATCAAAACTCCTCTAGGCACGGCGTGCGGGGGCCAGTTGCAATACTTTATCTATCCACCAGGAGGAGCAGTGATTATGGAAGCTGAATCCGTTTACTGCCGGCTACTGTGGCTACCGTGACCATTTTACTTCAAGTTTCCTTATTGCTGCTGGCTATTTTCATTAACCCAGTGTGCCTGAAGTCAGCTGCTCTCATCATGTTTGATGTGTATGAGTGTGCATAACTGCATGAAAAATGAAAGCAATGTGGGTGGGAAACGAGCAAGAGATAAGCGTGTGCGTTAGCGTACATATTAGTACAGCAACGTAGGCTTTAGAACTAGTATTACTTGTATGATATTTACACATATTACATACACATACACTGATGTATTACATTTCGTTCAGATAAATAATTACAAATTTGTCATAGACGACATTTCATCTCCATGAAGTTTCTGTACACTCAACAGCTCTAAAAACGTCAACACAGTTTTTGTCATTTGACATGTTTAATGTCGATGTTTAATATTAATTAAACAAAACTGTGGGCTGCTGCTCATCATAGTAACAAGTAAGTAAGAAAAAACTTCAGATTGTGCCCTTGTATCATGTTTTTGGGCTGAATTTGGGGGAAATGTGTCTAAAATGATGCACGGGACATGAAGAGTTTTTGAAGTTCCAGCGAATACAGAAAGTCCAGGAACCTTTGTCCCATAGCTAATGTTTAAAGCACAAACTGGAACATATTTTCAAGTTTTATTTATTTCGCTACAGTGACTACACCTCAATATTAGGGCAATCTTTGTACTGACTAACAATGTCAGCCTTGTGCTGCTACTTCTACTCAAAATGTTGAAACAAGCACGCTGAGCAAGTTAGTGTCTACTCTCTTTAAACCGTGAATGTTTTAAAGAAATAGACGGCTCAGTTGTTAAAACCTTTAAATGCTATGTGGGTTGTTAAAAAATGTAATAAGTGAAAATCAAATTTGAGGGAAAAGTGACTTTACCTGTCTCTTAATGTTTTTCCTTTATTGAAAAATTGGCTGTGTTGTTAAAATCTACAATAGAGAAATCAGTAATATATCACATTATTATTTCCCATTTCAGCTCCCAGTTGTTCTATCCCTTACCGCCATCCATTACGCTGCTCCCAAAGGTCTTGGCGAGAAGCATGTGTCATGCCAGCTTCAGCCTCAACGCCAACAATGTTTGCATTTTAAATTAAGAATTCATCGATTGGTTTTATGTCTGAGCCTGGACCCTGAATATTTGTCCTGATCTTTAAACCCCTTATGAGACAGGGCAAAATGCAAGTTCTTCTTTGCTGTTAGGGCTTCAAAGTTGTGGATGTGGATGAATGACCTCCCTGATGAAATACAGTATTTCATTAATGTCTGTCCCCTTGGATCATTATGCATTCCATTTTATATAAAACACATTTAAATCAAAACTGTTGCATTTTCTAATCAATGTAAAAAAGAAATAATAATGTAATAAATTTACAATGAGATAGAGATTTAAACCTGCAACCTTTCTTATTTTAACCACTGACTCCTGCTGTCCCTTATTCATACATCCACCATAAATACTGAGGTGTTAAGAGGGACACGCCAATATCTTGACCAATTCAATATGTTTAGGTTGACACCACAGTCAATTCAAAGCTGATAAATATTGATTTAATACATATTGATCTTCATGGTGGAAAGAACTTGATTGAAATCTAAAAAAGATGGGTCAGTAGTGTTTGTGTGCGTATGTATCATGTTTGACACTATTATATAAGTCTTCCTTTAAAGAGATCTCTGTCGAGAGATTGAGAGGGCATTAAATAACACATGAACATAAGAATACATATGTTGCCTGCTTAGTCTGGCTCTGGTTCTGTTGCCCATTACATCGTCGCTCCCCGTCTTCATTCTCTCCCACCAGAATGTGGATTTTAGTACTGACAAAGATTGTACAAGAGAGAAAGACATTTGAGTTTAGTTAAACTGAACTACGTAACTGAAGATACAGATTTGGCTATTCAGTTATCCCAGCCTAATTTGACATGCATATTTGACAAATGGATAAAGAACACGGCTAAGGTCGCCTTTCTTTTCTTTTCTTTTTTCTTGAATGCCTCTCTGAATGTTTTAGAACCATTTTTGGTGAACATGAGGGGTCTTAAGTTGTGTGTTTTCAGCTTGAAAATCAGTTTTCCCGATGATAGATGTTGTTTGGCATGGTAAGATGCCTCCTTCAATGCTGGTGAAGAAATAGCTGACAGTCAAGCAATTTCCAGAACATCACCATGCATCGTTTTTGAGAGGATACCAAAATTGACTGGCCCATGATAAATGAGTCTGAAGCTGCACAGCAACAATAACTAGAGAGGCTGCATTGTAAGACTGTAAGAAAAACATAGCCGCTGCTTGTTTAATCACATTGTCCTGAGATTTGTCAAGTGACTTAAAAATAGACATGGTATGTTTTGCATCTCCTTTTCCCGTAAAGACATATTTGTAAGGTGAATAGTATTAATTGATAAATGATGGAATATGCTTTTATCAGCTCACCACAGACTTGACACTTTTCACTCAATCTTGCAGTTTACGTACTTCATAAGCACACGGATGAACACGATGAACCTGCTGTGATTTGAAAAGAAAACATAAAAAATCTGAAAAAAAAATCCTAAAAAGACATAAAGCAGGCTGTCAAGATAAAAAAAAAAAACAGAGTAAGGGAGGTGGGGAGTACCACAAAACAAACTAAAATCAATTTGTCCTGCTACATCAATGCTGCACACATACACCCAACACACCATCTGTCACTCACTGTTATATAAACACTTGCACCACTCTGTCACAATACACACTCATACCTATTTTCTCCTCTACCTGTCTGTCTTGGTCTCTCTCTCTCTCACACACACACACACACCTTTATTCTCTCTACAGTAGAGGACATTTATTCTGATTATGTTGGGCCCTGGAGATCGAAGATTGTAGTAATCAGAAAACTGGCCAGGCATCTATCATTGCAGCAACCAATCAAACGGCCCGCTCCACCGGCAGCGAATGGGGAAAAATTACACACAGAAATGATTCCCACCAGGCCTGTGTGCATGCGCTTTTTCCTACTTCTATCTTTGTGAGGACAGATTTTAGAGGCAGGGAAGTTTTCTAAAGTGTGATTTTATTGGTCTTCACCTCAACACACATGATTAATATGAAGCCTACAGGTTACAGTCATGGTTAGGTTACAGTTGGGGTGAAGTAATTAATGTACTCTGTGGTTAAAGGCTTAGAGAATTAATGTTAGTCACTGATCGGTCCTCACAAGAATGATTTGTGGTGTGTATGTGTGTTTCTGTCTGGGGAGTGGGAGGCTATTTATTTTAGCTGATGATGAAGGTGGCAGTGTATTTGGAGAGACAGAGAGTAGGGAATTATGAGAAAGTGTGTGAGGCTAGCTTTGGTATCAGCATTGCATGGACCCTTATGATCGGTCAGCCTGGATCTGACACACACACACACACTTGTACAGACTCTGCTGGCACTGGCATACAATCAAACATAAGTGTGTTGAGATATACTTTTCCTCTCTCTCTGATTCTCACGCACTTGCATCACATACTGGAGGCACTGGATTATCTCGTGCGCACATTATCACAGGCGTGCGCATTGTCATTAAGGCTCAGCTATTCCTTTTTGGCAAACACAGACGAATATGGTGGCGAGCCTGAGCCGGAGAGAGATGGGAAAAGAGGGGATGGAAAAGTGATGCAGAATGGAAGACAAATGAGAGGAAAGAAATGAGACGCTAAAGCAAAGAACCAAGGTGCCCCAAGAAGGATTTCTGTCTGTGCCACTGTTCCACATAATTCCTGCTGTTGTCTGCATGCAGGCAATATATTAACCGCATACCAGGGCTCATTTCACAACATTCAAACAAACCCTTTCAGGGGCTTTTTTTTTGTTCTCACACACACATTGACCATGTTACCTTTTTGGATGCCAAAACAGTAAGTTCAGTCATCGGGCATCCACTGGGAGACCTTAAAGCTGCAGCAATCTATATTCTGAATATTAACATTGGGTCAGAATCCGCACCTTTACATTTACACATTTTTTGTTTTTATTTTTTGTTTTCAGTCCCACCTTTCTCATCATTCCCGTTTCCAGCCGTAAATGGCTGTTTTCTGATAACACAGACAGAATCAACAATTAGCCAATGAACATAATGTAACATTTCGAGTTGGTGGAAACCAAACCAGAATTAAAGGTAACGTGAATAGCAGAAACATTTGGCAGGTGGCCTGAAACACAGCTTCAAGCTAATATACTCCATAACAACTGCACAACATGATGATAGGTCATTGTATTTCAGCATGTTTAAAGCTTGTTCCCAAAACTGTATTTAATACTGCTTAAACAAACCTTGCTGTCATGCCCTTGTGTTATCACACAAAGACATGACAGTTATTATTTGGTTCATCTAAACCATGTTGAAGCCAAAGTATGGCTCCGTATTTTTTAGTGCTGACTCCAAAGTTATTCACTGAATGCAGTAATACACAGCAACCACAAAAGAAATGAAGACAATGCATTTTATATTTTCTGTCCCTTTAGGGCGTTTCAGCTGTTTCACCAGAGGCACTCTTGAATTCAGTCCAACCAGATTTATATATTAAAAAGTACAATTTAGACGTTTTTCAGTGAAAAGTCTCAGACTCTGCACACTGACTGTATCAGCACATAATGCACAGCTAAACAAAAGGCGACAAAGTTGATTTTTCTAAACGCTGCCTCGGAGTAGCAGAAAAAAAAAAAGGGAGCTGTAACAGCTACATCTGCATGTGATTTAACATGACACGTTACACACATCGTCGCATGCTATGAGACAGCGAGCTGAAATTAGCTCACATATGGCGAGGCTATGGGAAGTATCTCGTCAGTGAGAAGGTGCCTTTGTAACCTGCACAATGACAGCTGTATGCAGGTGCATAAACACACACACCTGTACACAAGAAGGATGCTATCAGCTAAAAGTGGTGACAAGGCTGCAAGTTCCTGAACAGTGAGGGAGTCAGAAGGGGGTCAGTGTGTGTGTGTGTGTGTTTATGTGTCTGTCATTGGACCGCTATTTTGTGTAAGTGTGTATGTGTGCGATGTGTATGTGTAATGTTTCCCTCCATCTGTTCTCCCTTCCTGCTTCAGATCCCAGTTATGTTTTCCTACTGTGATCCTGCTGTTGTTAGCTCTGCATCTAAGGAGCAGGGCTGCGTGTGTGTGTGTGTGTGTGTCAGAAAGAGATCTCTGAAAATGGTCCATTTGGACAAGGCAATATTGTTGCAAAGGGAGTCCTCCCTACCACCTACACATGCACACACATTCACAGACAGACAGACGCGCACACACATCGCCACACCTTATCCCTTCCTGGCTCCCCTGGTTTACAAAGCCTCATTAAGCTGCCCCCCACAACACACACTCTCTCTATGATAGGCACCCACACACCAGCACATGTTACTAGCATCTGGTCCCAGTCTGGAAAGTCAATAAGTTCCTGTCACGTGCGCATGTGTGTGTGTTTGTCTGTGTGTTTTAAAAGGTAAATCGCAATTCAAGGCTATCATCACAGCTGGATACATCCTCAGTGCTCTTTCTCATCTGCCAGGTAATGGACAGTTGTGGGGTCTGTTTTCCAGTGTTGTCATCAAAATGAAAATAATGCTTCCTCTGTTACCAGAGAGGAAAATGACATTTTGAAGATAGGAAGTAACACGTAAAAACAGACCATGACATGAAGGTCACAGGGAGGTTAATCTCTCTAGGACAGTCAGATGCGTAGTCGAAGAAAAAACATGGTTTGGGCTTAAGCATTGAAAGGGTAAAGCAATTTGAAACCTGAGCATGCTGTGAAGTTGTTGCTCAAAGTCAGTGATGATTCAAACAAAACCTTGAAGTGGAATAAAAGCCTGTAGACATAACTTCATCCACGTTTTTAAGACGTGTTTTTTTCCAGGTATGTATTGATACATACAAAAACACCAGTTTATATTTGTATTTATTCAGATTCATGATACATTTGGCTTCGTACATTACTGCTACCTTATTTACTTAAATTTGGATTAGTTTGTTTATATTCGTATATATTTACACTTTTACTTTGCAGCAGAACTTTGGTCAGGATTTATTTTTTAAATTATTATTATCTAATACTATATGATGCTGATTGGAGGGATGCCAAGACTACAGTTCCTGGATATGACACTGTGCATATTTTGATATTTAGACTGGGGCACCAAGCATAATATAGATATGTCACGTAATGTTCAGAGAATAATGACGTTTTAAAAGGTTTGACTTGACTTGAAAAAGTCCTGCTGCCACCACAACAAAGATGCCATTGAAACTTGAAGTATGTTTGTTGCGGGCATGGCCCTTGTAATGTTGATGACCAAATGGACGGTTCCTCTAGAACAGCTGATTGTGTCTATCTGTCTTCTGTTTCTGTCTGCCTGCAACTCTACTGGCTTGTTTGCTTTCCACTGCCAATCTTTTAGTACTGTTCATAAAATTGGTCCAGATTGCTCCATGTATTTTTACCAGCTAGAGAGAGCCAGCATATTGGCATTTGTGTATATTAGCTACCAAGCTACAGTATAAATCTGTATTGATGATATGGCAGCCCCTATGGGACACAGCAGATGAGAGCCAATCCTGGAACCTATTGACTGCTGTGGAATTGCTTTTGTAATATTGTTCAGGAAGACGGACGACTATAAGGGAAAGAAAGACAGAAAGAAAGAAAAAAAAACTTACAGCCAAGGTGTAATTTTTCTGTTTCTTTTATTGTTGTAGGTTTCTGGGAAAAAAAAAAAAAAAAACGTGCTCAGAGGCTTGAAGAGATGAGAAATAACAAGAAGAAAGTAAGAAACCCGAATCAATAAAAAGAAGGAACGGGGGATGTAAATGTATGAGAGACAGAAGCATGAAAAGTCAGAGAAAGAACACAAAGGAAGGAAAGAAATATGCTGATGTAGAAGCAGACTGAGGGGAAGACTGACGTCAATGATATCCAGAGAAAAAGAAAGTAATGGCTGTAATTATTTTGATGAGAGGTCTGGAATGATTGCACAAAGAAGAACTGAGTTTGAAGTAGAAAACCTACTGTTTATGTGCGTGCGTTGGTGTGTTTACTATTCATCTGTCATTTTAGCAAGCAGTCACAACACCCAGTAGGATTACGGTTGTTCTTGTCTCCTCCAAAAGGGTGATGAGAAATATGGTAATATCAGCGGGTTCTCTTAGAAACAGAGCATATAGATATATAATGTTTTATCACCACATTTGCACTTGGATGCATTGGATTGGCAGTGGCCCTGATATTGACCTCTGTAAACTGGACCTTGAGTTCTGGCTGGGACCTGAGATTAGGCTCTGGAATTATTATCAGGAGTTTAAAAAAGTTGAAGAAGTCCACGTGTACCTCTTTATAGGAGTGTGAAATTACTTCACAATTAAGATTTTGTATTATTTAAAACATTGATTTCCTAACCAGGCTATGGAAAGGGTCACAAGAAAAAATTAAGGGGTCATGAGATAATTAAGAGAAAAAGAAAATACCCTTCTTTGTTTTATTTTTACTTTTGTATAATCTTAATCATCACACAAAGGGTCATTAAAACATTTTAACGCCGCTTCACTTTCAAGGCTCACAAACAAAAGGGCTCGGACCCGCTGACACAACCTACTGGTTATCCGCAACTTGTCAGACAAAATTCATATCAGCCAGGTAATCATGGTTTGACATTAGTTAAACACTAATCAGACATACACATTGAATGTTATTGCAGTGTAATCACTAATCTGACATCATGTAATCTTAAATTCTCATCAGGGATAACACTTCGGAATATATTTAAATATATATGTTTTTAAAATATATTTAAATTCTGCCTCATTCATCAGCAGTAATCAAAAAAACAATGAACAGGTGCTAATTTAATCATCCGCACACCCTTGACTCATTCATTTAGCATCTAACAAACATACCACATACATAGTTGGGAGGTTTATTAAGATGCTAATCACAGATGTCAATCATTTTCCAGCATATCGGCTCATTTCTTTTTTTGTCCCAACATCCTCTTCTGAATATGTTTCCCATCAGCTCCTTTTATTTTACCTCTCTCTCTACATATAAAAGGTAAGGTAACAAAACACCACAATTCCTATTATCAGGTGATTATACACTAATTAAAACATACTTATGAACATTATATTCAATTTCTTCCAATAGATCTCATAATTTTTCCACACGACCTTTTAACATAATGTATTAAACACATAATTGAGACCTGATTTTGCATGAAAAAAAAAAAAAGACTACATGTTCTTTTTTTATAACGCAATATTAGTGTGAAAATTATCAAATAACAACTAGGACCTATCACTTCTTTACTCAATTACAACTTTTATTGACAGCTATTAACAAAAGTCTCTCTCATACTGTAAATATATATAGCAGTTCTTTGTATTCTGATCATTTTATTCTCTTTCTTTATTCACTCGCTCTCAGCTTTTCCTTGTCACTCACGCGCTGCATCCAATTGTCGTTCAATTTGACCCTCTCGTCCTCCACATTCACAACAATAGCTCCAAGGTAAAAGAATGCACTGAATACCGGAGGGTCAAAAACCTGAACCCAGCTCAATTTTTCTGGCTATGGCTTTGTACCCTGATCTCTGTGGTAAATACAATGTCCTGTTTTTAATACTTCTTGTTTTCTTCTTGACTATTTGGGTGCTGATGAGTTTGAACTTAATGACAACAATAATATGAGCTTCATTTAGAGTAAGAGAAAAGCAAATCTTGCCAATATAGGATGCATTTCCAAATTCACTGTGTGTGAGAGTAAGACAGAAATAGAGAAATAAAGAGATTGACATAGATCCATAGTTTTGTAGATGCAATCACACATGCATAGATATACTGTGGGAATGCTTTGATGAGACAGCGTGTGTGCACTTTACATTTATGTGTGTTTGTTGCAGATTTGGCTGCTGTCGTATGAGCAACACCCTCATTCACTCTCTCTTTCTCTTTCACACACACACGTGCAAATCTATATACACACTCACACACAGCACCTAAGAGTTGCACTTGAAAGCCTGTCAGAGGAGACATGGTGCCAGTTCTCCAAAATGACAAATGAATCTGACTTTTCATTCACAATGGGTCTGACGCACAATTCAAAACTGTTCTAAAGACATTTTACATTTTATTCCCATTCTAGGTGTCCAGAGTGACCAAGATTGAATGAGCAAGTGCTCAGTCAGTATTAATATGGAAGAGACAGTGTAGTCCATCAATTTGAAATGGGGAGAGATGAAATGCTGGAGATGACAGTGCTGACAACTCGCCAATCAGCACTTTTATATCTGCATATCAGCAACCACAGAAGTGTTGCCCATAACAGATCACATAAGTGAAGCCAACAGCGCGCTCACCTGCAACATGCTGTTCTCTGTGGTCACACCTTGACTGTTCACAGTAAATTCTATTATAACGCTGAAACTAAATGCAACTGATAAGTAAGTACGTTTATATTTCTAGAATGTGTCACAAAGTGCTTCATGATAAAAGCTACAATAACAGAAAGACCTACAAAAAGGAAAAATAACATGTACACAGATCCTAAATCCAAAGTGGAGAACTTTAAGCGTGAGAGACACAATATAAATTTTAGTTTTGAGCCTGTGGTGAGATAGCACATTAGAGATGAACCAGGAGGAAGAGGACGAGGAAAGGGGCTAGCATGCCCAGCCACAACCACGACCCCATGTTGCTAATGCTACTGCTGACATTAGCCAACCAAGGGATGGACCTCGGCGCCCCATCAGGCTAATAGGTGACCAGCAGAGACCTTTCAGTGCTGCCTGGTTTGTCACATACAGCTGGCTTCAATATTTGTTTGAGATGGACACAACTTTCTGCTTCGCATGCCGACATTTTTTGGGTAGTGGTCGGCACCAGTTCCATTCAGAGCCGGCCTTTTCAAATGGATATAAGGACAATAGCAGCCTTTAAAAAACACAACGCAAGTGCAGCACACAAGTTTGCCATGGAGGCATGGGCTGAATTTAAAATGGCCACACCAGATGACTCAAGATTGGGAAACGCCTAAATGTGTGGAGGAAAATTGAGGCCAAGGCTGTGAATGGACTTGTTGATGAACAGTTTGTCCTGGTCCTCACACTTTTTGAGGATCTATTCGAAATTGGTTCAAAAGTGAAAGTTTGTTTACCAGCTATTTGTAGATGTCTATTCAACGTTCACATATAAACCATATTTCACTAGGAAATTTTGTATTGAAAAGTTTCTGCTTAATGTGACGCAACGCAGACATTGTTATGGTGGATCATAACTGGTACATTTCGTCAAAATTCTCATTTGAAAGCCAGTACTGCAAAAGACGGTTAAATATGGTCTAAATGTGGCACTGGGATGAAACCTTATGACAGCATCTAAAATATTAAGGGAAGAGAATTATATTTCAATCCTCAACCGCGTGAGGTACAAGCAAGTATTTTACATCATTTCTTTCAAAACAAAACAGAACAAGAATATTCATGCTGTGGTGGTGTCCTATGAAAGTCGAAAATGTGATTTGACCAAATACAGAGGGTAAAACAAAAAATGGAAAATGGATTTCACACATATATATCATAAACACACAGCTATTCTTTAAGGTCTTGGGGATCCAGGGGTGAAAATAATCAAGGCTCTAACGATGATATAATTTACAATAATTGCAAAGGTGGCCCACTCGCCTGGTATGTCTAGCAGGAAGACAGTATGTTTGAGGCAGAGAGCAACAGTACCGGCCTTGACATTTACATGAAAAAAATACATGAGGTTCACAGACATTTTTGTCACGTTTACTGCAGTATGCACAGGTTGTTCTTCTTCTCAGGCTTGCATGAAATGCATAAATTGTCATTTGGGCATTATTTAATAGGATTTGCAGGAGATTTCTTGATACGTATTGTACCGCCGACCTTAGATGGTTAATCCCTTTTCCCACCGGTCACACTTTCTCTTTCTGTAAGTTGCTGTAGGATCACAATCCCTCATTCACCAGCTTTCAGTCGTATATTGTCGATTGAAAATGGCCTGAATATTAAAGTTATGGAATTACATGCATTAGCAAGGCATCAGTAAAAACACACACCTTAAAGTAGTCTGGCAGAAAGTTTTGTCAAGGCCGCAGCGTGCAAACGTTACAAGCTAACATGCTAACCTTACAGCTAATTCAGCATGCCAAACGAGCGGCCTTGCCCGCACCGTGAGCAGCATAAAATGTAACAAACGGTGTCATAATTTCTTGTTGGGTCATAGGAAATACTGTACTTACCAAAAAATGCGGTACTGACCAACTCAGGTAGCGTAGACAATGTGACCGACCCGTTGAGAGACTCGTTTGCTGCATGCTCTATCAGTACGACCCGGTTGTGGTCACGGTTGCTCACAACCTACATAAGTGTTTGTGCATGCGCGTTACGGCAGTAAACTGCTGCTCTCTGTTTATGTCGCGCAACAGCATGCTGCAGGATGCCATTGCTGAGGTGATAGTGTCTCTGTATATGGCATGGCACACAAAATTAAGTTAAGCATTTGGGCTTAGATATCGGATCGGACGGGTTATAGTTGTTTTTTCCGATGTTTGATCCTAAAATTTTGACCAATATCAGACCGATACCAATCCTGAGTATCAGACTGAGCCATCCATAATTATTACTATATTCATTTGGTCCCAATTTAGAATTATGTTGCCCAAAAGCACAAGACAGTCACATAGATACAAAACAAGCCATTGTTCATTCACAACAGTCATCTTGCACTCATACAAAAGCATCATACATGAGGACGTAGTAAACTGTAACTGAAACATCTGCATAGTAGTGCAGATGCAGTAGTGTAGATGCAACATACCTTTAAAACTGGTAATTATCTTATCAAGGGAAAACATACACAAGACCCAGGACAGAGCCTTGGTGTACACCACAATACAGAATTTCAAATGAACACATTGCAATAGCAACTGAAAAACTCTTACTATGGAGATGGGACAGGAGTATCTCCAGAGTTGACCCAGTGATGCTCACCCATTCCCTAATTCAGACACAATACTGTGTTCCACAGGGTAAAAGGCAATAAACAGGAGCATCACTATGCAGTAAAGTGTCATTTTAACATCTGAGAAAAGATGTTTCTGCTGCGTGCAACTTATGGAAACCAAACTGTAACTGAATACGGGCCCTTGTAATCTCTGCAGCAACCACTTTTTCTAGTATATCCACTGTGCTACCTATAGTAAGAAAAGCAATTATTCTTTTGAATGCTACACAGTACAGCCAAGTTTCTATACCATGATGCAAGGTCATGATGATAAAGGACTTGTGACATCTGTGGGATGCAGACAGAGTCAAAAAAGCAGGATGTGCAAACATTTCACTAATGTGACACACACACTAGTTTCTTGCGATAGGCAGAACTTGTTTGCAGTGCCATGCTTATATCCCGATGTGCATAAACATAAACATGCACATGAACTTTTTTTTAAATATATTTTTTGGGCACAAACACAGTCATCACAATGTGATCCTACCATCTATATACACACCTAGTCACACGCCTACACACACAGGAAATGTCTTGGTTCCTGCAGTTGAACCCCTCTAGGGACACATGCTGGATAGCACAATGTAAATTGTATTCCCTGCCATTGTCTCTGTTTGCCCATTTTTCTTCTGTCCCCTAGAAGACACACGCACGGACATACACACCACACTTAGTGCTACTACTACCGCTGCAGAAAAGCCAGAGGTATTGTTATTGTTATTGTTGTTGTTCTTGTTGGAAATTGCACTGTCAGCAGAATCGCTACTGGTTTCAACATGCTGTGTGTGTGTATAAGACTTAGGAAGGGAGGGAAAGAAGGAGAACCTGTGTGTCATTGTTTGTGTGTGTGTGCGCGTGCAGTGGCCTTGCTCTGTCTCAGCCCTGTCATGTAGATTCATAACCCAATCGCACACGTAGAAAGGCTTCATTGAAAAATCGCTCTCCGCTTTGCCACGAAATACGTAAAAAAAAATATTTACGCACTCAAAAGGATGTTTATACGGAAACATGGACAGCCACTGCACATCCCACCGCCTGCTGAAGTGATGCTGCAGAGATCAAAATCAAATCACGTTTAAGCTATACTAAACTGTTTAATTTTACAATATTTTTCTCCCTGATTATGGCAGAAAAGGGGTGCGAAACTAATGGAAGAAGAAAGGAGGATTGGTAGAAAGGTAGCTAATATAGAGACAAGAAAGGGAAGTGGTTGAGGGGACAAGGATAGGAAGAGAAAGCAAAAAGGGAAGAAAAAGAGAACATTCGACGGTGAAGGAAATGGAAAAAGCAAAAAGAAGGTTGTGCGAAAGAGCTAAAGGGTTGTAATCTGCCATTAATTTGGCTTGAGCTAAACCACAAGGGGATGCTGGGAAATCAATGCAGTCTGATTGCTACTTTTACAGAACTGCAGAAAACACTGTTTTCTTTGTTTTGTTTTTTCTACTAAAGCCGTTTTTTCTATTCTTGTATCTGCAGCCATTTCTCTAGCTCTCCCTCTCTCTTGCTCTCTCTCTCTGTCACGAACAATCCCACTCTGGTAGCATGTTCAGTTATAGGGGGAATATTAGACAAACGCAGCTGAACTCACAGAGTGGAGAGCAGTGTTAGAGTTGGCACTGTTTGACTGATTGCAGTGTGTGTGATTGAGCATGTGAGGGTGTGAGTCTGTGTATGTTAGACGGACTAAGAAAGGCAGCCTCTGAGGTTTGACTCTTACATGCCATGCAACCACTCTGCCCTCTTTTTCACCATGCATGTACACATAAACACACTCATATTTTGGTACTTAGATGACACTCTTATCCAATCTGACACACACAAACATGTAGATGGGCAAAAAAAGTAATATAGGCAGTTGCCTCGAGGACAGCTGGCTAGCAGTGACACAGGAGGCAGACAGAAGCAAATATGTTGTGCTTGACTCACATCTTCTGAAATTGATTCAGATACGCACAGAATATTTTGCAAATGCCATCATTTGTAAGCAAGCAAGGCAGTGCTGTAGAAGTGCAAATTGAACAGGAAACTTGGCTTGTGGCTCTGATGAGAAATAATGAAGGAAGAAGGGATTTTTTTTTAGAGTAGAGGAGTGAGAGAGTAGAGTTGAGTAGAGGATCCAGTAGAAAACCAGAAGTACTCCATGCATAATTCTGCATCTATCCTGCGTTCATAGGCGTACTTTTACAGCAGACTAACTTTTGATGGATCACCACACAGGTTTTGTATCAGGATGCACAGCTACCATACTCAACAAGGAAATCAAAACTAGATGAAGGGTCTCGATTCACTGATCTCTCTGTTGCACATTAGAACGCACACTGCATCTATACACTGCTGCGTACAGAGAGCACTACTGCATCACTGCATTTGTTGCAACTAACGTTAGCTTGACACCGCAATGTATCTCTTCCACCTGGGATAGTTATTGCTAGTATATTTTGCATATCTCATAACATTGTTGCTGCTTCACTGAAGGCCACAATCTTAAAGGAGTATGTAGATAGTAGGTAGTAGGTAGTAGTAGGTAGGTAGTAGGTAGACTTTTAGGTAGACTTTTGAGTTTTGAAGTTTGATCTCTCAGGGCAAAGATAGAACTAAGTGGTGAGCCAAAGGGAGCTAAACTTTTGTTTTCTTGTGCTCAGTCATGTCATTCTGTGGCTTTATGCATCTAGTCTATATTTTAGTGGATCAGCTCAGCTCAGTAAAGTGTAAAAAGCAATTGTCAGCTAATGCAATGCATTGTTTACAATGTATACTGTATATACACACCATCAAATGTTTGCATTTTTCCATCTTGCAAGCTACTTCTGCACTATATGACCACATAATAATTTTAGACACATAGTTGGTTTCAGTTTGCTCTGGTCAGACATACACAGAAGCAGCAATAGTTAGATCATAATATGGATTTTAATTAGTGCAATGGGTATAGCGCTACAAATAGACAGCATGTTCATGCTGCTTCAAGATGAATTACTTTCATGCTGTTATGCAGGCAGAATGGAAATCAGACTTTTAATCACTAAATGTTGCAGGTTATTACTTTAACTTAAGTATTTATCAAACCATGCCATGTAGCTTCCTGCAGCGGCACAGAGATTTGGATTTTTACAGTTATTCCTTCTAGGGCTGGAGCAGCCAGGTTCAGCCAGCATGCAGTTAAAAAAGTGGAACTTCCCTGACTTCCTCTTTAAAGTTGCTGCAATAACAGAGCAGCAGGAACCGGCCCTGTGATGGCAAGACGGATACCACAGAGAGGTTTTCACAGTTTTCATCACGATACGCCTCACATGGGGTTAGCTGAGGCAGCTGGAGAAATTAGACCCAAACACATCCATCATATTTACATATATTCATAGATAGTTTTTGGTGTGCATGTCTCATCCAGTCAACCACAACACCCCTCCCCGTCTCTCTCACTTCCACGCTTCCCCCTCGTACTTTCTTTACCCATTCCCATTCTCTCTCACCCTTTTCTCCTCACACACGCACACACACACACAAACAGAGCCAACCCCCACTCCTCTCCACCCCCATCATTAATTCAGGGCAGTAGGTATACCTGGCTACCAAGCTCTAATATAAGCAGATGAGATTGAGAGAGGGCCAGTTTCCTCCAACAAAGAGTCAAAAGGACAAAGCTCGGCCACTGTGAGTCAGGGCTATAATGAAAGCATTAAGATAACTGTTCAATATTTATGAAAGTGTGCTGGTCTCAGGCCATGTATACAGACACACACACACAAAGAGAGAGAGAGAGAGAGAGAGAGAGAGAGAGAGAGAGAGAGAGAGAGAGGAGGTAACAGTCTGTTGGGCCATTCATTATATAAATTGATTTAGTTGAGTTTTCCCTGGTGGTCCGTCTGCGATATCAAGCTTCCTCATTCCATCCAACCTGTGCGTGTGTGTGTGTGTCTTTCAGTCCAAACAATGTGTGTGAACGCATGTGTGTGTATTTTTAAAAAAAGACAAGGAGGGAGTATGTGTGTGTGTGTGTGTTGACAGAGATGGGCAAAGAGAGACTTTGAGTATATATGCATGGTGTGTGCATGTATGTCTGTATATGGCAGAGAGTATTTTTGTACCGTGCATGCGGTTTTGCGTTTACCGCTGGTGTGTATGCTGAGGTGCGGTTGCAAATATTAAAAGTCTAACTTCTAGAAGTTGCACAAGTTAGAATAAAACTAAATGACTACAACAGTATAGAAATAATCATCTGACACACACTAATCAGTCAAGCCAGCGGTAGCTCATTTGTGAAAGATATAGATTTTCTGCTCGATAAACAAGTTTCATGGTGTGTACTCAGTAGTCTGTTCTATATGTAGACAATATCATTTGACAGATCTGATGAAAAAAATGCCTGATCTACAATAATACAAATGACTCTGCTTTCTGATCAGAAACACTAACCAATATGAGCCAAAAGCCCCATTCACATTACTTTCAGGAAAGTGATGTTTTTTTTGTTTGTTTTTTACTTCACCAGAAGTGCTAAAAACTAATTCCTCAAGCAGCTGCTTGAGACGGGCTGCAGAAGTGAGTTAATCTCTATAACCCCGAAAATCCACTGGGCACGTCTATGTCTAGAGATGTCAAACACTGATTCTTTTAGGGATTTGAATCTTTCTGAGTCAATCACTAAACAGATCCGGATCTTACGAGTCATTTGAGTCAGTATGTCCATAAGCGCATAAATTCTACCAGGGAACCACAAGCCCGCCTGTCTGCCTAGCCTCTAAAGTTTATTAACAATTAATTCTGTTAAATCACGTATCAATTAAAGCATTGTCATTAACGAAATATAATGCTGCAGTTAAAATGATTACATAAATTACCCTATGAGCTATATTAGCCTCAGCTGCATAAAATTAGTGTTTATGTTTTAAATTAAGTTTCTATAATTTTGTTTATTGCTGTATTCATCTTCTTACATTTGACTGAAGGAAGTATTTTTGATGACACAACTCCATCACCTCTCAGTCTGAATCTGTCTTGTTTCACTGTATGGATGAAAAGATCCAGTCGACTCAGTTGAATCAGTGAATCTGGGTTATCTGGGTCTGCTGGATCAGTCTCTCGAGTCTTTTGATTCTCAGGTGTTCCCAGCTCTGTAAGGGTTTACTCGATGGATCTGAATCCGAATCTGGGTCTGTGCTACCGAGTCTGAGTCTGCTCTGCAGCAAGTTACGCTGACCCGCTGTCAGCTCACCTGAATCCCGACTCCCAGAGATTCCCAGAGTCTCCCAGAGATTGTACAGGTTAAAAGGAGAGGAGTGACTGGCACATTTTAGCGTTTTAATTTGCATATGTGGCCCGCTGTTAGGCGGGTGTCTCTATAGCTAATTTCCCCATCCATAACTGTGATGGGGTAATTTTTTGTGAGTTAACTCACCCATTCAGATCATATTAAGGCTTAAAGTTGGGCATAATTACCAGCATGAATGCTTGATTGACAGGCAGGTGCCACACAGATATTAAGGTGTCATTCTCCCGATGATTCATGTTTTGCCGATATTTAGATCAGCCGGGAGGCGGAAGAAGCAGTAAATCCAACATGACGGCAGCCAGCGCCACATATTTCAAAAATGGCGCTTTGGAAACCTACAGGCCCTGTCCCTTTTTTATACTGTCATTGATCCATATCGGTATGCACAGAAAAGTCTGCTGGGTGGAGACAATGGGATGGCTTGTTGCTTCTGTAGCTGGTAGATGTTAAGTGCCTGAAGCACATGTGTCAGATATCTAACCACATTTTATCTTCACCATCTTTTTGATCTGCATGTTAAAATGTGAGGCAACAAAACAGCCTCAGATTTGTCATCGTCTTTTATTAATTATATCAGGATTTGACATGTACATGTATTATGGTTTTTAATCAAAGAGGGAAACACATAATATCTATCTAATGATTTTTTTCTGTTAATTTCCTTCCCTATTGTCACTCCTCTTTATGTTGTCTTTGTCCACATCTAGAGTGTGTCTTGCCCTTCCTCTGCGCCTTTTTCTCGTGAGCAGTTTCTTTCACTTTCTAACAGTTGGTTGTCACAGGAAATTATGTTCTTGTCATTCAGAAAAAGCACAGTCATCAAATAGATGGAGGGAGTGACTGACATTTTTGATATCTGAATAAATGACTAAATTCAAGTTTGCTGTCATGGAAACTGTACACGGGCACATTTGGGAAATTGATTGATTTAAAGATATTAAATTCCCTTATGTACATAAGGTAATGACATTTTAGTTGAGCAGTAGTTTGATAGAGAGCAGCATTATTAATATTACCCTTAAAAAAAAGCGTGTGTCCATGCTGGTACTACTCTACAAGAAAATTGTCTCACATACATAGTTGATTATTTATTTCGACCACAGGATGTAATTCCATGAACAGCTTGATTAAATCAAAATGGAACAATGTATATATCATTGAGATGCATGATGGAAACATGTAACTTATATATACTACTCTGCTATCTAACATAAAAATGTAAATGTATATGCTGTACACAATAGTAGTAGTGCACTCAGCAGCTGCCGCTGAGTCCAGTATATGGCCTCACAACCACATAATATAGCTCGGCCTTCCATCATTTACGCACCTCAGTCAATCATTTTGGGTCTTTTACTACCATGCCCTTTTCCCAAGGAATAACATCTGACTCTTTTCCTGTTTTTCTGAGGCCTTTAAATTTAAGCTTAAAACTTTCAATTAGTGCTCATCCTCTGATTCTCACACGTTGTTCCTGTTATTATTCTTACGGTGGGTCGGACTCTGCTGCTTTCTTCGTGTCTGTTTCCCCAGAGTCCTGACCACCTAGTAGGTTATGAAGTTATTAATTAACATGACATGCTCTATCGCTCTACATCCCACTCTATTGCTAATTTGAAGACATTTGGTAAAAAAAGACATTGCTGCCAGAGACAACACATAAAATGCACTTTATGCACCATATGTACTTGATGGTTTTTCATTCACGGTACAGAAAATTTATTGAAACTGATTTTAAACGAATGTATTTCACTCAGGGAGTGAAAGTCAGAGAGAGCTAAACCTCACAGAGTTGCTCAGAAACCATCAAGAGAGAAAAAGGGAAAGGTAGCCACATCCAACAGGAAGAAAGGAGGAATATATTAATCATACAGGCTGCCAGTCACCTTATCTCACTTGTTAAGTGTAGTCATATGAAGGTATTAGAGTTTCTTAGTGGTTTTAAAATAACTAAATGAAGCAACTTTGACTCTTTTTTTCTGACTCATTCACTCCATTCAGCCACCCACAGATCCATATGTGCGCCCATGTATCCATGAATTCATTCATCACCCATCCTGTTGCATCTCCACCCTTAAGCATCTCCATTCTGCTCCCTCTCTCATTAACTCCTCTTTCTTCCCATCAATCCATCCGTCTATGTCCCACCCACCCAGCCTCTCCTCCTCCCCTCTAAGTGCCAATCATTAAGCTGTCAGTCAACTGGAGTTTGCATGTTGAGAGAGCCTCAGGAGTAACTTTAGGATTTATGGTTTACAGACGCAAATGCACAGGTTTCCTTCTGACTAATTTATCTTCGCCCCACTCTTTTTTTACTCTCCCTGATTCCCCCTTCCTACTTATCATTCCCATTTTTTTTTTATTTCTGTACTCTCTTTTTACTTTTACTTTACTTTCTTAGTTCCTCCTGTCCTCCTTTTGCTCCTTTTTAGGCTTCTGTCTTCTGACTTAATCTTTCTGGTCCAGACCTGTACGTCCCTCATCCATCTATGTACTTTTATTATTTTTATTTATTTTACAGCCATATCTATTAAAGTACCTTCTAACTCTATTCCCATTCTCAAAGCCACAGCGATTTACACCCCTATTCAAGTCGAGGCAGGAGAAGTGGATGCTGAGATGTGGATGGGGGTGGTGGCTGTGGGGTTTGAGATGAGCCATCACCAACCAGATTTACAAGTCTCCCTTGGACAATCTCCCCTCCATTCAGCCTTTGAAGGGTTCAAGGTTCAATTCCATTTGGAGCCTGTTTAGTAAGGACGCATCCTCTCGTTTAAAAAAAAAAAGAGCGATGGAATTTTACACACAGAGCGATGGCCGTGTATGTTTAGGCTGCTGCCAGCAGCGAGGCAGAAAGATTTACGTGTTGGTGCTTGAAGGAGCGAGAGCTTTCGATCCCTGTAGTGTAATATTTTATTGTGTCAGGGATACAACGAGATAGGCTGCTCCATTCCTTTCAAGGAAAAAAGAAAAAAAGCCTGACACTAGAGTTTTGGACAGGGAAGAATGAGAGAGAGAGAGAGAGAGAGAGAGAGAGAGAGGGAGAGAGAAACAGGGAACGATGAACAGAGCATGAGTGAGGATTGTACAGCTTTCAGAGAGCTTAGAATAGAAAGCCGGAGGGCTGTATAGGCATCAATCAACCCACTGATCAATGAATTGATTAGTAAATCAGGCACCATACAGTAAGTCAAGGCTGAAGCTCCATTAGGGAAGAGCTATGTCATCATTACAGAGCAGAATCCAAAGGCTTTGGGTAAAAACTGGCTATCCATTTTCACAAAGGCCTTACAGAGAGGGTCAATAACACAAGAACTGGGACAGTGAGTTTAAGTTAAGTCTTTTTTTCCGGTGTTGACTCATCTACACTGTGATATGGAGTTTATGTCAAAAGCTGCACATAGGCAAAACGAGCTACAGTCACTGGAGCAGTAAGCATACCTAGCTGATATCATTTACTCTTTGTTTTACTCTACATCTAAACTGCAGTTCACACAAACAACAGACTGTAGGCACCTTAAAAGCTCCAGTATTACTGTCACTGCATCTTGGGACATTGTTCTGAATTGAACAACCACAATTTAAAAAGGGTATTTTTTGTGAGTGGTATTATCAATTTCACAGGATAGGAATGTCGGAAGTGGTCCGGTTGAGGTGTGGTCCTGCTCTTGAAACTCTGCGTAAAAGCCTAAATTCATTAGCATGGACAACAATATCAACAAGTTTAAATGACTTATCAACACGGCAAACATTGTGAGTAAAACGTCTATGTCTACGGCCTGTCGGGAACCACATGAGCAGCAGTTTGTCCAGACTCGTCTTAAAGTCCGGACAACTGTCTTAAAAGGTTTCAGCCTTGATGATATGTCACAACAACCTCTTTAAAGACTTCCAATCTGGTTTTAGAGCTCAACATAGTACAGGAAATGTATTCGCTAATGATATTCTTTTAAGCAGTTGATAGGGGCAAGAGTGCAATTTTAATACTTTTAGATCTGAATACAGCTTTAGACGCTATAGACCATGGAATTTTAATTGAGCGTGTTAGGACCTGGGTCGGCATCAAGGGCACTGCTCTAAGCTGGTTTTATTCCTACCTTTTCAATGGAACTTATGCGACCGCCATAGGCAGTCGCACATCATCTAAAGCCTGTGGTGTACCGCAAGGTTCAATTTTAGGTCCGATTTTGTTTTCCATTTACAAGCTCCCCCTAGATTAGATCTTCCTTTGTCACAATATATCCTTTCACTCCTACACGGACGACACACAGTTATACCTCTTGACCTGATGACCCGGGAAGCCTAGCTGCTGTCTATGACTGCCTGGACGACATTAAATGTTGGATGGCTCAAAACTTTCTGTCACTCAATCACTCCAAAACTGAGGTTTTACTGTTCACCCCATCACATTCCTCCTTCCCTGTAGACAATACCCATGGTCCACTTTACACTAATATCAAGTCATCTGCCAGAATCCTAGGTATTCTGTTTGATTCTCACCTTACCCTTCAACCACATGTCAATAAACTTGTCCAGGCTTACTTTTGTACGAACCATATCCAGAGTTAAACCCATGCTCCCAAAATCTGACCTTGAAAAAATAATGGCTTTACTTGCAGGCTGTGGGGTCCATTCTGCTGCAAGCCATTTAGAGCCCCTAAAAGTTGATGAAAGAAACAGCATCAATGTACATGCAAAATGTAGGTAAGACATGTAGGATTGCAACTTGAGTGATGGGGCAAAAGAAGCAATTGATGGCAAGTGAGAGACGGGATCGTCGGCAGGTGGTAAGTGAGAATAGTATGTCCCTGAAAAGAGAAAGCAGCAAAGTGTTTGAGTAAGCTCTCTATAATGAGTGGGTGCTCTTCCTTTCAGGCAGAGGTGCCCTAGTGTCCTTCGAGAAACCATCGGGAGGTAACATCTGTAATATCATCTATGATCTGTTTACATATACCAGTTGGAGCTGGAGGACATAAAAGTTGATGGTGGCTTGCTGTGTTACAATGAGTTGAGAGGGAAGACTGGAAGTAAACATGCATTCAAGATGAACACTCCAGCTGACATGAGCTGCAGGGACTGGGAGACAGAAGATCCCAAGAGCATCCAGATGACAAAAGTGTTGCATTCTTCAATGTCCAGTCTCTTCAAAAACTATAAAGGTCCTCTGAGCAGTGGGCCATACTGATCAAATGTTATAAGGAGCAACAAATTCAATATTTAAATAATAATGATACTGTAGACTATAAGGTATGGTTGTTTACCATGGCCTGATACATGCAACCCAACCTACTCCCTTCCTGCAGATGTCAGTCAATTACTACTGGTTTATGCTGAATGAGGTATTACACGGATATATACACTTGAGGTCTTCACAGGTCCACCTGAACTCTAAGACCTGACCCGAGACAAGCAAAAGTTTAGTTCAATATGGTTGAGATCAGGTCACAGATCTGTCTTATCCTGAACATAACCAAAACTCGCGATCAGACAGGGATGATGATGGCAATCAAGATGGTGTCAAATGAACTACTCAGATTACATTTCCAGGTGTTTTTGGGTTTGAGCACACATTTTTGATCCTGTGAGGGTGTCTAATACGGACAGTTTCTTGGAACCTGACAGTCAACTGTGTGAAGACCCCTCCAGTATGTTGTCACATATTTGTGTTGCTGATTAAACGGTTAAATGGTGCTTTAGGCCTGGGGCTGTATATGTAGCCTAAATATGTACATAATCTGTTTACATTTTTACATGTAGTGGCTATTTAAATTGTTTGTTAGGACAGTCTCTCTACGAAGTAAATACATTTATTAGGTCAATTTTTCAAGTATTTTCCTTATTCATCCAGTGTCTGTTGACCATGAACGTGTAATATGTTATATAGTGGTCCAAAGGCAGAAGAGTTGTGACGATTTAACTATTTAAGAAATCCATTATTAGTAGTAATTTCAGTGACATAATGAATAAATAATGCTAATGATAATACTGTAGAATGTAATAAAGTGTGGTTATTGTGTTAACGGATACAGTTTACCTGCATAAGTGTTAATAAAATCCCTTAGACCACTGATTCATTAAGTTAGGTTGCACAATCCATTCGTGAAAGACCTAATAAAGTTTCTGGCTCTGTATGAAAATATTATACAGATATAAAACACACACACACACACACATTCACATAGGTAGGTGTGACAGTCACCTGTGTGAAGCCCCTCCCACTATCTCTGTAGCTCTCTATAAAACTGTCAACCTTGTCAGACCTTTCAACCAGGAGCATCTTTTCTCTCACTCTCTGTGTGAAGCATTGAAGATGAAGCTTGCTGTGTTTGTTACCCTGCTGGTTGTCATACCATTCCAGGTCGTATCTGGTTCATGTGTCGGTAAAACTGTAGAAGTGTGGGTAGCCAATGGCCAGTCTCTTTATGGGGATGGACCCTTCACCGCACCAGATCCCTATGTTAAGGTGAGTTGTTTCAACATTTTTTCTCAAAATATAAACCAACCCCAAAGTGGGGAGACTGGTTTCTATGCACTGTGATACATTTCCTGCCAGTATGACTAGTGAAAACATTAGTCACAGCAGCAGCATTTTCGATTGGAGATATTGGTTTACCCAGAAATCCACATTGACAATATTATGGATCTTGCATAAGAATAATCCAACAGCTGCTACAGCTTCTGCCATTCGGTTAATTAAGTGATACCTAATTTTCATCTAACAATCTATCTATGTACCTCTAACCGCCTCAAAGTTCCACTTTGTGATATTCCCTCTTATGTACATCTACTAATTCCACATCAATGGTTGTATCAAACTATATATGTATCATCTATAAAAGTTTCCTGACATGTTTTTTAAATGAATATCTATTTTACATGTTATTATTTGGAATGAAACAACTGATATTTCCCCATGTTATCTAACACAGGTGAACATCGGCAGTGAAAGAAGAAAGACCACTGTCATTCATTCAAACAGAAACCCATCTTGGTGGCAGAAGTTTCTGTTTTACAATGCTGGCAGCGACATGATGAGAATTGAAATCTGGGAGGCTGATTCTGGACTTCGTGGCGATGATGACCACCTGGGAACATGCATGGAGCAACTTGTCTCAGGAGGTTCACAGCTTCGCAGTGTGCTATGCAGGGCCAAAGAGCAAGGATTTGTCAGGCTCTTTTACAAATGTTACTAAACGTAAGCTGTTCTTGGACATGAAAGAACACACAAGAGTTTAAGAAAATACACTTTCTCTTTGCAAGCTTAACTGTACGAAATAATTAAAGTTGTGACATTCTGTGACAAATTGTTAAACAGGTGAAAAAGGTTTGCACCATAACTTCTGTATTGAAAACTGTATTAAGGCTTTTTGGAAACTGCATGGTCCACTTCATTTCCTGTAATACATTTGGACTGTAAATGACAAAGTGAATGAATAAAATCCAATCAGTCCAATAATTTGTTTGTAAGACTATAACTATCACACAGACCTGCACTCCACTTGAAATACAGTGAGTGGATAGTTCACGAGAAATATGACAATTATGATATATGACCCAAGACAAGCAAAAGTCCATGTTTTAGATGGTCAGTTCTGTTGAGGTCAGGTCACAGATCTGTTTGATTTTATCTTAACATAACCAAGCTTGAGGCAGCACTTCGGTAGAGCGGCCACCCAATATGCAAAGGCCCATTACGGCTGGCCCGGGTTCGAGTCCTGACCTGTGGCCCTTTCCCCCGTGTCGTTCCCTATCTCTCTCCCCATACTTCCTGTCACTCTTTGGCTGTCTCTGTCTAATAAATCTTGGAAAAATCAGAATAGAATATCTCTTATCTAATGCATAACGAAATTTAAGTGCAGGAAGTACAAGTACACTCAAAAAAATGTGGTCAAAATACCAGACTGATGCATTTCAATTGCATAGAAATTGTCCATCCATTTGTATTACATAGGTTTAATATAAATTAACTAATAAACTTAATGTGAAGCAAGTAAAAAGATTTCACAGTTTTATTGCATAAACCGCTTACTTCCTTCACATTACCTTTGTTAAATTATATTAAAACCATGTAATTCAAATGGATGGAAACCTTCTATGTAATTGAAATACATAAGTGGTCTAAATATTTTTTTGAGTGTATAAAACATAAACCATAGACTGTATCATAACAGTGCATAATAAAAATAAAGATAAAAACAAACAACAAACTCAATAAAAACACAAAAAAACGACAGAAATACCCAGCGCTACTACAACAGGCTCCTGCTAGGACAGTGCCATGTTGTAGTTGCGTGAACATATTCCAAAACCACCCTACAGGTTATAAAAGAGTGAAGCTCAGGGGAGGCTCTGACATTTTCTTCTTCAACAGCTGGCAGTACGGTGAAGCTCAGAGCTTAAATACGGCAGTTGCTCAAGTCAGCACGTCTCTATGTACACCCCCAGCCTCAGAGGACCTACAACGGGAGTGAATTAAGTTTATTTTGGATGGCGAAGTCCCAGCTACAGTCAACACTTTGTGTTTCTTTTGTTTGATAACCATGAGCTAATGCTAGCCATTAGACACTAATGGCTAGTTTGTGTTAGCTCGTGCTAATCATCATCAACAGCTATTTAGTGTCTCGTATCAGCTTTATTTGCTCCGTGATGCAGCAGTTTCTTAATTGAATGTCTGTCTGGGTCCTCTTCGTTTTCAGGGTCTGACTCTCCACTCAGGAAGTAGAGTCTCTGCTGTACTCTCTTAACCAGCTCTCTGATGTTAGCGCTCCACAAACAGCAGCCTGGTGTAGCTCCTCCTCTGCTCTAGGTGGGTCAGTGCAGTGTGGAGAGTTGTCTTTATCGCATCCTCTGTAGACCTGCTTGCCCTGTAGGCAAACTGATGTGCAACAAAGGTGGATGGGAGATGAGTGGTGATGTGCTTCCTGACCAGTTTCTGCATAGACAAATACTGTGAAGTGGTGGCTTATGTGGCTGCCTCTGTAGCCTCTCCAGTGCTCCAGGCCTGCAGCCTCGCTTCTGCTTCCTATCCTTGCACCACCTGGGAGCCGAGAAGCTCAGCTGTAAGAGTCCGCTCAATCAGTAATACTATCCTTAGGAGAGCATGCCAGCTCTAGATGTTGTTCGCCCAACAGAAGTCAGTCAACACCACCCAAAACATGTACCAAACAAACCAGTGAAAGATAGAGCACTGAACTGCTGCCGTGTCTATTCGCCATCTTGAACAGACACGGCTGACGATGGAAATTAAAGTGGTATCAAATGGTATCACACATTTGGGTGGCTGTTGCTGGTTCTTGTTAGATGGTGCTGTAGACCTGGGGCTGTGTGAGTAGTCTTAATATGTACATAATCGGTTTGTTTACACATTTAGATGTAGTGGCTATTTAAATTTTTTGTTAGCACAGTCTCTCTACGAAGTAAATACATTTATTACTTTAAGTCAATTTTTCAAGTATTTTTCTTATTCACCCAGTGTCTGGTGACCATAAACATATATGTCATGTAATGGTCCAAAGGCAGAAGAGTTGTGACTATGTAACTATTTAAGAAATCTGTTATTAGTAGTAATTTCAGTGACATAATGAATAGATAATACTAATGATAATACTGTAGAATGTAATAAGCTGATACAGTTTACCTGCATAAGTGTTAATAACATCCCTTATACCACTGATTCATTAAGTTAGGTTGCACTATCCATTCATGAAAGACCTAGTTTTTCTGGCTCTGTATGAAAATATTCTGGACACACACACACATAGGTGTGACAGTCACCTGTGTGAAGCCCCTCCCTTCTCTCTCTCTAGATCTCTATAAAATTGTCAATCTTGTCAGACCTTTCAACCAGGAGCATCTTTTCTCTCACTCTCTGTGTGAAGAATTGAAGATGAAGCTTGCTGTGTTTGCTTCCCTGCTGGTTATCATACCATTCCAGGTCGTATCTGGTTCCTGTGTTGGTAAAACTGTGGAAGTGTGGGTAGCCAATGGCCAGTCTCTTACAGGGGATGGACCCTTCACCGCACCAGATCCCTATGTTAAGGTGAGTAGTTTCAGCAGTTTCTGCACCCATATAGAGTTAGATTTTAGAAATCTAACCATGTACTTCTAACCAAAGTTCCACTTTGTGATATTCCCTCTTATGTACATCTACTAATTCCACATCAATGGTTGTATCAAACTATATATGTATCATCTATCAAAGTTCCCTGGCATGATTTTAAATGAATATCTATTTTACATGTTATTATTTGGAATGAAACAACTGATATTTCCCAATGTTATCTAACACAGGTGAACATCGGCAGTGAAAGAAGAAAGACCACTGTCATTCATTCAAACAGAAACCCATCTTGGTGGCAGAAGTTTCTGTTTTACAATGCTGGCAGCGACATGATGAGAATTGAAATCTGGGAGGCTGATTCTGGACTTCGTGGCGATGATGACCACCTGGGAACATGCATGGAGCAACTTGTCTCAGGAGGTTCACAGCTTCGCAGTGTGCTATGCAGGGCCAAAGATGAAGGTTTTGTCAGGCTCTTTTACAAATGTTACTAAACGTAAGCTGTTCTTGGACATGAAAGAGCACACCAAGAGTTTAAGAAAATACATTTTCTCTTTGCAAGCTTAATTGTATGAAATAACTAATGTTGTGACATTTTGTGACAAATTGTTATTAAGAAGGCCATTTCTCCTCTGTATAGTAGGCATAGTCCACTTTCTTTCCTGACATTTGGATTGTAAATGACAAAGTAAATGAATAAAGTCCAATCAAACCAATAATTTGTTTGTAAGACTATAACTATCACACAGACCTGCACTCCACTTGAAATACAGTGAGTGGATAGTTCACTAGGAATATGACAAATATGATATATGACCCAAGACAAGCAAAAGTCCATGTTTTAGATGGTCAGTTCTGTTGAGGTCGGGTCACAGAGCTGTCTTCATTTATCTTAACATAACAAAACTTGTGATCTGAATAGAATATCGTTATTGTCATTATGCAATGGATAATGAAACTTAAGTGCAGAAAGTACAAGTACACTCAAATTAAAAGGCAAAGTAACAAACTTAATGTAAAGCAAGTAATATGATTTATGTAATAGTACTAAAATTGTACTTGCTTCACATTATGTTTGTTAGTTAATTTATATTAAACCTATGTCATTCAAATGGATGTAAGTTTTCTATGCAATTGAAATGTATAAGTGGGCCTTTTTTGAGTATATAAAACAGGGAACTTTAAAAGCAGCTTTAAAAAAATGGAGAATGGAAAAACTAAAAAACAGCACATTCATACACATATATACAGAGCACCAGTCCATGACTTGTTTCATGTGATTGTTTAGGGCAGTGAAGACCTTAGCATAAAACTTGCTTTTTTAGTCTGAGTGGATTCTCTTTCAAACATTTGCTCTGTGTCTTACTATGGGGTACACTCCTCTGCGTAGTCCTCAGAAGCCTAATGATATTACGCCAGTCCAGTTGGTTGGCAGTTGTGATGACTGCATCATGAGGAGGGACTTCCTGTCCCTACAAAAGGGGTTGATGCAGCATCACCGGCTCATTCAAACACCTCTTCTCACTTCACTCAGAAAGCATACTCTCTCTCGCTGCGACTGCTAATGGGACAATTAGCTTAACTGTCCACAGTTTGAGCTAACAACTTGATCACCGGGCACTAATTTTTCCGAGTTGTATACAGAATCCTGATTTATCAACGTAGAAATCCGGGATTTCAGGCAGAGATAATACGACTGTTGCTGTCCCCATACACCGAACTGTAGTTCAACTGTTAACTTGTTGCCAAACAGTAACACCAAGCACCAACACCAGGTTCGAGCTGGTTTGACACTCCCTTGCCCAAAGAATGTGATAATTGCCTGTCAGCTGGTAATTTCGGAGCACTCTTGGAGGATGAGGAGGAGTCTGAAAATTCAGATGCCTCGCCGGACACCCTCCTTTCTGAAGGGAGGGACGGTGATGTCTCTTCCTTTACCCCAGCACAGGTACAGCCTACAGCGCTGGCTGCAGGTGAGGGCGGGGCCCCATCCTCGCTAACTGGAGGCATGGACCTGCATGAAGTATGCAGGAGGATTGCCAAGGGCACTAATAAATACAAAAAAAAAGAGAAATACACACTGTAGAAAAACAATGTGAAAATAAAAACTGCGTCAGCACTGGAAAAGCCAATTTTCCGGCATGGCGGGGGACATAGGCACTTCACCATTGCAGGCCTCCCACACTGTGCCACCACAGGAGGGCGCCACATCGGGTGCTCAGGACAATAGACAGGAGATATTGGCACCAATTTGCCATTGCCCCTCCCAGATTCACAGGAATTGTTTTTTCTCATGCTCGGAGGAAGTCAGAAAAGATACTACAAGAGGAGATATCATCGCTGCTGATGAAAGGAGCGGTAGGGCATGTGCCTCCAGAGTAGAGCCAATGCAGTTTCTACTTGAGGTATTTTCTTGTACTGAAGAAAGGGAGGGGGGGTTCCGCCCAATACTCGACCTTTGGGCTCTGAACAGACACCTCAGGTCATACAAGTTCAGAATGCTGTCGAATGCAGTGCCTTATGCGCCATGGCGACTGGTTCATTTCGATTTTCACATACAAATATATGCCCTTCACAGGAAGTTCCTGAGATTTGCCTTAGAAGGGAGTATATGGTCCTACTGTTCGGGCTCTCCTTAAGCCCTCGGGTCTTTAACAAATGCACAGAGGCAGCTATTGCACCTCTCAGGAAGTAGGACATTCACATAGCCACATACATTGACGACTGGCCTCTGGCCTTATAGTCCTACCAGGGGGTACTGGAGCACAAAGGGCTTGGGATTCAGGTTGAATCAGGAAAAGATTGTGCTGACTCCCAGTCAGACAATCTCTTTTATCGATCTGACCCTGGACTCGCATTTTTGGCATGCCTGGCCCTCTTCTGCATGCTTCTGATGAAGCATTGAAAGATAGAGCACTGAACTGCAGCCGTGTCTATTCGCCATCTTGAACAGACAGGGCTGTCAATGGAAATTAAAGTGGTGTCAAATGATGTCACACATTTGGGTGGCTGTTGCTGGTTCTTGTTAGATGGTGCTGTAGACCTGGGGCTGCGTGAGTAGTCTTAATATGTACATAATCAGTTTGTTTACACGTTTACATGTAACGGCTATTTAAATTTTTTGTTAGCACAGTCTCCCTACGAAGTAAATACATTTATTATTATATATTCTGGACACACACACACATACGCGCACACACATATAGGTGGGTGTGACAGTCACCTATGTGAAGTCCTCCCACTATCTCTGTAGCTCTCTATAAAATTGTCACCCTTGTCAGACCTTTCAACCAGGAGCATCTTTTCTCTCACTCTCTGTGTGAAGAATTGAAGATGAAGCTTGCTGTGTTTGTTACCCTGCTGGTTGTCATACCATTCCAGGTCGTATCTGGTTCATGTGTCGGTAAAACTGTGGAAGTGTGGGTAGCCAATGGCCAGTCTCTTACAGGGGATGGACCCTTCACCGCACCAGATCCCTATGTTAAGGTGAGTTGTTTCAACATTTTTTTTTCTCAAAATATAAACCAACCCCAAAGTGGGGAGACTGTTTTCTTTAAATGTTGTCATTTCTATGCATACTTTTCCTGCCAGTATGACTAGTGAATACATTAGTCACATTGGCAGCATTGTCATGTCAATTTGTGATATTGGTTTAGCAAGAAATCCATACAGCTTCTGTCATTCATTAAATTAGGTGATACCTAAATTTCATCTATATGTATCATCTATCAAAGTTGTCATGTCCCTAACATGATTTTAAATGAATATCTATTTTAAATGTTATTTCAAATAAAACAACTGATATTTCCCAATATTATCTAACACAGGTGAGCGTCGGTGGTCAGACCAGACGGACCTTTGTCATTCATTCAAACAGAAACCCATCTTGGTGGCAGAAGTTTCTGTTTTACAATGCCCCCAGCGACATGATGAGAATTGAAATCTGGGAAGCTGATTCTGGACTTCGTGGCGATGATGACCACCTGGGAACATGCATGGAGCAACTTGTCTCAGGAGGTTCACAGCTTCGCAGTGTGCTATGCAGGGCCAAAGAGCAAGGATTTGTCAGGGTCTTGTACAAATGTTACTAAACATAAATTGCTCTTGGAAATGAAAGAGCACACCAAGAGTTTAAGAAAATACACTTTCTCTTTGCAAGCTTGACTGTACGAAAACAACATTTTGCGACAAATTGTTAAACAGGTGAAAAAGGTTTGCACCATAATTTATGTATTGAAAACTGTATTATGAAGGCCATTTCTCCTCTGTACAGTAGGCATGGTCGACTTGCTTTCCTGTAAGACATTTGGACTGAAAATGACAAAATAAATAATAAAATCCAATCAAACCAATAATTTGTTTGTTAGACTATAACTATCACACAGACATGCACTCCACTTGAAATACAGTGAGTAGATAGTTCACTAGGAATATGACAAATATGATATGTGGCACAAGACAAGCAAAAGTCCATGATTTAGATGGTCAGCTCAGTTGAGGTCAGGTCACAGAGCTGTCTTATTTTATCTTAACATAACAAAACTCACCATTAGAATAGAATAGAATATCTGTATTGTAATTATGCATTGCATAATGATTTAACGATTTAATTTAAGTGCAGGAAGTAATGCAAGCCTCCCACACTGTGCCACCACAGGAGGGCGCCACATCAGGTGCTCAGGACAATAGACAGGGGATACAGGCACCGACTTGCCATTGCCCCTCCCAGATTCACAGGAATTGTTTTTTTCCCACACTCGGAGGAAGTCAGAAAAGATACTACAAGAGGAGATATCATCGTTGCTGATGAAAGGAGCAGTCAAACCAAGCACCAAAGTGGTTTCTACTTGAGGTATTTTCTTGTACTTAAGAAAGGGAGGGGTGGCTCCGCCCAATACTCGACCTTTGGGCTCTGAACATATACCTCAGGTCATACAAGTTCAGAATGCTGATGCATGCTGCGCTTTATGCGCCATGGTGACAGGTTATTTTTGGTCGACCTAAAGGACGCATATTTTCACATACAAATATATGCCCCACACAGGAAGTTCCTGAGATTTGCCTTCCAAGGGAGTATATGGTCCTACTGTTCGGGCTCTCCTTAAGCCTTCAGGTCTTTGTCAAATGCACAGAGGCAGCTATTGCACCTCTCAGGAAGCAGGGCATTCACATAGCCATATACATCGACGACTGGATTCTGGCCTCAGAGTCCCACCAGGGGGCACTGGAGCGCAAAAGTCTTAGGATTCAGGGTGAATCAGGAAAAGATCGTGCTGAGTCCCAGTCAGACAATCTCTTTTATCGGTCTGACCCTGGACTCGCATTTTTGGCCATCAAAGAATTTGATAATTGCCTGTCAGCTGGTAATTTCGGAGCACTCTTGGAGGATGAGGAGGAGTCTGAAAATTCAGATGCCTCGCCGGACACCCTCCTTTCTGAAGGGCGGGACGGTGATGTCTCTTCCTTTACCCCAGCACAGGTACAGCCTACAGCGCTGGCTGCAGGTGAGGGCAGGGCCCCATCCTCGCTAACTGGAGGCATGGACCTATATGAAGTATGCAGGAGGATTGCCAATGGCACTAATAAATACAAAAAAAGAGAAATACACACTGTAGAAAAACAATGTGAAAATAAAAACTGCGTCAGCACTGGAAAAGCCAATTTTCCGGCATGGCGGGCGACATAGGCACTTCACCATTGCAGGCCTCCCACACTGTGCCACCACAGGAGGGCGCCACATCGGGTGCTCAGGACAATAGACAGGAGATATTGGCACCAATTTGCCATTGCCCCTCCCAGATTCACAGGAATTGTTTTTTCTCATGCTCGGAGGAAGTCAGAAAAGATACTACAAGAGGAGATATCTTCGCTGCTGATGAAAGGAGCGGTAGGGCATGTGCCTCCAGAGTAGAGCCAATGCAGTTTCTACTTGAGGTATTTTCTTGTACTGAAGAAAGGGAGGGGGGGTTCCGCCCAATACTCGACCTTTGGGCTCTGAACAGACACCTCAGGTCATACAAGTTCAGAATGCTGTCGAAAGCAGTGCCTTATGCGCCATGGCGACTGGTTCATTTCAATTTTCACATACAAATATATGCCCTTCACAGGAAGTTCCTGAGATTTGCCTTAGAAGGGAGTATATGGTCCTACTGTTCGGGCTCTCCTTAAGCCCTCGGTTCTTTAACAAATGCACAGAGGCAGCTATTGCACCTCTCAGGAAGTAGGACATTCACATAGCCACATACATTGACGACTGGCCTCTGGCCTTATAGTCCTACCAGGGGGTACTGGAGCACAAAGGGCTTGGGATTCAGGGTGAATCAGGAAAAGATTGTGCTGACTCCCAGTCAGACAATCTCTTTTATCGATCTGACCCTGGACTCCCATTTTTGGCATGCCTGGCCCTCTTCTGCATGCTTCTGATGAAGCATTGAAAGATAGAGCACTGAACTGCAGCCGTGTCTATTCGCCATCTTGAACAGACAGGGCTGTCAATGGAAATTAAAGTGGTGTCAAATGATGTCACACATTTGGGTGGCTGTTGCTGGTTAGGTAGGTGTGACAGTCACCTGTGTGAAGACCCTCCCACTATCTCTGTAGCTCTCTATAAAACTGTCAACCTTGTCAGACCTTTCAACCAGGAGCATCTTTTCTCTCACTCTCTGTGTGAAGAATTGAAGATGAAGCTTGCTGTGTTTGTTACCCTGCTGGTTGTCATACCATTCCAGGTCGTATCTGGTTCATGTGTCGGTAAAACTGTGGAAGTGTGGGTAGCCAATGGCCAGTCTCTTTATGGGGATGGACCCTTCACCGCACCAGATCCCTATGTTAAGGTGAGTTGTTTCAACGTTTTTTCTCAAAATATAAACCAACCCCAAAGTGGGGAGACTGTTTTCTTTAAATGTTGTTATTTCTATGCATACTTTTCCTGCCAGTATGACTAGTGAATACATTAGTCACATTGGAAGCATTTTCATGTCAATTTGTGATATTGGTTTAGCAAGAAATCCATACAGCTTCTGCTATTCATTAAATTAGGTGATACCTAAATTTCATCTATATGTATCATCTATCAAAGTTGTCATGTCCGTAACATGATTTTAAATGAATATCTATTTTAAATGTTATTTCAAATAAAACAACTGATATTTCCCAATATTATCTAACACAGGTGAGCGTTGGTGGTCAGACCAGACGGACCTTTGTCATTAATTCAAATAGAAACCCATCTTGGTGGCAGAAGTTTCTGTTTTACAATGCCCCCAGCGACCTGATGAGAATTGAAATCTGGGAAGCTGATTCTGGACTTCGTGGCGATGATGACCACCTGGGAACATGCATGGAGCAACTTGTCTCAGGAGGTTCACAGCTTCGCAGTGTGCTATGCAGGGCCAAAGAGCAAGGATTTGTCAGGGTCTTGTACAAATGTTACTAAACATAAATTGCTCTTGGAAATGAAAGAGCACACCAAGAGTTTAAGAAAATACACTTTCTCTTTGCAAGCTTGACTGTACGAAAACAACATTTTGCGACAAATTGTTAAACAGGTGAAAAAGGTTTGCACCATAATTTATGTATTGAAAACTGTATTATGAAGGCCATTTCTCCTCTGTACTGTAGGCATGGTCGACTTGCTTTCCTGTAAGACATTTGGACTGAAAATGACAAAATAAATAATAAAATCCAATCAAACCAATAATTTGTTTGTTAGACTATAACTATCACACAGACATGCACTCCACTTGAAATACAGTGAGTAGATAGTTCACTAGGAATATGACAAATATGATATGTGGCGCAAGACAAGCAAAAGTCCATGATTTAGATGGTCAGCTCAGTTGAGGTCAGGTCACAGAGCTGTCTTATTTTATCTTAACATAACAAAACTCACTATTAGAATAGAATAGAATATCTGTATTGTAATTATGCATTGCATAATGATTTAACAATTTAATTTAAGTGCAGGAAGTAATGCAAGCCTCCCACACTGTGCCACCACAGGAGGGCGCCACATCAGGTGCTCAGGACAACAGACAGGGGATACAGGCACCAACTTGCCATTGCCCCTCCCAGATTCACAGGAATTGTTTTTTTCCCACGCTCGGAGGAAGTCATAAAAGATACTACAAGAGGAGAAATCATCGTTGCTGATGAAAGGAGCAGTCAAACCAAGCACCAAAGTGGTTTCTACTTGAGGTATTTTCTTGTACTTAAGAAAGGGAGGGGTGGCTCCGCCCAATACTCGACCTTTGGGCTCTGAACATACACCTCAGGTCATACAAGTTCAGAATGCTGATGCATGCTGCGCTTTATGCGCCATGGTGACAGGTTATTTTTGGTTGACCTAAAGGACGCATACAAATACAATACAAATATACATACAAATATATGCCCCACACAGGAAGTTCCTGAGATTTGCCTTCCAAGGGAGTATATGGGCCTACTGTTCGGGCTCTCCTTAAGCCCTCAGGTCTTTGTCAAATGCACAGAGGCAGCTATTGCACCTCTCAGGAAGCAGGGCATTCACATAGCCATATACATCGACGACTGGCTTCTGGCCTCAGAGTCCCACCAGGGGGCACTGGAGCGCAAAAGTCTTAGGATTCAGGGTGAATCAGGAAAAGATTGTGCTGAGTCCCAGTCAGACAATCTCTTTTAACGGTCTGACCCTGGACTCGCATTTTTGGCATGCCTGGCCCTCTTCTGCAGGGGAAAGCTGTTACCATTCAGGACTTGCCTACGGCTGCTAGGTCTGATGGCATCAGCCATAGTGGCCATTCCCTGGGCTGCCTATACATGAGGCGTTTTCAATGCTGGGTTACATCCCTTGGTCTGAACCGTTCACATCATGAGCATTGTAATGTGAGGGTTTCAGTGGAGTGTGTGACAGCACTTCATCAGTGGAAACTCCCTGGGTCTTTGACACAGGGGGTTCCACTGGGATTCGTTCTGAACAGGAAGGTGGTCACAACAGATGCATCAATGCAGGGGAGGGGCGCCACCCCCAAGGGCAGAATTGTGAGTGGGGTGTGGGCTCCCGAACTCCATTTCACCATTTCTCCTAGCGGTGTCCCTGGTGCTGAAACACTTTCTTCCCTTCATCATGTGCTTGTACGGTTAGACAGCACAGCTGTGGTGGCTTATATCACCAGACAAGTTGGACTGCAGTCCCTTTGGTTGCATATGCAGGCTCACAGACTGATTCTGTGGAGCAGTGCACACCTCCTGCCACTGAAAGCCACTCATGTCCCAGGAGTAAAGAACTGTGGGGCGGACTTTCTCTACAGAGGCGATCCTCTTTATGGAGAACGGAAACTCCATCCAGGGGTGATCAGTAAGTTTCGGGCACGCCGCGGTCACCCCAGTGTGGATCTGTATGCCTCAAGGGAGCTCAGTGTCCCATTTCCTTTTCTTTGAGAGACCAGGATGCACCAATAGGGACCGATGCACTGGCGCATGAGGTTCTGCTTTATGCATTTCCACCTCTGGCCCTGATCCCACTCACCCACCCTAGGGTGGGAGAGAGGTACTTATAACTCATCCTGATAGCCCCTCATTGCCAGGGTAGCATTGGTTGGTGGATGTCATCCAGGTCCAGGTAGAAGAGTTTCTGCTGTACTCTCTTAACCAGCTCTGTGGTGTTAGTGCTCCAGATGAGGTCACCCTGTATATGAACGCCCAGAAACCTGAAGACTGAGACCCCCTCCACACAGTTCTCGCTGATGACAAGGGGCTAAATGTCTGGGTTTTTTTTTGTTTGTTTGTTTGTTTTTTAAGTCTATGATCAGGTCCTTGGTTTTGTTGGTATTGAGCACCAGATTATTGTCCCTGTACCACCCAGCCAGCCACTCCACCTCACTCCGATAGGTGGACTCATCCGACCCTGAGATTAGCCCCCATGGTGGTGTCATCTGCAAATTTGATAATGCTAATGTTGGTGTGGGCAGGGCTGCAGTCATGGATATATAGAGTGTAGAGCAGGGAACACAGCACACAGCCCTGTGGGGAGCTAGGGCTGAGGCAGACGGTTGATGAGGTGTGGGGCCCTATTCTCATTCTCTAGGGCCTATCGGACAGGAAGTCCTCTATTCAAAGGTAGAGTGAGTGAGATAGGTTCAAGTCCTCCAGTTTGGTCACCAGTCTGCATGGGAGAATGGTATTGAATGCTGAGATCCCCCTCTGCTCTACAGTAGGTGGGTCAAGGCAGTGTGAAGAGTTGTGGCTATCGCATCCTCTGTAGACCTGCTGATCCTGTATGAAAACTTGTGTGCGGCAAAGGTGGATAGGAGTTGAGTGGTGTTGCCTGACCATTTTCTCAAAACACTTGGTCATCAAAGAATTTGATAATTGCCTGTCAGCTGGTAATTTCGGAGCACTCTTGGAGGATGAGGAGGAGTCTGAAAATTCAGATGCCTCGCCGGACACCCTCCTTTCTGAAGGGCGGGACGGTGATGTCTCTTCCTTTACCCCAGCACAGGTACAGCCTACAGCGCTGGCTGCAGGTGAGGGCAGGGCCCCATCCTCGCTAACTGGAGGCATGGACCTGCATGAAGTATGCAGGAGGATTGCCAAGGGCACTAATAAATACAAAAAAAGAGAAATACACACTGTAGAAAAACAATGTGAAAATAAAAACTGCGTCAGCACTGGAAAAGCCAATTTTCCGGCATGGCGGGCGACATAGGCACTTCACCATTGCAGGCCTCCCACACTGTGCCACCACAGGAGGGCGCCACATCGGGTGCTCAGGACAATAGACAGGAGATATTGGCACCAATTTGCCATTGCCCCTCCCAGATTCACAGGAATTGTTTTTTCTCATGCTCGGAGGAAGTCAGAAAAGATACTACAAGAGGAGATATCATCGCTGCTGATGAAAGGAGTGGTAGGGCATGTGCCTCCAGAGTAGAGCCAATACAGTTTCTACTTGAGGTATTTTCTTGTACTGAAGAAAGGGAGGGGGGGTTCTGCCCAATACTCGACCTTTGGGCTCTGAACAGACACCTCAGGTCATACAAGTTCAGAATGCTGTCGAATGCAGTGCCTTATGCGCCATGGCGACTGGTTCATTTCGATTTTCACATACAAATATATGCCCTTCACAGGAAGTTCCTGAGATTTGCCTTAGAAGGGAGTATATGGTCCTACTGTTCGGGCTCTCCTTAAGCCCTCGGGTCTTTAACAAATGCACAGAGGCAGCTATTGCACCTCTCAGGAAGTAGGACATTCACATAGCCACATACATTGACGACTGGCCTCTGGCCTTATAGTCCTACCAGGGGGTACTGGAGCACAAAGGGCTTGGGATTCAGGGTGAATCAGGAAAAGATTGTGCTGACTCCCAGTCAGACAATCTCTTTTATCGATCTGACCCTGGACTCGCATTTTTGGCATGCCTGGCCCTCTTCTGCATGCTTCTGATGAAGCATTGAAAGATAGAGCACTGAACTGCAGCCGTGTCTATTCGCCATCTTGAACAGACAGGGCTGACAATGGAAATTAAAGTGGTGTGAAATGATGTCACACATTTGGGTGGCTGTTGCTGGTTCCTGTTAGATGATGCTGTAGACCTGGGGCTGTGTGAGTAGTCCTAATATGTACATAATCGGTTTGTTTACATGTTTACATGTAACGGCTATTTACATTTTTTGTTAGCACAGTCTCTCTACGAAGTAAATACATTTATTATTATATATTCTGGACACACACACAAATGCACACACACATACAGTAGGTGGGTGTGACAGTCACCTGTATGAAGCCCCTCCCACTATCTCTGTAGCTCTCTATAAAACTGTCAATCTTGTCAGACCTTTCAACCAGGAGCATCTTTTCTCTCACTCTCTGTGTGAAGAATTGAAGATGAAGCTTGCTGTGTTTGTTTCCCTGCTGGTTGCTATACCATTCCAGGTCGTATCCGGTTCATGTGTCGGTAAAACTGTGGAAGTGTGGGTAGCCAATGGCCAGTCTCTTTATGGGGATGGACCCTTCACCGCACCAGATCCCTATGTTAAGGTGAGTTGTTTCAACATTTTTTCTCAAAATATAAACCAACCCCAAAGTGGGGAGACTGTTTTCTTTAAATGTTGTTATTTCTATGCATACTTTTCCTGCCAGTATGACTAGTGAATACATTAGTCACATTGGAAGCATTTTCATGTCAATTTGTGATATTGGTTTAGCAAGAAATCCATACAGCTTCTGCTATTCATTAAATTAGGTGATACCTAAATTTCATCTATATGTATCATCTATCAAAGTTGTCATGTCCGTAACATGATTTTAAATGAATATCTATTTTAAATGTTATTTCAAATAAAACAACTGATATTTCCCAATATTATCTAACACAGGTGAGCGTTGGTGGTCAGACCAGACGGACCTTTGTCATTAATTCAAATAGAAACCCATCTTGGTGGCAGAAGTTTCTGTTTTACAATGCCCCCAGCGACCTGATGAGAATTGAAATCTGGGAAGCTGATTCTGGACTTCGTGGCGATGATGACCACCTGGGAACATGCATGGAGCAACTTGTCTCAGGAGGTTCACAGCTTCGCAGTGTGCTATGCAGGGCCAAAGAGCAAGGATTTGTCAGGGTCTTGTACAAATGTTACTAAACATAAATTGCTCCTGGAAATGAAAGAGCACACCAAGAGTTTAAGAAAATACACTTTCTCTTTGCAAGCTTGACTGTACGAAAACAACATTTTGCGACAAATTGTTAAACAGGTGAAAAAGGTTTGCACCATAATTTATGTATTGAAAACTGTATTATGAAGGCCATTTCTCCTCTGTACTGTAGGCATGGTCGACTTGCTTTCCTGTAAGACATTTGGACTGAAAATAACAAAATAAATAATAAAATCCAATCAAACCAATAATTTGTTTGTTAGACTATAACTATCACACAGACATGCACTCCACTTGAAATACAGTGAGTAGATAGTTCACTAGGAATATGACAAATATGATATGTGGCACAAGACAAGCAAAAGTCCATGATTTAGATGGTCAGCTCAGTTGAGGTCAGGTCACAGAGCTGTCTTATTTTATCTTAACATAACAAAACTCACAATTAGAATAGAATAGAATATCTGTATTGTAATTATGCATTGCATAATGATTTAACGATTTAATTTAAGTGCAGGAAGTAATGCAAGCCTCCCACACTGTGCCACCACAGGAGGGCGCCACATCAGGTGCTCAGGACAATAGACAGGGGATACAGGCACCGACTTGCCATTGCCCCTCCCAGATTCAAAGGAATTGTTTTTTTCCCACGCTCGGAGGAAGTCAGAAAAGATACTACAAGAGGAGATATCATCGTTGCTGATGAAAGGAGCAGTCCAGTTTGTGCCTCCAGAATAGAGCCAAAGTGGTTTCTACTTGAGGTATTTTCTTGTACTTAAGAAAGGGAGGGGCGGCTCCGCCCAATACTCGACCTTTGGGCTCTGAACATACACCTCAGGTCATACAAGTTCAGAATGCTGATGCATGCTGCGCTTTATGTGCCATGGTGACAGGTTATTTTTGGTTGACCTAAAGGACGCATACAAATACAATACAAATATACATACAAATATATGCCCCACACAGGAAGTTCCTGAGATTTGCCTTCCAAGGGAGTATATGGGCCTACTGTTCGGGCTCTCCTTAAGCCTTCAGGTCTTTGTCAAATGCACAGAGGCAGCTATTGCACCTCTCAGGAAGCAGGGCATTCACATAGCCATATACATCGACGACTGGCTTCTGGCCTCAGAGTCCCACCAAGGGGCACTGGAGCGCAAAAGTCTTAGGATTCAGGGTGAATCAGGAAAAGATGGTGCTGAGTCCCAGTCAGACAATCTCTTTTATCGGTCTGACCCTGGACTCGCATTTTTGGCATGCCTGGCCCTCTTCTGCAGGGGAAATCTGTTACCATTCAGGACTTGTCTACGGCTGCTAGGTCTGATGGCATCAGCCATAGTGGCCATTCCCTGGGCTGCTTATACATGAGGCGTTTTCAATGCTGGGTTACATCCCTTGGTCTGAACCGTTCACATCATGAGCATTGTAATGTGAGGGTTTCAGTGGAGTGTGTGATAGCACTTCATCAGTGGAAACTCCCTGGGTCTTTGACACAGGGGGTTCTTTATGGAGAACGGAAACTCCATTCAGGGGTGATCAGTAAGTTTCGGGCACGCTGCGGTCACCCCAGTGTGGATCTGTATGCCTCAAGGGAGCTCAGTGTCCCATTTCCTTTTCTTTGAGAGACCAGGATGCACCAATAGGGACAGATGCACTGGCGCGTGAGGTTCTGCTTTATGCATTTCCACCTCTGGCCCTAATCCCACTCACCCACCCTAGGGTGGGAGAGAGGTACTTATAACTCATCCTGATAGCCCCTCATTGCCAGGGTAGCATTGGTTGGTGGATGTCATCCAGCTCCAGGAAGTACAGTCTCTGCTGTACTCTCTTAACCAGCTCTGTGGTGTTAGTGCTCCAGCTGAGGCCCCCCTGTATATGAACGCCCAGAAACCTGAAGACTGAGACCCCCTCCACACATTTCTCGCTGATGACAAGGGCCTAAATGTCTGATTTTTTTTTTGTTTGTTTGTTTTTTAAGTCTATGATCAGGTCCTTGGTTTTGTTGGTATTGAGCACCAGATTATTGTCCCTGTACCACCCAGCCAGCCACTCCACCCCACTCCGATAGGTGGACTCATCCAACCCTGAGATTAGCCCCCATAGTGGTGTCATCTGCAAATTTGATAATGCTAATGTTGGTGTGGGTAGGGCTGCAGTCATGGATATATAGAGTGTAGAGCAGGGAACACAGCACACAGCCCTGTGGGGAGCTAGGGCTGAGGCAGACGGTTGATGAGATGTGGGGCCCTATTCTCATTCTCTAGGGCCTATCGGACAGGAAGTCCTCTATTCAAAGGTAGAGTGAGTGAGATAGGTTCAAGTCCTCCAGTTTGGTCACCAGTCTGCATGGGAGAATGGTATTGAATGCTGAGATCCCCCTCTGCTCTACAGTAGGTGGGTCAAGGCAGTGTGAAGAGTTGTGGCTATCGCATCCTCTGTGGACCTGCTGATCCTGTATGAAAACTTGTGTGCGGCAAAGGTGGATAGGAGTTGAGTGGTGTTGCCTGACCATTTTCTCAAAACACTTGGTCATCAGGTGGAATATACATGTTAGGCCTGCAGCCTTTCTTCTGCTTCCTATCCCTACACCACCTCCACCCCCCCGGGGTAGTAATCCACAGAGAGCCTGGGTGCCTGGCTATGTCCACCAGGTTATTGTGGGAGCCAAGAAACTTGGTTGTAACAGTCCGCTTGATCAGTAATCATATTGTTAGGAGATCACACTTGCTGTAGATGTTGTTCGCCAAACAGAAGTCAGTCAATACCACATACAACATGTACTTAAACAGCAAATAAGCACTAAAGATAGAGCACTGAACTGCTGCATCAAAAATGGGATCCAAAAATTTTTTTAAAAGATCAAATGGTATAAAACTGAGTGCTTTAAGGAGGAGGTAAAGAACCTAAGTAAGAATGTAACCCCAAAAAATTCAGAAGTCAGAAACACTCGTACACCATGCTTAGATCATGAAACCAGAGAGCACATGAAACACAGAGATCAAGCAAAGAAAACTGCAATACTAACAGGAAAGGAGTCAGACTGGATATTACATAATACATTGAGAATCTGTGTTACAGTTAAATAGAATGAAAAAGAAATTGGACTATGAAAATAGGATTATTGATATCAAAAATGATAACAAAAAAGTATGGAAAACACTGAATGAATTAATGGGCAAAAACCCTCAACAAACACCATCATTCTAAGAGACAATCAGACATCGCTAACTATCTTAATAAATATTCATGAATAAAATTGATAAATTAAATAACAATAATATGCCGGCCTATTGATATTAATAACATATCCAATCTATTAATAAAAGATAACATTAGGATAAACAATGTTCATTTAAGTTTGATAAAGTAGGTATTAAGCCAGCAGAAGATATGTTACAAACTTGTAAAAATAAACCACCAGGCATTGATAATCTTGACAGTAAACTACTAAAGGTGGTCACAGAGGAAAGTGCACCTCCTGTCTGTCACATTATAGATCATGTCAGTTGTCAGTGTTCACTACAATGGAAGAGTGCCAAGATTATTCCATTACCAAAAAACAAGAAACTGCAATTTTCAGGAGCCAACACTCATCCAATTAGCCTTTTATTTGTATTAAGTACATTTATGGAAAGTGTAATATTTGAACAAATGACAAACTATGGTTGATGGTTGGTGATAGATTGTTTTATTCATCACTGATATTTGTAAGAAATGTATTTACTGTACATCAAAAACCCCATGAGTTCTATACAAAAAAATACACTATAGTTCAGACAATCATAGTTATACAATGAGACATGCAGCCAGCGGAAAGTTTTCACTGCCAAAAATGAAGACGAACTACAGTAAAAGTACAGTAATGTACAGAGCTATGTATGCTTGGAACCTACTCCCCAAACACATCGGACAAACTATTAGCACAAGAGAATTTAAATTGTTAGTGAAAAAACATTATTTAAATGGATACCTACAGAAGTTATGGAATTATCCTAATCATGGGTGGTTAAAATATATAATATCTTAAAACAAATGGATGTTGGTTAGAGTGATATTTAGTGAAATTATAATGGAATGATGTGGAATGCATGAATTATTTAAGAGTTTGAAGTATTGTTGTAAATAAATGTTACCTCTTTTATTTTTTATTTTTCCGTAAATGTAATTTTTTGAGACATATTTTGTGTTTGTTTGTTTGTCTGTTTTTGTTTTTTGTTTTCTGTATTATATGTCGGACCCCAGGAAGAATACCTGCAGCTAATGGGGATCCAAACAATAAAAAATAAACACATTTTGTTGCTGGTTCTTGTTAGATGGTGCTGTAGGCCTGGGGCTGTGTGTGTTGCCTAAACATGTACATAATCTGTTTGTGTACATGTTTACATGTAACAGCTATTTAAATTTTTTGTTAGCACAGTCTCCATACGAAGTAAATACATTTATTATTTTTTAAGTCAAGTTTTCAAATATTTTCCTTATTCACTCATAAATATATAACATACGTTATATAATGGTCCAAAGGCAGGAGAGTTGTGACTATTTAACTTTACTAATGATAATACTGTAGAATGTAATAAAGTGTGGTTATTGTGTTAACACAGTTTACCTGCATAAGTGTTAATAACATCCCTTAGACCACTGATTCATAAAGTTAGGTTGTGCTATCCATTCATGAAAGACCTAATAAAGTTTTTCTGGCTCTGTATGAAAATATTCAGACATCTGGACACACACACACAAATGCACACACACATACAGTAGGTGGGTGTGACGGTCACCTGTATGAAGCCCCTCCCACTATCTCTGTAGCTCTCTATAAAACTGTCAATCTTGTCAGACCTTTCAACCAGGAGCATCTTTTCTCTCACTCTCTGTGTGAAGAATTGAAGATGAAGCTTGCCTTGTTTGTTTCCCTGCTGGTTGCTATACCATTCCAGGTCGTATCTGGTTCATGTGTCGGTAGAACTGTGGAAGTGTGGGTAGCCAATGGCCAGTCTCTTTATGGGGATGGACCCTTCACCGCACCAGATCCCTATGTTAAGGTGAGTTGTTTCAACATTTTTTCTCAAAATATAAAGCAACCCCAAAGTGGGGAGACTGTTTTCTATGCATACTTTTCCTGCCAATATGACTAGTGAAAACATTAGTCACATTAGCAGCATTTTCATGTCAATTTGAGATATTGGTTTAGCAAGAAATTCACATTGACAATATGACGGATCTTGCATAAGAATAATCCAGCAGCTGCTACAGCTTCTGCCATTCAATAAATGAATTGATACCTAAATTTCATCTATATGTATCATCTATCAAAGTTTTCATGTCCCTAACATGATTTTAAATGAATATCTATTTTAAATGTTGGTATTTCAAATAAAAAAACTGATATTTCCCAATATTATCTAACACAGGTGAGCGTCGGTGGTCAGACCAGACGGACCTTTGTCATTCATTCAAACAGAAACCCATCTTGGTGGCAGAAGTTTGTGTTTTACAATGCCCCCAGCGACCTGATGAGAATTGAAATCTGGGAGGCTGATTCTGGACTTCGTGGCGATGATGACCACCTGGGAACATGCATGGAGCAACTTGTCCATGGAGGTTCACAGCTTCGCAGTGTGCTATGCAGGGCCAAAGAGCAAGGATTTGTCAGGGTCTTGTACAAATGTTACTAAACGTAAGCTGTTCTTGGACATGAAAGAACACACAAGAGTTTACGAAAATACACTTTCTCTTTGCAAGCTTAACTGTACGAAATAACTAATGTTGTGACATTGTTGTGACATCTGTATTGAAAACTGTATTAAGAAGGCCATTTCTCCTCTGTACAGTAGGCATGGTCCACTTGCTTTCCTGTAAGACATTTGGGCTGAAAATGAGAAAGTGAATGAATAAAATTCAATCAAACAAGAAAAAAAAATATTTCTTAGACTATAACTATCACACAGACATGCACTCCACTTGAAATACAGTGAGTAGATAGTTCACGAGAAATATGACATATGATATATGACCCAAGACAAGCAAAAGTCCATGTTTTAGAGATGGTCAATTTGGTTGAGGTCAGGTCACAGAGCTGTCTTATTTTATCTTAACATAACGAAACCTGTGGTCAGGATGATGATGGAAATTCATGGATGGCTGTGGCTCAGGAGGTAGAGCAAGTCGTCCACTACTCAGATGATAGGTGGTTAGGTCCCCGGCTCTTCCAGTCTACAAGTTGAAGTGTCCTTGGGCAAGATACTGAACCTCAAGACGCCCTTCCATAAAATTTACCTGCACCCATACAGATATGGATTTTAGAAATCAATCCACGTACCTCTAACTAAAGTTACACTTAGTGATATTCCCTATTATGTACTCAAACTATCTCAAACTATCAAAGCTATCTACCAAAGTTTCCTGACGTGATTTTAAATGAACATCGATTTTACATGTTATTACTTGAAATGGTATTTACAAATATGATCTAACACAGGTGAATGTCAGTGCTGAGACCAAAAAGGACAGTCATTTTTACAAATGTCAACGCATCTTGGCTCAAGTAGTTACTGTTTAACAATGCTAGCAGTGATATAATGAAAATATATCATCTGGGATGCTGATTGGAGACTTTTTACTGATGACACTGATGACCGCCTGGCTACCTGCACAGAGTCACTGGTCCTAGGAGTATTTCATAGTGTAAAATGCAGGGCCAAACAGACTCTGGTTTAGTCAAACTCTTCTACACGTTACTAAATGTAACTCGCAAAGGCTCAGTCTTTTTCCTGGAGGACATTTGGACAGGAAATGAGAAAACAAGTGAACAAAATCAAATTAAAGTGATAATGTTTGTTAGAGTAACTGAGTAATTGAGTAATTATAACTGTTACACAGACCTCTGCACTCCACTTGAAATACAGTCACTGGATAGTTCATGAGAAATATGACACCCCATGATACACCCCGCATGGTATTCTGTGTATTTGCTTCTACAGCTTGGATTCACCAGGGCAGTGCTTTAGTGGGTGATGGATTTCCCTGCGGCAAAACTTTAGGCAGGATCAAGGTCATTTATTGCAGAAATTAATAACCAAATTAATTGCATTTTTTTATGAAAAGTATGTGAGCTACAAAATGTCCTGTTACCCTGAGTCAGTGTTCATCATCCAAAGCAAAACATACCACGACCTGTTCAGAGGAGATACGCACACACATGCACACTTTTAACCACAGACATTCACCATAATATCATTAAGACAGCCCCAAAGGCGTAAACATACACAGGCACACAAATAATTGACCACACACACCATTCACACCTGGCCACCTGCCCACTCAAACACACATGCTGCACAGAAATATTCACACGCACACCTGTACTCCCTCTTGTTTTACACACTATTATTGATCATTGTATTTGACAGGATGAGGTGTTTAATGGAATGGGAACCTGGTGAGGAAGCTGTAGCAAGGCAACAAATGGACTGTAGGGCATACACATGTGCGCACACACACACACACACACACACAGAAAAGACAGCTGCAGCTCCTATAGCCAGTCTATGCCTCCCAGGGGACTGCTTAGCTCAACGCTGGCCCTGTGATAATGAGCCATTTTACTTTATGCATAAAAGCTGTGCGATATCATTTATAACTTTATAACCTGCTCTGATATCAGTACAGTTATATGTCCTCCTGATGCTCTCCAGAAATATCCACATCCAAAGAGTAATTAGCTTAAGGCAGCTGCTGCAGTACACATCCAGCCCACATGCATGTCCTACATCTATTTTGTTGTCCTGAAATAACTATATATTAACTGTTGCTAGTCCTACATAGTAGATACAATTACAGCTTAGCAACTTTTTAGCAACTTATTGGCTTAGCATGATGTGCATGATGCATGATGACTCTATGTACATTGTCACTGGTTGTTCTGTCCTACCATCTATCTGTCTTTTATCATCACTACACCTGGACCCATAAGAGAAAAAGAGGTTTGAATTAAAAATGACTTTGCTTCCGAATCATTTCATTCAGTTCAGTTAAATATTTGTGGTCCATCAAAGGACCCTTAGAAACTTCATTCTTCTGCAACATTCAGCATTGATTCTGTCAGTCTTCATTAGTTAGTATGTTCAGTTCATTGCTGGTTCAAGCTGTTATGTTCCTTGTAGTACAACAGCTTGCTCAAAAGTGTAAAAGCACAGCAGCCTCTTATTTCCAACAGTAATCCCATTATGTAGTTTTCACAGTATTTTAATAGGTTGAGGTTAAGTGGCTGACTGTGACGCTCTCAGTCATCTGTACGTCAAGCTCCACTAAAAGCTCTCTAACAATGATGATTTAGTATAAAGAGTTCACTCTGAAGATTTGTTGTTCAAGATTTTCTCCTATATGTACTGTAATGCCTCTTTTGGAAAGAAAGACTGCAAATGCCAGCTAAACCTTCCTGCTTTTTATAGTGCAGGATGAACACAACTGTGTGTGTGGGTAGGAACTGCTGATGATTGAGCAGGTGTTGAAAAAACATTAATAATTAGACACTATAAACATTAGTAATTGTCTAGTGTGAGTCTGTCGTAAAGCTATCAAGCTAAGTTGATTAGCGTTCATATTCCAAGCGAAATACAAACTTCAGAGCATGATGCTGAATGTCAATGTAAAGAGATAGATGTCTTACAGCTTATGATGATTGCTGATCCTGGAATATGTGGGTTTGCTAAAAAAAAAAAAAAAAAAAAAAAAAAAACTTTAAACCAATCAGTGTGGGTAGGCCATACAGTATGACATTTGTCCACTTGTGAATGCCATGAAAGACCAATTCAAAGACCAAAGCATTAGTCATTGTGCTCTCAAAAGTGTCCAAAATGGAAACGATTATTATATAGTTTATTATAGAATTCTTGCACAAAGAGTAAGGACAATTCAAATCACAGTTCCACGAAAATTGTTATATGACTGTAGTAAGAATGCAAATCGACTCTATGATGACTACCGATTCGTCTCCCTGACTTCCACTCTGTGTATGTTGAGCTGAAAGCATCCAAGATAAGCTACATGAGGAAAATTTGATGGATCAGTGATTAAATATACCGCATTCAGCAATTCATAGTGCCATATGCATTCAAATATACAGACTGCCATGTAATCATTCCTTTGCACCAAATGCTTGATTTACTGCTGCTGTTTGAAAAATCTAGATCTGCTCTCTTTTCAGCTGTCAGAAAGTTCAAGGAAAAGGCAACTACTTGCCCGATTACATTGCATTGTAGCAATTTGCATTTACTGAGTGACATTTATGCAATTATTTGCATAAAGTGAGGAGCAGAAGCAGTGTATATGCCTGAATGTAGACTTTAGTAATGGCCACCACTCTAACAGGATATCATTTAATAGGTTGAAAAATATCCGTCATGTCAAGGCTGCTCTCTCTCACCTGTTTCTGCCTATCAACACACGATGACGAAGGATAAAAAACGGAGAACAAAGCAGGGTAACAATGGGAATATGATCATAGAAAGACAAAGATAGACAGAGGGAAATATAGCGATATAACAAGAGTTGTTGCATTGGTTGCAACTTTGGCCAGTTCGAGAAGTTGTGTTGCATTTTTCACTCCACTTATCATTTATTCAATGCAATGTGTTTCTTTGACATTGCTTGTTGAATTAACTAAACCTGCAAGATTTAGTTAGACTAATCAGAACTAATACACAGGCAAGTCTAACAAAAAATATGTTTGTATTGTATCACTGGTAATGTATGACACTGACTCTCAGGGGATGAAAAGTGATACACTGCTCAACATTGCATAGTTGTACATATTCAGTTAATATCTGTGACCACAGATCCTCTGACATAATTAAAGACAATAATCTGACAAATCCTAACAAAATAGTTCAGCTAGGAACTTTGTCTCTCTTTTCTATTTCTAGGCTGACTTTAAAGTTAAATAACATCTAGTTTCGTAATTTTCTGAACAAAATGATCTTGCATGATCCACAGTCTATGAACAATTTGATTGTGTTTTGGGGCCACAAACAAAATTCATATTGCGTTGTCATGAGTGACACTGATCTAAGCTGCAAAAAAATCTTCCATGATGTAAATTGCTTGTACTTATTTTGCCCTTTTGTCCCCTTGTTCCCCTATTAGTTTTTCCACATATTTTCTGTCTTTCTATCTACACTATTCCCACCTGCATCTTTCTTTGTTGCATCTTTACTGCCGCGTAATTTCCCCGTTTGCACATTTTGTATTTTATCTTCTCAGTGTTTCCACAAGCTCTGACTTCCTCCTCCCACCTCCCATCTCCTTTCTGTCTTGCTCTCTTTCTGTCTCTCTCCATCTCAGTTCTGCTCATCTGGTTTCTGCCTTTATTCAAGGTGACTTCGGGAGAGCAGTCCCTCTGTTGCATACAGAGGGAAAGAGGCACACCTGGCTGAGAGTGGAATACACTCAACTGAAATATTTGTCAACCAACAGATTACATGATTGCAGCTCCTCTAAGGCACAGCGGTAGCTACTGTTTGAAGAGTCAGAAACATGATACAACCTCACCTCAGGAGCAGAGAAAACACACCGAGACTTAACAGTAGCGTAAATGTTAAAGCCTTACGTCTGTGATGTTTTCAGCCAGTGTCAGGTTACATCTCTCTTTTGTACAAAATGTTTATCATTCATTTATTATTCCTATATTGACTTTTATTGAGACTGATGTTAGATTTCAGCTTCCTCTTATTGTAAACTTTAATCTGCTTGGTTTCTGTAAATCATTGCATGCACATGTTGTTTAATTTTATTTTTTTCAACCGGTGTATTGTGCTGTTGTTTCTACATTTGGCCATCTGTCATTGGTCAGAACTTTAAAGGAACCAGGAACCAGCAGACAGGGGAGACTTCTAATTGGTCCACAGAGGATAAGTGCCTGTTCAACAGAGCACTCTTTGGAGGAGCACTGATTAGAAAACAGCAGATGCTGGTAAGAGCAGCGTACTAGCTCTCAAACAGAGGTCCAAGGCATCCCAAGAGCTCTCTGAGAGGACCCCAGAGGTTCCCCAGAAAATATGCCAGACTCTGTCGTATGTGGGAAAGTTTCCAAACTAAATCAAACAACTTTCACAATCCTTCATGACTTCATGAGTTGGAATCTTACTGTTCCGCGATTGACATCTTCCATCTTTTTCCTCTCTGTCTCTAACGCATCCTCTAGGATGAAGTGTTACTGATATCTTTTTCATTATTACGCAGCAGTGTCCACTTAATTTTAGTAGCTACCTCTAGCTGCCATTTGGATGAAGTGTGAAGTTTGCCTTTGCAACTTGTATCTTACACAGCTTTCTTGGATCTTCAGTCAAGTTTTTCTATATGTACATGAATATCTACGTTAAAAAAAATAAATGAGCGATACACAGGAACTTCCAGTGACTATGTCGCAGTTTAAATGCCATGTCCAGACTTATCATGATTTTCCAAACACTGCACTTGACAGCCCTTCAACTTCAAGACAGAGGCTGATTGAAACATTTAAGAGAAATTGATCCATACCAACAGCTGATAAATCAAAGAAGAAATACAGTCCTCATTAATCACCTCGAAAAAAACAAAACAAAAGCATAGATCACAACAGATAAGTTTTACTGTCATGTTTTTGTCTGAAGTATGAATTGGCATAGCTGCAAACAGCAGTGCAGTCAAGTGAAGCCTAGCCAATTTTGCTGCTGCTGTGACAATATGTTCTCCTGTAAAATATGTATGCTGCTCGAATAAACAAAAAAATAAACAATGATCAGTCCTATCAAACCGGGGCTTTACGAACAGAGGGTTTGGTACCTTTACTGATTGTAAACTGAAACAGACCTGCAATTTTGGGTAAGTTGACTTGACTTGTTTGACCAATTTTGTTTTCTGTTTTCTCTCTCTCTCTCTCTCTCTCTCTCTCTCTCTCACACACAATATATATGTGTGATCTGATATTGGCATAAGAGATTTTTTTGGTGTAGTGATATGATAACTTCAGAATGCTTTTCTCTTTGCTAAGAGTTCTCAGTTACATTCATATTCAGCCCTTCCCAAAACTTCCTGCAGAGCAGTTCTATACATCATGGGAGTTCATGCCACACCTAAATTGCATTGAAATTACTGATTTTATTTTCTTGTCATCTTTTATTAAGAACACTTGCCTTGTAGCAATGTTTAGTGCTTAAAACTGCAGTAAATTAGACAATACCAGAACAGAAATAAAATATATGAATCTGCCTTTTTTAAATGTTTGTAATTGCAATAGATGTAATTGGAGCCTCACAAGACTCTCAGTCAGAATTCAGACACACATCAACTAAGTTGCTGGAATCTCAAATGTCCTTACTAAATGACAAGTTTAACTATAGAAAAATGTTCATTCTTTTTTTCAATTTCTCACTTCATTGCCCTCCATTTCTTTTTTCTTTTCCCACTAGCATTCTACTGGCTCCCTCTTCACCAGCACTGTGCAATCTGTCAGTCATGTGTAGCCTCTGTCAAGTTTTCAGCTAAGAACCGGGTAATCCTGCCATCGCTGAGGCTGTTAACTGGCTAATTACGGAATATATTGGCCGTCACAGCCCCCTAATCCTCTGCTCTCATTCACTTTTGCCCATTAAGGATCCCTGAGGATTACTGTAACAATCACACCTCCTTCTCTCTTTGATGGTATGCGGGGATTAGTATTAAAATATACAGTGTGTGTCACCGAAAAGGTAGCACTACTGTCAAGAGAGGGGAGAAAAAGAGCCGCTACACTGTGGAAGTTGTACTCTCTAAAAGAAAGAGTTGTCATATAAGTATTAGAAGAAGTGTTACACCAGCAAGTAATGCTTCAGTCAGAAAGCCACATATACCACCAGTTTCCTCAAAAAGGCTAGGTGTTAGTTAAGTGGAACTATATAATCCAGTATCTTGCACTGCAAACACAATGATTTTTCTTGTATTATAAAGTATAACTTAATGTTTGTTTAGAAGCTATTCATTTTTAAAGCTGAGAAAAGAAGATAATTTGCATTTTTCCAACACATAGTGGGAATCAAATCAATGAAATAGTGATGAAGGGAAACCTGTGTGCACTGAGCATATGAAATCCAAATTTTAAAGATGATGTCCAGTGTGTAGTATCATTATGCAAGATTTTTTTAAGATAAAAAAGACATGTAACATAAAATGTCGCATACCAAATAAATTAATACATTTTAATTAAATACAAGTATACAGATAAAAAAAAAAAAAAAACATCCTATAGAAGAATCAGGGATCAGAAAATGGTGACTTGGTTTATATGCATTAGCTGTGGAGCAAGAACATAACATTTCCAAGAGAAATGTCAATGCAATTCACTTGGTCCTCTGTTCTCCAGGACAGTTTTGTTAACAGATGGTATTTAGTCCTTGCATGGCAGCTATCTTCCATGGCAGTCGTGTAGCCTGTTTGTTCCTTATGGCTGCAGTTAACAACCATTCGAATCTTGCTGAATATCTCACTCTGGTGACTCTGCTGATCTTTTGTTACATATTTGCTTTCAGCACTTTCTGACTGAGAGAAGCCAGGACAAAATTAAGACCAAGACAGAACATGTATTGCACACCATGAACCAAGATCAAAGTATTGTAAACATTAGTTAGCACAGTAACAAGGACATGGGATCTACAAAAATATACAATAGCTACCAAAGTAGTCACGCTGTTCCCATGCCAGGAAAAAAAAAATACTGTGTGTGTTAATGAAAGAATAATATCAGTCACAAAACAGTAATGAATTGAGTAATTATGCAGATATTACCATGTGCATAAAAACAGGTGGATGGAGGCACACTGGAAACATTGGAAATATATACACGCAGTTCTAAGTGTGCTGAATTAGGGCTTCTGAACCAAAAATAAAACTTTTCATACTCACAGTAACAGCCATTAAATGTTTTACACTCCTCCACAACACTGGCATTCTTTATCTTAGGAACTACCTGCAAAAAAAATGTTTTTCATACTTGATTTCTGAGTTTTAGTCCTTGATTTTCCCCTTAACTTTCTCAATAAGTTGGATGAACTTTTTTCAGAAGTTAATGTTCGGTATGACAAAGTGGGACAAGGAGATAGAATAGAAAGTAAAAAGGACAAAGACATCACAGCACTAACTGATAGGAGCCACATTAAAGCACCGCTCCTCTGCCTCCCGGCAACACTCCGTAGGAAGAATGGAACAAAAGAGACGAAGAGGAGGGAAAAGGAGAGGGAAAATGATAAGCCAGCATATCTTTTATTATTTCACAGGTGGAAGAGTTTGGTTATCACATGTGTTCACCTCCTCTCCGTCCTCCACTCCTGTTCTGTCATTTTTTCGTCTTGCACTTGTACACACTTTTTGGTTTTCACGAACCCCGTTTTGCCTCTCCAGCCATCTCTCTTATCCACACCTGCACACTTTCTAACCCCGTTTGCATTCTACTTCTCCGATTCGTTTAAGCCACCCATCCCCCGAGTGATGCTACTCTCCACCTGCGTCACGGCTGCGATCACAGTTGTTGTTGAGTTCTGCAGTAATGTTAGGTTGATCTTTGTCTCCCTGCAGCATAAAGTAACCTGATTTTGCAGAGGAAGATAACACCTCTCTTTAGTATGTTAGCCATTTCCAGGCTTTCTCACAGTTGCACAGTCATGTGCAGACACACACATAGATTCCCAGGCTGTATTTCTCTCTTAAATTTCCACGCAGTTACACACGCACCTCTTTGTTCTTTCCTTTGACACATTAGTTCCCGATTATCCACTTCAGTTAAGTCACAGTCAGCAGGCAGTAAGAAGAGAATTTATCATAACCTCTGTTCTAAGTCTAAAATGCAGTCTCCTGGAAAATGTTTCCAACCAGCGACCAACTGAGCTAACCAACATCCCACGTACGGCTCTTTTAATGTTTCCTTCCTCAAAAATCTTTTCATTGTACTCTTCACAGACTCACCTGAATGTATGGCCTTGCTAGCATCAGTCTTTTTGCTTCATTTTCATTCCGAACTGAATTGGACACAAACCTTTATCACAGAAGTTTAACTAACAAGTGGTGGAAGTAACAACATTAATGAGCACGGCTCCATTTCAGTGACTGCTGCAGTGCAAATTAATAATGTTATTAATTAAAATTAAAAATTAAAATAATTTTTTTCTCATTTGTTTTTGTCTTTTTCCGGTATAAAAGTTTCATTATGAATCACTCACACTGGCAGGTCAAGGAAGCAGATCAAAATCTTTTTTTTTTTTTTTTTTTTTTGGGATGAAAAGCGCAGCTGTGACCAAGTTTTCTCAGCTGATGAACCTTGACAATAGACGGCTGAGTGACAAGACCGAATATGATTTGTTGACTGTGTTCCTTCGGTATAATGCACTGTGGCTGCAGCAGTAGTTTATTATTACAGAGTGGCACTGGCGTTCAGAACTTAACTCCTCTACAGAGCTTTGTTTGTGCTGAGCCAGATGCCACAGCAGAAGTTCCACTTTTTGCTAAAATACTCCTGCACTCTGGCTCTGCCACTTCAATGAATAAATGGTTCTAATGGTTCCTAAGGAGAGGCTGAAATCATTTTGGACACAACAACACCATCCTCTTCCCCCAGCCCTCTTTTAACATCCCCATCCGCCACCTCCCCCTCTCTCTAGTGGTTAAAAGCAAGAAGCAATTTCACTTTTTAGGGTGAAAGCGGAAGGCCAATCCCGCACAAAGCAATTACTGAAAGTTCCCGTTCATATACACATACACACAAAGAGTGCACACAGTAACAGTGCGCGTGCTAACAGTGCGTACTTTTTTTTTTGCATTTGAGCCGTGCCTCTCTTTGAGCCTCGTTAAATTAACAACAAGCTGCCTCTAATTGTCTTTCCTGCTCAGAAACCTCTTAACTAATCAACATTTTGAGAGAAACACCTTGTAAGAAAGAGGGAGGAAAAATGGAAAAGCCAAACACACCATATCTTACACCAACCCACACACACACACACAACTAAGCAGCAAACTACCGCACAAACACAGTGAGAGCCTTTTTTTCTCCTGTGGCACATAATCAGGAGCTCCCAAAATAAAGACAGTGTGTGCCAGAAATTGGGGAAAAAAAAGAGGCTAGGAGGGGCAGAAATGAAGGGATGTGAGATAAAAAGAGAAAGTGAAGAGATGGACGAGAGGAGAGAGTTGCGAGGGGGAGTGTTACGGTTTCTTACCTCTTCTGAGTGTGTGAAATAAAGAATCACTTGTATTCCTAATGACTGTGACAGGTTTTAGAGCCATTAGGGGGAATATGAGCCAGAAAAAAATTCCCACAATGCACCACCCACACCACATAACTCTCCACAACTATGAGAGCTGTGGGTTGGGTTGGGGAGGGGGGGCAAAAGATGGAACCAGAGTAAGTAGTGAAAATAAAGTGGTGAAGAAAGAAAGCATGAAAAATGTGAAGAAAAATTTGAAAATGAGGGATAAAGTGAGAAAGATTGGCGAGCGAGTGGGAGGAAAAGGGGGGAGAAAGGGGGAGGATAGAAGGGAAGAAAGCAAGAAAGTGAGCCAATGTGTGAGAGGATGAGATGAGGAGTGGGGGGTCTGGTGACTACAGGCTCTCTGGTGTCTTCTATCTTTGATCTAAATGTACTTTGGCATTTCTCCTCTCCACTCCTCAGATGCAATTAGATTCCTTGCTAGCCAAGCAGACGCAGATGAAATGGCTGCTTAATGACTTCCTCGGCAACCCGCCCCGGCAACGCAAACCTTCCATCTGGAGCCTCCTGTTTCCCTCCCTCCCTCCTTTTCTTCTGTTCTCCCTCTTTCTCCTCACCCATCTTCTTCAAATTTCTGACTTTAATTTTCGGTCATTTTCTTCTTGTATTTTTCTTTGATTTGCTTGCGTTTCTTTCTCTTTTCATCTCTACTATATACCTTTTTTTTTTCTGGACTCCCTTCCTTTTTCACTTTTTTTCTCTCTCGTCTTGTCTCTTTTTTTCTGTTTTGTTGGTTTCTCATACCACTTCATCCACCAAGTGATCTGCATGAGCATTAACGCATTTTCAAACATTTTTGAACAAAGAATCAATTTGTATTTTATGTTTTTATTCACAACAAGCACAGTTCTTGTGAAAGAATTACATACACAAGAAAAGTGGATCCAAGAGGGTGGGCGTCTACAGTGGAGCCCTGTATTTGACCTTTTCTTTTGTCTGCCTACCATTGTTTACCTAAATATTTTGTAATGAGCACAATGTTATGTAATGCTGTAAACATGTTTACTTCTGCCGTGGGGTTCTGCATTTTAATACAGGTGATTATGGAGACTGGCTCACTTCTGGAGCCTGTCTCAAACGGCTTGAGGAATAACAGTTGTTAGCACTTCCATATTAGTTTCATTTTCTAGCCATATGTAAAACACACACTATATTTGCATTTACTTCAGATGTGCTGTGCAGTCATGTCTGCTACATATGATCTTCTTTTATTACTAACGCAGGTAGGAATCACCGGTAATGATGATGAGTTTTTCGTCAACAAAATGACAATGCTTGTACTCTTCACATATATATATTATCTTTTCAGTCGACAGTTGTTGATTAAAATGTGTCAAATCATCAGCCTTCTGGTTACAAGCCTTCTTGTCTAACCTTCGTGTTCCAGTTGTCCTTATAGCTACAACTCTTTTCTTTCTGGCTTACTGGTATTTTGTGGGGCCCCGGCTCATCTTTTCATCTCTCTACGGGAGAGAGGGCACATTTTCTAATCGGACTGAGTAATGCAAATTTAATGAATTTGGCAGTGGAGTTGCATGGTGTGTGTACACGCACAAACATAGACAAATACGGTGTGTATTTGAACACACGTGCACACACACACACTCACACACAGTTGCTCACCCAAAGCCACAAAGGCACGCTTACTTTCAGTCACAGGTGGATGCCAAGATTGAGAAATACACACACACACATTACACACAAAGGTACAAGATTAGGTATTAGCTCTGTGTAGGCCAACAAGACACTGTACAGTGGTTCCTCTGTGACTCTTCGGGTGTCCATGGATACTGCCACACAGCAGATGGGTGCATACACACACACACACACACAACATAACTTATGGACTCTCCACTGTCCAGAACATTCAATCTGCTGCCCTTTTATGGTTTTAATTAATGCAATTTCCTGCCATTATGAATTGTGTTGTATGCCGAAAGGCCATTTTCATATGAAGGGCAGTCTGTAACCTTGAACATACAGAAATATATGGCAGATATATTTGGATTTGATTTGACTCCTGGGCTACTATTACACCCTCAGAAACTGTATAGAAACATATTTTTTACTACTTGACAACAGACTTTGGTATATTTTTCAAGGTCTGAAAATGTGATCTGGGATCGTGTAATATAAAATTATATAATTCAGAAATCATTTCTTATCTAAACCTGCCCCCAGGAGCAATATTCAGGCTACAGTAGAATGAATGCAATAAATATAAATAGCAGTTGTGTTGCCCTTGTTGCGAGCCATGGACAATCCTACAGACAACATAGGATGATATTAAACTAACTTGACCCCTTAAAGCCGGAAGTAGGAAAATAGTAGTTAGAATAACATTTAGGAATGCCCTCTAATGTTTGATTGGTCAAAATGTCATAATCTAGATTTTGCAATGCCATTTTGTAAAACAGAGCCAAGAGGAGGTGCAGAAGTCTAGTTTTCTCTCAGACCACTTGAATAACAATATGCTGAAAGGTTATTATGGAATTTCTGTCCACCGATGCCAAAAAGAGCTGCTAGTGTAACATACTTAAGCTTCATTAGTATGCAGCATATCCATTCTTTCTGTACTCTCCCTTACAATATTCAAAAAAAAGTGCCAATTCCCTAAACGATGACTTTACTAAACAGTATTTAAAGTGCATGTAGGAAGAAATGTACAATTATAGGAATTTAGCCTGTGCCTGAGGGTAAAATCTGAGACAGTGTGAAGAAGACGAGCTGAGTCAGACACTGTATCTGTATCACTGTATCTGGCAAATAAACTATTCTTTCAGCTTTACAGACAAGTTAACATGTCATCTCATAACCTCATACCTAAAAGCACTGCCTTGTAGATGAAAAGATAAAAACCATAGAGCATAGGGTTAGCCTGGCACAGTATATAAAAGTCTCTTTATCTAACAGAAGTAATCTATGGTACAGCTTCATACATTAGTGCTATCTGAAAATGTGATATAATAAAATTGCTCCAAAGGAGGCAATCATTAGTCTTCAATGTAAAGACCAAAGATTATTTCCCCAGGAATTACGTTTATATTGGGCAGTTTCACACCTGATGCCAAAGTTTGAATGGCATTATGGACTTTGCCATCTTAGTTATGAATCTTTGGACTTGAGTGTGCCCAATCCAGTAACTGTAATTTGATCAGCACTACGCAGTTTTACAGTTTGATTGGAGCCCCCCATAATCACTTGTTTTTGTATGAGCTGTAACTACAATCTTCCCTCATCCATACCTTAATCATGTACAGATGTTGTATAAAGCAATACTTTTAAAAACACTGACTTTGGTCAATTAAAAATAAATCATTCTTAAGTCTGGACTTTGACAGGATGCTAATAAATCTTACATCCATGAGTGGTGGATTCATTTGCATATACTTCATGCCAGCAAATCCAGTGACCATCCATTAAGGTATTATGTCTCTGCTTCAGTTTCAGAATCAATATATATGTGTATATGCAAAGCTGAGTGGAAAATTAAATGTTTTGTCCACCAGCCAAATGGCTCAAATTTTGGGGGCTGGTAAGTGAAGCAAATCTACCAGCCACATGCATATTTTACCTGAATTTGGCTGGTGGATGATGCTAATTTCTAGACCTGATTTAACCTTGGCCTTAACAAAGGACACTATAATCCTTACAAATTATGTTAGAATGATGACCGCTAATGTGACAAGCGCTATTTGCCTTGTGGCAAGGTATTTCAGGATAAAATTTATTTCCCAGAAGGTTTGGATTGTATAGGAATCAGTAAGTAAGTAAAGACATGAAACCTCAAGCCTAAAACATCAAATCGAAGAGTAAAAGGCAAAAATGATTCATACAAGGAAACTATTAATCAAGATTTTTACTGAAGTGGCTTTACCAGAGCAGAGATACTGCAAACAAGTAAGAGCTACTGAAAAATAAATGTTTCTGTATCTGTCATCAGCTCTTATTTCTCTTAGAAGTTTATTGCCTGAGATGTAAAATCCAAAGACCTATCGTAATTGACAGTTATTTGGCCAACAGCACGTACAATGTCCCACTAAATCATTAGGTAGTTTCAGTGCTCTGCAAATGAGGCTTGCAGTATATACAGTACCAGAATCCAACCACTTGTTTTGTTGGTTTTTAAAGGATTGATAAGGTGCCTTGGGGAGACCATAAGCTACTTCGAATACTGGTATAATATTTAATGTGTTAGAACAGTGTAGGGTGGAAAGGAACACCATTGTCATTTGAATTTATTACCCACGACTAGCTCATGTTCCCATGTTTTTATATATTTACTCAGAATCAAACCTGACAATGGTAAGCATACTGTAGCTTGAAATAAATGACTGCCCATCAAAATAAAATATGAGAGATTATTTCCACTGGGAAACTTTATTCCTGTAGGTGATTGACAACAAAACATAACATATTCACACTCATATCAAAACAATTGGTCATAATGATACAACATATTCATCTACTGTGGAGTTTCTTTTCATACTGGACAAGAATGACTTTGTTTGAATGGAACAAAACCATCTTTGATTATCTCCAACTTTGCTGACTCTGGACATACTGCACCAGGATGAAAGAGAAGTGGTGACGATAAAAGTGAAATAACACTGGTTTTATCCTTGAAAACGTTTTAGCTGTGTCATCTCATTCATTCCTGCCTGTCTCTCTCTCTCAATCTCCATCTCTCCTGCTGTGTGTGTTAACCAATGATAATGAAACACCTTCACTGTGGCAGAGCAAGCTCAGAGACTCAGCGTGAACTTTCTACGGCTGCCTGGTGAGTGTCTCACACACACACGCACACACACACACACTTGCATGAGTGTAAAAGTCCATGCGCAGACATTAACATACACATACATGGGGCCACACCTGCATACTATTTTGTGTAAATATATTCTCTTTTACATGTAAATACATACACATTCACATAGTGTACAAGAATAGTAAAGAATAGTTTGATATTTTATGAACTCTTAAATATCAAAGGAAATCAGTAGCACTCTTGAAGGTAAGTATGGAGCTCCGGTGAGGAGATGATTAGCTTAGTTAAGCATAAAGACTAGAAGTGGAAAACAGTTACATAACTCTAAACACACAAAAACTACTTCCATGTCTGCGTTCTTTTAAATATAACTGGTATGCACAGCAGGGGGTAAACACATACACGCTCATACACATACCACCAATAATGTAGAAAGTTAACTAGAGACACAGGCAGAAACATGTGGATAAGTGGACAGAGACAACCAGTCAGCCTGGAGAATGAATATGAGAATATGCATGACACAATTAAAACAGACTTTTTTCATCCACTTGCCAACGTGGTTTGCCTTAAATTTAAATTATTAACATATCTATGATTAGGCTGCCACAAATTATTAAACTCATATGCTTATCTGATGGGGTCGTTTGTAATCATTTCAGTATTTTCAAACAGTATTGTTGGTGTCAACCTAAAGACTCATGTCTACAAATGATCTCCCTCACAGGAAATTAGAAAAAAGGTTAAAAGTTAACCACACCAATGATCTTTTGACATTTTAGAAATTGCTAACTTGTTCTAACTGTAGATATTTTAAAACATATTCTCTTACAGAAAAAAAGTCAAAGTGCAACACCAGCTTAGAAATAAAACATGTCAAGTTTGAAACGATGAATCCTGAAATTGTTGCACTGATAGCAACTATGTTTGTGCATTGATTGATTTAATAGAATTTCCTTAGTACTTAATCAATCAATCAGACTTTATTTGTATAGCACTTTTCATACAAAACATGTAAAACAAAGATATAAAAAATATATAAACACCCCAACACCCACCGCTCGCCCCCAACGCTCCGCCCCCACAAACTCTTACGTTTTCTCTTTAAAAAAAATACTAATCGTACTAACTTTTCCTAAATGTCATATCATATTTCAGTATAAAACAAATGAGCTGCTTGTCCTATCCTCATCAGATACAATTTCCCTTTTGCAAATACATCTACTGGCTATTTGGGAATTAAATTTAATTTACAGTCAGACCACACTTAATATCTTAGTTTGAAACAGCTGAGATTAATTAGGAGAATCATTCCCAGATTAAAAGAGATTGATTAGCACAGTTAAATTGATCCCATCAATTACAGGTTTGATTGGCTGTGACACAGCTACTAAAGAGTTATCCATTCATCTATATCTCTCCTTTTCTTCCTCAGTCTCTGACTTTCTCCCTGTCGAAAGCTGTTTCTCAGCTTCAGAGTTACTGGCATCCAATATAATTCTGCAAGGGTCACGAACAGACGACAAAAAAAAAAAAAAAAAACATCTCCAGTAAATAGTCCAGACATGTTTGCTATAGTCAGCCATGTTTCATAAATTACTGAGGTGTGTATACTGTATGTGTATTCATAACGTCTAACCCTCTAAGCATGAACTAAGTCTCCAGCTTGCTGACAGATATATCTATGAAAAAGATTTCTTGCAACAAATGTGAGCTATTACAGCAAATCTTAGCCTGGGAACCAGACCAATTTGCCAAACTCGTGATGTGTCATTTGCTTTGGCAGATGCATCTGGCCACCCTTCCATTCAAACTGCATTTCACTCATGCTGGATATGTTGAAGCCAATCACACCTGCTAATTTAATATGGCTTATGGCACTCAGATCATACTATGTCATACTATGCAGAGCTACCTGGATTGCCTATTTCTGCTCTCAGTGTTTAGTGTTTGCGAGCTACGGCATTGTAACTAGCTTTACGACTTGCTAGCATGTTAGGTGTTTGCCAGTTAGGGCATCAACTAGCCTTTAGTGCCACCTATTTCACAACGACACACAAATTAACCTCGGTCCACCACAACCTTTAGACTGTTGGATCTCTGTGACACATGTTTGGTTCTCCCAAAATTAAGTTTGACATTTAGATATTTGGACATGCATTCAGGGAATAGATGAAAGCCAGCACAATATCTCCAAAACTGTGTGTGTGCTTCTGTGAAAGAAAAAGACCCTGACGATGCAGAGGCCCAGATGGTAAGTGTGATGGATGGATGTTGATGCTCTCACACGCTGTGACACATGCTAACACACAGCTGACACACACTGTTTGTCACCCATGCCCACACATACACAACAGTACACGTGTCGACAATTTTAGCTTACAGGTCTCCTTTTGACATCAGGAGACACACACACACACACACACACACACACACACACATACAGACAGGCTGTCAAGTACACTTCAGCGTGTCGTCTGTCTGCCATTTATTTAGGCTCTGTACTGAGCAACAACACACACCATATTTTGTGCGTTGTATCTGTGTACGTCTATTTTCAATCAGATGAAAATGTTTCCCATCTCTTTCCCTTCTCTATATTTCTGCTCTTTGTTTCAGCCCCTCTTTCTAGCTTCATTCCCTTATTTTGAATTTCCATTCTTCCTTTCCTTCTCTCTTTCACATCCCTCATCTCTCTTTCTCTCTTCACTTTAGATGTCTGTGAGGTTGGGCGTTCTCTTTCAGGCAGGAGGTGTGGGGTCAGTCGGGCCTTCAGGTTTGCAGGACCTCATTTGGTGATGATGATCCAGACCCTTAATGACACATGGTTTACTGCATGTACATTCTTCTTGTACCTCTTGCTCCAGAAAAAAAGTGTTTTCCAGGTCTGCAGGATACAGATAACAGGTTCCCACGAGGGTTCACACACATAAATACATGTGAACAAATATACAACATAGAGTATATGTGCATGGACTACACTATTGCATACTGATATACTCGCATAACAGCCTCACATGGAAGACCTGACACGCAGCATAGGCGGCATAGACTCACGTGTGCCATGTGCCTAATGCACAAGCATATGCATAAATACAACTCATACCTTTCATGCGCCCACGCAGAAATGCTCTACACACAACAGGTAGCATCCACATACACACACTGAAACCCACACATCAAAGTGAAAATAGTTTTTCTTGATATTACTCTGGGTGTCAGTGATGGCAGCCTGAATGCCAGAGATAGAGACACGGAGAGAGAAAGGGGGGAAAGAACAGGAGAAAAAATAGAGAGAAAGGCATTAACTGGTGACATCCATGTGAAAAGGTATCTGATGACTGGAACTATATTTCAATTTCAGTGCATACCCTGAAAGAAGCAGCCTTTGTCTGATGGGTTCATGTTTTGTTGTGTGCATGAATATATTTTAAAATGCTACTTGATGCATGCACGTGTGTGTGTGTGTATTTGTGCTGCTGGCGATGTGTGATGTAAATTTGTCTGCAGTGTATTTATGCATGCAAGCTGTATGTGTGTTAATGACACTTCAACAGTTTATAGACCCGAAAGTAGCAATACCACACTGTGAAAATGACTACCAGTAGCCTTTCAAATGCTTACTTAATGTCTTTTGGACATTTGGACATTTTGTTGGATTAATATTGCTGCTGCATTAATTTCAATTCAGTTTATGTACATAGCGCCATATCATAGCAAAAGTTATCTCATGACACTATTAAAGTGCACTGTACGTTACATTTTACTGTTCTTAATGTTTGAGATTGAGCTCACTGTAACTACTTTTCATATCTACAGAGAGAATAGGTCCACCATCATATTTCTACAGGACAAACCAAAATCTGGCACTATAGGCCTTTCATATATTTCCTGAGTTTCACTGTAAATTCTCCTTACACACTTGGAAGGGGATCGAGAAGGGGCTGATGGTTGATGTTGGTTGCAATCTTCACCACTGGATGCCACTAAATTGTACACATTGGACCTTAAAATGTATGCATTGTTGTTTATAAGAGATATACTATATATTTTGGGTATTTCTCAGCTTACACTTGTTACAGTAATATTGCAGATTGCGTTTAAGGTTATTTGAGACAATATTATGTGTTGACCACTTGATCATTGCTTGTTTATTTTTGCCTGTCTTCCTCTCTTTTACATTAAACAGGGAAAGCGACAGGTCTCAGAGATTGTCCTATTTGTACTACGTGTGTGTTTGCCTGGATGGACAGGTGTCATGGGGTCTTAAAATCACCATCTGCTCAACATACACATACACAGCACACACACAGGCCCATCTGTGTGGTGAAGGAGTACTTGGATTTGTGTACGTATGTGTGTGTATCCACATAGGTTTGCATGTTTGTTACGCAAAATGTAAATGTAAAATGTGTGTGTATATGTGGAGTCATGATTCATTGCATGAATGCTATCGTGGCATGGGAGCTCTTTCCCAATCATTATAACTGAAAACATCTTGATATCGTTCTCATTTCCAATTTTATCACTCTCTCCTTCTCACACCCTCTTTCTCTCTGTCTCCTTCCCTCCTGCTCCCTGTATCTCACCTCTCTTTTTCATATGCTAACACTCTGATTAGGGATTTGTTGGCCTCCCGGCAGTTTGAACCACTCAAGAGCTAGTTTAACTGAGAGCGCTCACACCTGTCCTGACAGGAATGATAACGACCATGGCCAATCACCACAGCTCTGTCGTGTTGCCACGGTGATCAACCTGTTTTGGAATGCCTACGGTGGTGTGTGAGGAGAGGCTTTGCATTTCGATGGCTCTGTGAACTCAAAGTCAGCTTGAAAAGAGAAACATTCGCTTTAATTTCACATATGGGTTCAAATATGTTTTGACCTGTGTATAACATGTGACTTGACTGGTGATGAAAGTTTATCTGGGGGAATGTGACTCCTATAATTGAAGTGATGCGATCTGACACAGCACAACACTGTTGGAAACTCAAAGACTGTCCCAAGGACAAACCTTCTGCATATTTTCATTTTTCTCAATCACTACGGCATTCAGACACACACACCTATTTTGTGTCAAATTTATAATATATTAGTTGTCAATATAAGAACACATTTCAGGTTGCCAGACAGAAAAATGCCCATGTCATTCCTAAAACCAATAATACAACCGTCCATTAAGGTTTTTTCTTCAACGTAGTGTCCTACTGAATGAGAATAAGCAAACAAAAGTCATTTTCACAACCTGTAATGAAAGAATTCATTAAACACTTTTATAAATGATGCCCCAGAAAGTGATACTTCTTCTTCTTCAGCTGTGTTGATGTTGAGCTCACATGAGCTCTAAACTACAGACTTTAACACACATTAATTATAGCCACACCCCACTTCAGTACACTTAAATAGCGATGATGGGCAATGTAATGATGAGAGAAAGGTCAGAAAGTGTGTGTGTGAGAGAGTGAGAGAGAAACAGGTGAACTTTTAGAACGACGGAGTGAATCAAAGGACAGGTAGAGACGTGTGAAGAGAAAGGGATGAGGGAGATGGATGCATTGTTAATGAATGAGACAGGACAGGGACAGGAGACATCAATGAGCGCTTTAGCTTTTTATAGATACTGGTAATTCTTTGATATTGTGTGATGCATGTTTTCAAACCAAATAACCAGATTTATATATTAATTATTCTGTAATGTTAGATGAGGTGCCAATAAAGCTATGGCAAGAATTAATAAAAAATTAAAGAAAGAGAAAAAGAGAGAGCAAGAAGAGAGGTAGAGGGAGAAGGGCTGTCTGCTAAACCACACACCTTAGTCTTTCATCAGTGCTGTATGCGGAGGCGATGGTGGCGTGTGTTGGTTTCTATTCGTCTGATACGTCTGACTCATTCTTATTAATACAGTCAAACCTTTATTTATTCATTATCATACTCATATTTTATTCATCCCTTGTTTCATTTTATTTTTATTTACTGCAGCGCCTTTAGCTGAAAGCATCATCAACTGGGTGGTGGAGTTTGATCAAACAGTGAACGACTGTGTGTGTGTGTGTGTGTGTGTGTATTTGTATGTGAGGGAAAGAGAGGTGGAAAAAAAGAGTGAAAAGTAGAAAGTGAAAAATGTGTACGTGGACGTGTAGAAAGAAAGAAGACAGCAGGTAGAGAAAAAGTTTCAAAAAATTACATTTAAAAATCCATTCAATTAAAAGTTACTTTAGTACCTTAGTAAATATATATATACATCTCATCTATGAGATAGAAATCACACCACACAAATATTAATACTTGTGCATGTCTGAATTTTGAAAAAGTCACACTGCGAGTCCAATACATGTCCCACTATCAGTGCACTTTTTGAGGGTTGTTGCTGGGCGTCTGTGCTCGGGTTAAGTGCTTTCATCAAGGGATCGAATACATGATGAAGGAAGGGGGGCTGATTTTTCATTCACTCCTCCACCTGTTTTAACAATATGATAAACTGACCTCTGAGTCACTTAATCAGCGCACCCCTCTGTGCTAAAAGTAGTTATAGATTAACCATAAATCATGCCTTTCTAAAGGAAATTCAAATCACAAGAAAGCAAAAAACAATTTGGCCTTGGGATAAACACTGTATGACTCACACTGGCAGACGTTAAGGATGATTTTTTTTTTTTTTTTAATATCACATTGATTGCAGCATCACTGAAGGGAACGACAAAAAAAAGAAAAAAAACATTAGGATCATGTCATTACTGCAGAATTTACCATATATTAGTGCCATGATAGTTTTAATTTTACCACCAAGATAATTATTTCACTAAAATTACACTTCTTTTGTCAGCTTTACAGTATATTTACATTAGTTTGTGTTGGCTCAGGCCACTATCGCAACTTTTCTCTGCTCCACTGAGATTTAGGTTTGGTCAAAGCTTCCCTTCCTGTCCTCCTGGATTAAACCCAAGATGCACAGCTGCATCTTGAGGTCCACAAGTATATTTACCATATCAACATAAACTCCTCTAATCTGGGATTCAGGCCTGAGCTTGACAGATTAACACATGGGCCTGCACTTAGTGAAAAAGAAAGAAAAAAAAACCTGAAGTTGCCCTAGGTCAAATCAGACTCTTTCCCTCAGAAAACTTTCTTCCCTGTTACAATGCTTGACCCTTTCCATGTGCCCATGCTACACAGTAATAGTAGTAGTTGCCAGGTTTATGCATTCAGTAAAAAAGCTAAATTTGCCCATACCCAATAGTGAATGAATTAGTACTATTACATAAATCTTATTACTTGCTTCACATTAAGTTTGTTGGTTAACTCATATTAAAACTATGTAATTCAAATAGATGAAAATTTTGGTCTAAAATTTTTGGTGTGTAACCGTCATCCCATAGCAAGGGAAAATAACTGATACTCTGATGTCATGACTTATTGTTCAAAAATAAACCATGTGAGAACAGCATTACTACTGAAACAGAGATAAGAAACGCTGCCATACTTAACTCATTGGGTATCAGTTGTGCCTGTGCTTTTCCTGCTCTTATGTTATCCCAGTAGCATGTATATGTATATGCATGTATAAGCTTTGAGACCGTTACAGACTCTTACTGCTCTCCTACTGTGTAAATAACATAAAAGCTTGAGGTGAAAAACACATTACTGCTATAGTTAGAAACAAACTTTTTTGCCACTAGAAAGAAATAAACTGTACAGACTTGCCTATTTTTATGGTAGCTGAAAGGTTAGAAAACACCTCAGTGAATCTCTGCATACTTTGCCTAGAGAAAATGCAATCAGCATCTCATAGCTTTCACTGAAATTTACATTTTAACCTTCATAAATAAGACAACAATTGGAAGCTAAAATTGCCAATGATGGTTTCAGTGTAAATTAACAGTGCTTATGCATGTGCATGAATCTGATAGATTTCCCTGTTTTTGAGTCTTTTTGTATGCACCAATCACTCAGTGAAATGAGTAATGGTTTCTCCGATAAAACATGAGCATTGATTGGGAAACACACAGACAGACAAACACACACGTGCACACACAAATGGGTAGTTGGATCAATTTAGTGTGAGCTAATTGGCTGTCATGACCTCTTCACCGAGCTGAGACCATGAAGGCCTTGATCTGGAAAACAGGCCTGAGGGAAACACTCAGATATACAACCAGGTCAAATCACTGACACACATGTACCAGTACTCTCCCACATTATAAACACATACAAAGACAGCAAAACAATATGAGATGTGTGGGGGGGACTGGACAATTCCACTTATTCGTGTACTGTTTGCTTTGATTTTGTAGCTTGTGGTGGTGCGTATTGCTGTAATACCCACCCTCACGTCAAACTTTGGAACTACATGATATTACTTTTTTTATGATAAGTCACAGCAGCCAGCTAATATTACTTATTGGTCCAACAACAAGAAGCCCAGGTCAGTGTTTGTCGTTCAGACTGTTATTTCATGAAGCTCTTGCTACAGTAACAACTAAAAGTCAGCCCCAGTTGGACTCTTGTCCAACGCTTTCTTGTTCAGTCACTCTCTCCTTTTCTCCTCTTAGCTTCTTCCATCAAGGCCCCTTGGTCTTTTGACATTATGTCCATATTTCTGACATTATGTCCATAGAGTCTGCTAAACTTAATTACATTGCCCACTTGCCCAGCTGCAGTTCTGGCACGACACTGCCTCTGCAGAAGGGTTGTGATGATAACCGCATGGCCACAATACCCTGGTCATACTAGAACCGACGTTAATGGTAAATGAGCCTTGTCAGTTTCCAGACCATTATTTGGGGGCACCATTCACTTACCAGCAGACTCTCCAAGTCTTTCTCAGTCTTGAGAAGCTATACAACACTTGAGATTGATAATACTTAGGTAAAAGTAAAATTATTTATTTTTAGTAAGTACACAAAAATGACTTGTTTTACAGTAACAACAGTACATTTATTTGTTTATTTATTTCAGGAAGAAGTAAAAGTGATGTCAGATGTGAGTTCAATAGCCAAGAGCAGGAAGATAAATATCACAAGACTAGACATGTGCTTTTTCAGATCTGTTATGTCATTACATGTGGTAGTTACTTTGGCCTCGGGCTCAGGACTGTATGCTGCTGTCAAATAGACACCTCAACAAGATGAGTGACTACTGTTTGGGAAAAAAACAGGAGATGACAAACAGGAGGCTCAGAGAACCAACAGTTCTGCCTCAAGGTAAAAGTTGTGTATTGTTACCATAAGTTGGTGTGTACAGTGTAATAGCAAACAGTGACTAACTGTCCCCTAAGGGGAAGGGAAAACACTTTATTGAACAAACAGTAAAATTTACCTACTGTACTATAGCAGATGAACACAATAAGGATGATGAGGAATAAATATTATATATACTATACAATACATAATATAAATATTATATAATACATACACATTAGGACAATAGAATTTAGGAAAAAGAGGGGAATTGTGACAAAACTGATTAATATCAACCCAACCCATGGGCATTCATATTATATTATTATATTTAAGATAATTACTTGTACAGTACCTTATGAGCACTGCTAATCTTTAAGTCTAGCAGCTGGCATGTCAGAAACAAACTAATAGTATACCGTATATGTGAGTTCAATATTTTCTTTTCTGTCGAGAATTAGATCCAACTTTGGTGGTAAAATACAGGTTCAATGTGTTTATTGACCCATTTGGAAAATACTGGAGTGAAACATGGAAATATGGAAAATCACAGATTGTTCTGCAGGAACGACTTTAAAAGCAGTCCCTAAAGTACAAGCAAGATTGGGAGATACCACACGAACACATGACAAGAAAATATCTGTGGTATTCTGAGCTTGTTAATATTCGGTATTACCCTAGAGGGAGCTCTAGATGATCAAGGCATGTTACCTGGCAGGAAGTCACCTGTCAGGAGAGGTATTTACAGAGGCCACCTAGTGGTGTGTTGGTGCTGTGTCTGTACTGCCTGAAATGTTTGCATAAAGCCACAAAGAAATCTACTACTGCTGTCCTCTGTCCTCCTTTGACAAATGCTGATTCACAATATTATGACATGATGCCCTCTAGAACAACACATGGAAGAATATAGCATAATTTAGCTGTTTTTCCATGTGAGTCAACAGTCAAGCTCTATGTCAGTGCCAGAGCTATAGCTGTTGTGACCAAGAAGAACCAATCAGTTATGTGGTTTTAAGCACAGCACAAACACATGAGGGAAAATATGCATGCGTCACTTCCCGACTATCCACACTTCTGACTGCAAAAGCAAATGGGGTATATCTACTGTAGATGCACTCTGGGTAACTAACAACAGCTGTAACATTTAAACAATTAGAAATGTCTGGCATTAGCCTGACTCATGCGGTGCCCAGCTCTCCAGCAGAGCCCTTAGTTCCTACTGTAAAAGACAATGATCTGGATGTCAAGCTGCTTAAAGTACATTAGAGATCAAAACCCAGCCACACTTTCATTCCAAATGCTCACCTCCTCAGCTCACACCCCCTATCTCCTCCCCGCCTATTCCTCCTTCTCCATTTGTTTCATCTCCTGCTGCGCTCTGAGCAGGTGTTGAAATGCCAAACATGAAAAAAAGGAAAAAGATGATGAAATTTGAAAAAGGAAAAAAAAACACTTTTTTTTTTTACATTTTATCCACTGTGCCTGCCACTTAACAACCCTCTCAGCGGTTTCTCATCCAAATCCAATTTAGCTCATGTTTCCATCCTCACCTCCATCCCCTCATTTACCTCTTGCCCTCACCCCGCATCTTCCTCTCTTTCCTCATCCTTTTCTTCTCCCATTACTCTCTCCCTCCTTCCCTCACTCCTTTTCTCTATCGTTCCACCTCGCGCTTCCGTCTTTCCTCCATCGTCCTCACCTCTCCCCCTCACTGACGTACCGCCCTCTATCTCTCGGTAGCAACATGAAAGGCTACCTGTGCGCTGATAGCCAGGGGAGAAGGAGGGCAGAGAGTTAATTAACTTGTTATCTAGGACTGACTGTTAATAGGAATTGGAACCTTTAATAATAATATCATGTTGTGCACCGTGTTAGCAGAAATATAGCTCGAGACAGCGCACCTTAGGACGGAGAACGAGTCGTGGTGAGTGTGTGTTTAACTGGAGAATCGTTCAGTGGTCCTTCTATGTGGCCGAGCACATATACACAAATATGAAAGTGTGTAATTATGTGCACACACTCACACATACTTACACATACTCACACATACACACACATACTTAGTACACAGACAGGAAGGTGGCAGGTGTAATTTCACGCATTAGAAGGACTCAAGAAAAAAAAAATCTCTGCTCTACCCAAACCCCACGTCCCTTCACACACACACACACACACACACACGCTTCGTCTCCCATCCCCCTGGCTGTCTCTTCTCTCGCCACCCGAACCCTTTGAAGATAACTTTTTCTTATTACCCTAACAATGGTGGCACGGAATGCATCTTTAATTCACGCTCCAAAAACGAGACAGGGAGGAACAGGACATTGCGCCACTTGCTCTCTCCTCTCGCTTGTTCCCTGCTGCGGGGCGGAAAAGCGAGCGAGGAGGAGGAGGAGGAGGAGGAGGAGGAGGGAGGAGAAGAAGGAGTCGGAAAGAAAGAGAGATACGAAAAGCGGAAGAAAAAAGTTAAAATAGAAAACGCAAGGTAAAGCTTTTTTTTTTTTCTCTTAAGCCTGAAAATGGTCCTGAATACCTTTTTTTTATTTCTCCACCGACTCCAACCACCAAAGATTGGCAAAGCGCTGACATGTGCTCTTCCTGACATGCACAACAGCACTCACACTTTTAACACACACTTGACAAAAATGCACCTCTGTGCTGACGTGATTCATCTGGTGAAGTGCCACCCACAACACAGACAGGTCCTCTTTGCTTCTCCTCGAGGACCCTGCTCTCAACTCTTATGCTTCTTTTCCCCTACTGCTTTTCTTGGCATCCTTTCCTTCTGTCTTCCATCCCCTCTCACTCTCTCCTTCTATCTATTTCGCTCTCTTTGCGGTAGGTCGGCAGGCAGGGCTGACAGGTCCTCTTACAGACAAGGAGGAAATGCTTGCCCTTTGAAGTGGAATTGGGGCCTGTGGAACTGTCTAGTGCATGATTAGCGTGGAGCTCACAGAGAGAGAGAAAGAGATGAAGCAGGTTAAATGCAGGGTAAGGCAAGATATACAACTGGTAGAGAAAAATAATAAGGATAAAAGAAAGGGGAAGGAGGAAGTCCCTGTCAGGCATGCATTTTGTTACATGGACGTACTGGCAGTTTGAGACTGTTCTCTCAAGCAAGACGACTGCATCAATCATTTCAGCAAGTGCATGAAAACACAACATGTGTTTAGGTTTAAGTGCAAGCCCTCTAGCGGCTCAAGGGATAATGACTTAAATAAATAATGTGACCAAGGTCCACAGAAGAGGGTGTGTGGTATTTTTCTCTCTCTCCCTGTCTGTGTGTCTCCCATTCTGTCTGTGTGTCTCTCTACTCCTTTCTCAAACAAACGGCCCCAAACTAAATTAAACATCTTGTTGTCATTATTTTGCAGCACAGACCGAAGTCAGTCTCAGACATAGAAGCTGCTTCATGAAATAAACTTTTTCTGTGCTTGTTCTGCCCTGGAGGGTCAGTGTTTTTACTCAGGCAACCTGTGTGAGCTGCAGTCTGGGCAAGGGCAGTAAGACTGCTCTCCAGTGTTTTGAATTTCTGCTGCAAATCTTACATTTTGTACCCTAAATACAGGTTTCAATACAGAAATTATGGTGCAATCCTTTTTCACTTGTTTGACAACTTGTCACAAAAATATCACAAATGGCGCTACACTGCCGTTACGCTGCCAGCACGCTCCCGGTGTGAATTGACGCTGGGCAGAGGATGGAGCAAAACTGTGGCGCAGCCGTTCTGCGGCGGTGTGAGTCCCGTGTTACTTTTTTTTCTTTCTTCCCCATTTGTGATGCCCACTGGATGGATGGCGCCCTTATCATTTGCCTATACTGCCTATGCCAGACCAACACTGGTTAGCGGTACATAGATTTTAAAAATTTGAATCTATATGATAATAATAATAAAAAAGTCATCAATTATCAAAAGTTGGTGTGGGATCTTTGTCTCCTCTGAAGGCTCTAAAAGGATTTCATTCTGCCTGTGGTCTATTTGTTTCTGGAAATGTCACATTTAATGTGAACTATCCATTGATTGCCTTGCATTTAAGTGGAGTGCAGAGGGCCACGACCTCTTGTAAGTAAGTTGTTTTCATTTGATTGTATTCATTCACTTTCTTATTTACAGTCCAAATATTTTACAGGAAAGATTGTAAGCCACTGCAGTTTCTCATAAGCCTACGGTACAGAGGAAAAAAAACCTTCATGACACAATTATTAATTAAAATGATGGTTTATTATTTTCACCTGTTTACTGACTTGTCACCAAAAATATACAATATTAGCTCTGGAATTTTGCACAGTGAAGCATTTGAAACAAACAAACAGACAAAACAGTGGAAAATGCTCAGGATGTAATAAAAGTATATATAAATGGTCCACCAGACAGTCTGAATAAGGAAAGTATGAATAACACACAAGGTCCAGAAAAGATTGTCATTAAAAAGTTGTACCTGTGGAACACAACATAAAGTATGCAGTCACTCTATTGAGAAAGACAGCCTTTGGCAGCATCCACTCTGTTGAAAAAGTGATCACAGCAGACTTGCCTGAGACACCGCACGTCCACGTCAACTGTTAACAATTCCATCTCACTCAGCAAACACCAGTCCATCTCCTCCACCTCAGTCACCTTGATGATGAACAAAGGGCAAAAGTCAACAAAGTGCTTAGTGAAGAGGTCAGAGCTTTTGCATCTGACAGCAATGATATCAGTTAGATATCTAGCCTACAGATGTCAGTCACCCTTGAGGACAAAATCCCTGTATAGAGAACCTACTCGTCAGTCCCAAAGGCACTGTTAGATGGGGGTGAAAGAGTAAATACAGGAACTGCTGAAAGGCTGGATAGTTAGGTCAAGGTGTGCTGCTCCCGTTGTCTTGTCAAGAAGAAAAATGGCAGTCTGCACCTGTGAATCAACTATCCTCTCCTGAATAAGAAGACTGTCCCTGACCAGCACCCGTTGCCCTGGATATAAGACCTGACAGACACCCTTGGTGGCTATCCTGGACCAAGGGAAAGCATATCATCAGGACGCTGAAGCTGTACGAACTCTGACAAGCAAGACACTGCAGACCGTTGGTGAAGTGAGAAAATGGACTGGCTTCCTCGGCTATTACCTCCTCATCCCTCTTTACCCATATCGCAAAACCGACCTATGAGCTGATCCAAACCAAGCCATTGAGAGTCATAGGGTATGGTTTGAGGACGTTGACACCAGCCAAATGCAATTACCATCTATACAGTAGAAAACTTGAGTTCCTGAGAGCTCAAAGAGAGGATCAAGCCATATATAAGATAGTTGAGTTGCAGGAGTCACACACAAAATTGACTTGAGTATGAGTATATTCTAGTGGTGGTGGATCATTTCACTAGATGCAGGCAGATGAGAACCATGAGGAGGCAGCTACAGCAGGAAGTCAGCCACAGCCAAGTACCTGGTTAGGCAGGTCCTGATGAGTGGGCTGAATGGGAAGAACAAGGTCCAAGCCATCAACATGCACGCACTGCCAGTCATCAGCTACCCCGCTGGCATAATAAGCTGGCCTAAGGAGGAGATATCAAGACCCAGAAGCTCCTCACAGTGCATGGAGAGTTTCACCCCAAATCCAGCACCCTGAGGCTGTACACTAAGCAATGTGAGGGAGGCCGAGGACTGGTGAGTGTCAGAACCAGCATCCAGGACGAAACAAACAAGATCCACTACCACGATGGCTAACCAACCAGATGTCATGTTGGTGGATAAACAGAAAAAGGATGTGGCGATAGATGTAGCGATTCCGAGTCACAGCTATATCAGAAAGAAGGAACACAAGAAGCTTGAGAAATACCAAGAGAAAATAGAGGAACTAGAGAAGATGTGGGGAGTATAGGCAACAGTGGTGCCAGTGGTAATTACATTGACATCACACCCTCCATGACAAAGTCGAAAGGCTTTGTGTATAATTAATGTGGCTGGTAAATTACAATAGTGCATTAGCTGTTTTTGACAGGAGGTGGCAGTGTGAGGCCCCAGCACAATATTAGTTCCAACTCAAAGTTCGGTCTGTCATTGTCATTCAAGTTAATAACAGCCCTGAATCAGCTTCCCAAATATCTACTTTGATAGTATCGAGTTTGGGAAACGTGAACGTGAACAAATATCCACTTGCAAACGAGTCAGTGATTAGTGAACTTTGATCCTTTGATATACAGATTTGTAAAGTTTTATACAGTCAGTTGGGGAAAGAGTAGATGTAAATAATAGGGCAGAGGTCACTAATAGGAGGACCACGGACTGGGTCCAGACCCATTCTCTGTCCTATCTACACATGAAGATGCTAATGTATTTAATAGTCATATGAGAAGGAAAGAAGTAAAGTGTATAGAAACCATTACCCCCATTTCAAGTTTGTTTACATTTTGAGTAAACAAGAACATAAGGATCCTGGCCACCCACATGTCAACAGTTTTACCAACACATGAACCAGCTATGACCTGAAATGGTGCAATAACCAGTGAGGGAAAATGTGCTTCTGGCTGAAATGTGCAACAAGGTTGACAATTTTAAACAGAACTACAGTGGGAGGGGGCTTCACACAGAGGACTATCACATATGACAGTTATATATACTTTAACAAACACAATTGCTTTCATTTGATTTTATTCTTTCACTTTCTCAATTACAGTCCAAATGTCTTACAGGAAGAACACTGAGCCACTGCAAGTTACATTTAGGAACACCTGTAAAGGACTTTGACAGAACCTTTGTCTTTGGCCCTGCATTGTATAGTGCGATATTGTCCACCTCCTGAGAACAGTGACACCGTGCATGTTCCCAGCTCGTCATCATCGCCACGAAATCCAGAATCAGCTTCCCAGATTTCAATTTTCATCATGTTGCTGGGGGCATTGAAAAACTGAAACTGCTGCCACCAAGATGGGTTGGAAGAAGAATGAAACACAGTGGTCTTTCTGGTCTGGCTGCCGATGCTCACCTGTGTTAGATCATATTGAGGAACAATTTACTTACTTTATTTCAAATACTAACATGGAAAATACATATTAACTTGCAAACTATTTAGAGAACTTTAAATCACATATTTGGTATGATAAAGTCATTGTTGGGGAAAGAAGTTGTTCGTAAAAGAGAATATCACAAAACCTAATTTAGGGACACCACAATGGAATTTAAACATCATTGAATTAATTGAATGGCAGGAGCTTCAGCACCTGTTGGATTACTCTCATGCAAGACCTATCATGTGGTCAGTGTGGGTTTCTTGCTGAACCAATGTCTCATATTGTCAAGAAAATGTAACAGTAATGTATTAACTAGACATACAAGTAGTACCACAGTGCATAGAAACCAATCCCATTTCATGTTTCCATATATTTAGAAACAACTCACCTTAACATAGGGTTCTGGATCGTTTAAGGGTCCATCCCCTGTAAGATCCTGGCCATTGACCACCCACACGTCCACAGTTTTGCCTACACATGAACCGGATACGACCTGGAATGGTATAGTAACCAGCAGGGAAACAAACACAGCAAGCTTCATCTTCAATTCTTCACACAGAGAGTGAGAGAAAAGATGCTCCTGGATGAAATGTCTGACAAGGTTGATAGTTTTATAGAGAGCTACAGAGATAGTGGGAGGGGATTCATACAGGTGACCGTCACACCCATCCGTGTGTGTGTGTGTGTGTGTGTGTCAAACACAAGTTGCAAAATCAGTTCAATGACAGTCACAACTCTCCCCCTTTCAGACTTCAGTACTACAAAAATCTACAAAAATACAATACTGATGTGAAAAGTTTTTTTTTTTTTTTTTTAATGTACTTACTTTGTAGGGAGACTGTAGATGCCAAGCAAACTTAATTAACCAGTGGTCTGAAGAATGCTATTAATCCTTTTGCAGGTACACTGTATCAGTTTACACAACAACCACACCACATTTACATTTACATTTTGCAGTGTTATAATTAGTATTATTTATTCATTATGTCAATGAAATTACTAGCTTTCAAACAAGTGTACACAAAGTAATTCAGAATTAAATAACAGTCACAACTCTCCTGCTTTCAGGCTTCAGGCTGTAATACATGTATAAATAAATGGTCCACTGTACTTGCAGACAGGAAAATACAAACACATAAGGGTTAATCCAGGACATACTGACTTAAAAACAATGTATTTACTTCATAGGGAGACTGTGCTAACTTGAATGCCACTTATATGCAAAAGCTGTGTGGCACAAAAGACAGATCATGTACAAATTTAGGCTACGTACACAGCCCCAGGCCTACAGCACCATCTAACAAGAACCGTTTTGTCAACAACACAGATGTGTGACACCTTACTGGAGGGTGCTTCACACAGGTGAAGTCAGGTCTCAGGACCTGTCGGTATTAGAGGTCTCCACAGGATCAAACATGTACTACCCATAAACAACCCATAGAACATTAGCATTTGCTCTCGTCTGTGCTCTTTAAGGTAAATATGACCTCTGCTCTCTGACCATTCACATCCTGAGCAGAGCACTTGGCATAGGTCACAACTTGATTTCCATTATGATCAGTCTTCCCCGATTATGGCTGAGTTTTGTTATGTTAAATGTTAAACAGATCTGTGACCTAACCCTACTGGATGGACTGGAAAAAAAAACACGGATCCATGCTTGTCCTGCGTTGGGTTCAAGGGTTCAGGTGGACCTGTGAAGACATCTAGTGTGCATATCTGTGTCATACCACAGTTAACATGAAGCGGTTGTTCTTAAATATCCTCCTGAGAACCAAAGAAAAAGTGTCTCACAATGTAACTTCATTTGTGATTCAGAAAATCATAAAAAAAATATTTTTATTTGAGATTTTACAGCATGTCCACTGTAGTGGACAACAGAACTATTTCATTATTTAAAAAAAAGGGAAAACAAACAGTGAAACCAAGAATGTCAAGTCCATTTTCTGTTGAAACATTTTCCTTTATCTTGTGTTGAACTGTTTATTCCATTGTACACTAGGCCTACTTTGCACTTTGTTGTCCATGTACTGGGAACAGTACTGAAATGGACTTGCTATTTTCATTGGCTTGCTATTTGCTTTCCTCCTCTTCATCTTTCTTTTCCACCTCCTCTTCCTTTTCTTCCTTTCATTCATTTTTTTTTTTTACCTAGGGTACTCCATGAAGCAGTTTTTCTTCTTTGTAATGCAGAGGAACATCTTGGTGGAGGTTGCCCTTGCAACCATGGTTTCGGCAGCTCTCTGCATTTTTGCAGTCTACCCTCTCTGGCATATGCCTGGCCCCATATTTTCTTACAGATCCTTCTGGTTGTGGAATCCTCTTTTTTCTTTTTCTCTTCACTCTCCCTTCACTGTCATCTGCTCTCTTGCCACTGTTGTCAGGTTCTAGGTAGTTCAGCAGCTCATCTGCCAGATGCAGTTTGAAGTCAAAGTACTCTTCAGTGTTGTTTGTTGATTGTTGAGTGTTGTTGCAGTGTTGTTTATTTGTTTTATTATTATTATTATTACATAAATTATTGTATGTAGAAAATACATTCAACATGTTTATTTATTAACACAAAGAAATGTGTTTTGGGGAATAAATTTGAATGTAATATGTTCATAAACGAACAGAAAAAATATATAATTATCCTATATCTGAAGAATATTTGACTCGTTTCCTGCCATGTGCATTTTGTGTTATTCAAACTTACAGCCCGCCCCAGTATGGTGTCACACATTTGTGTTACTGATGAAACAGTTCCTGTTAAATGGTGCTGTAGGCCTAGGGCTGTGTGTATAGCCTAAAAAAATTTAATAATCTGCCCTGTGTCATGCATTGTTTGTATGTAAGAGTCATTGGAATTGTTTGTAAGCGCAGTGACCCTATGAAGTAAATAAAATAATTGCAAAGTCAATAATTGCTCTGAGGTGAATACATGAAAGGTAGAATATGTGAGATTGGACACTGCAGCTCAAATTCAAAACACTGGAGAGTCAACTCTTCCCATACCCCCCTCCCAGCTAACGCAGGTTGCCAAATTGAAGACACTGAACCTCCATGAGGTCAAAACAAGCGCAACACGGTTTATTTCATGGAGCAGCTTCTATGTCTGAGTCTGATTTCAGTGTGTGCTGCAAAATAACAACAAGAGGTTTAATTTAGTTTGTGTCTGTTTATTTGAGAGAGAGAGAGAGAGAGAGAGAGAGAGAGAGAGAGAGAGAGAGAGAGAGAGAGAGAGACGAAGACAGAGCGGGAAACACACACACACGGAGAGAAAGAGAGAGAGAAATGTGCCATAACTTGGCATAACATAACTAATTACAGCGGTTAAAGGGATAGTTCGGGATTTTTGACATGAAGCTGTATGGCATCCCCGTCAGTAGTGTCGCACATCCACTCCGACTTACCCCCGACAGTGTCCTGTGGGCTGAGTTCTGTCCAGGTTTGGTCAGCAACGAAAGTAGTACTTTCGTTGCTGACCAAAAGTCGGTGTGGATGTGCGACACTACTGACGGGGATGCCATACAGCTTCATGTCAAAAATCCCGAACTATCCCTTTAAGTTCAGCATAAATAAACTCCTCTAGACCCCCTCTAGTAAAAGAAACCCGTACAACAGTTTTGGTAACTTTTGAGACAAAAATCTGTGAATTTTGAGCTAAATGTCTCTTCTCTCTTCTCTCTTCTCACAGGTACACTTGAAGGTCTGCAAGTTTTCACATCTATTTACTAGTCATACGAGAAGGGATATTACCACAGTGCATAGAAATCATGAATCATGAATCATATATATATATATATATATATATATATATATATATATATATATATATTATTATTATTATTATTTTTTTTTTTTTTTTTTTTTTTTTTACATGACAGTGAGAGAGAAAAGATGCTGCTGGTTGAAATATCTGACAAGGTTGACAATTTCTTCATGATCATACAGTAACCACCACAAGGGAAGACCAAAATATTTTTATGTAGGCTATAGGTAACCACAAATATAATTCCCCTTTTGGCTCTATAGGTCCTGCGAGGTGCATTAGGCACTCACTTGAGATGTTCAGCACTATTATCTTCTGGAAACACCTCCGCTGTCATTTTTCTGTATTTGTAGCGTATTTCTGTAATGTGTCGCAGAGTAATAAAGAGAACAGAGCAGTTTCAGTCAGTGCTGGTCAGGTTGAAGAGATGCTGACTCACACATTCTTTTTTGAAAAAAAAAAATCACAAAATCAGTTGAAGATTTTGGCAAATCTAGTGGCCAAATCACGAAGCTGATAACAGCAAAAGGACATTATTAAATATTTACTCTACAACTATACAGTAAATGCCTGCACGATAATATAGTTCCTCAGAGAGAAAGATAGTGTTGTAAAGTAAAAGGAGAGGGGACAGAGGCTAAGTGAGGCAACAGATACAGTGTCTGAGATCAGTGAGTATGCATAAGACCAAGGTGGATAAACTGATGGGGAGCGGAAAGAGGGAGAGAGTAGTGTCCCCTCAACAGCCATCTAACCCCTGGCCTTTGAAACGAGCTGCTGAATGTCTAAATGTCATTCAGCTAACGAGTTATGGCCCTGTTGACACTAAATGGCAGTCAATGGACAGATAGATGGCCCACTGGGAATGGATGAAGTCAATGGGCAGTGAGAGAGTGAGGTCCATATTGCAGTAATGGGAGTAATACAATATACTAAATGGTATTTAGCGGACACTTTTATCCAAAATGACTTGAAGCACCTCATTGAGTGCTTTTATTTTTAGAAAGGGTGGCCCTGTTGAAAATTCAGGGTCCTTTGTGTTTAAAGCTTCTGACACTTACCAAGATTCAATGGACAGATGCTGTGACACAGTCACAGTCTGTGGGAAAGTAGGATTAATCACACATACATTTAACAATACAATCTAAAATAAATGTAAGATGCAGTTTTATAAACTTGAATTGAACCCATATTAAGCAAAAAAAAAAAAAAAAAGCAGAGACACCACAGGATTCCCCACACTATTTTATAGGTGATGCACACGTCTTGTCTGAAATAAACCAAAGTACAGATAGATCAAATATGGGGATAAACGTGCATATTTTCAGACTGCCTTTCCTGTAAGGCTTTTATAGTGTTGCAGAAATAGTCATGAAAAAAAAGACAGACAGAGAAGTTCAAACCCCATGGTGGCTTTTTACAAATTTTTAAATTGCCTTAATAGATTGAAATTTTCCACTTTGTGTGTGAAAAAAGTTCTGCACCACCTCCCGCTCGGGCCTCCGCTTCTCTCCTGCAATGACACCCTTTTCCATCTCTTCCCCTTGTGCTCTGCTGTATCCTCATTTTTTTTTTATCACAGCCTCGTCCTGCAGTGTCCTCTCCTCTTCTGCTCCCACCTCTTTTTCCTCCTCCACTCATTCCTCCGCGATGCCTGCCAACTTCTTACACTTGCGCTGATTGTTAGCTGACTTCAAAGCCAAGGAGGGATCTACAGGAATCAAAGATGTCAGGACATGGAAGATCTCTTCAATGCCACAATACACAGAGGACATTGTGTGGCCATGCCAAAATCAATCTGACTTCCATTCATCACCTAACCCTGTCTGAATATGGCTTTAGTCTGAAGGTCTCCATGTTTGTCTGTAACAGTTTGTGACTCACTGCATTTTTCAACCTGTTTCCCCATGTTTTTGTGTCACAGATAGGGAGAATAAGTTCATATTTGCTCCAGCATTGAGTGAGGGTTTGCAGCTGGCAGTTGCAAAATGGGCTACAACATAATCCTTATCTGTCCGATAAAAGTGCTTCTTTTGGCCACTGACCAGCTCTGTCTCTAACAACACAACCTTTCAGAGAAATGAAACATTTTATTTCTTTCATAAACTCACTTTGAAAGAGAATCACTATTATAGTAAAAAAAAAAAATCTGTAACAGTAAGTGTAAAGAAGCTGTGGACCTCATCCTTCCTTTACCCTTTTCTGCTACTTATTCCCCTTTCTTTGTTGTTTCCTCCCACCTACTCCCCAACCTCTTTCTACTCTCCCACACGTATAAAGATGAAATTGTGGTGTCATCATTATTTGGAGGGCCACACACACACACACACACACTCGTGATTAACAGCGACAAAAGAGCCTTTTTCTGTATGAAGATTGTTATCACTTGATGCATTAATCTCTCTACGGATTCTAAGGTATCGCCTTTTTGCATCTATCGTTGAGGAAAGAAATAGGGAAAAGAAAGGAATCCTATATTTTACACAATAATGGATAGAATTTGAAATGATGCATTCAAAGCCACCCGACTATAAATGCAAGTACAATAAGAAGACACGGAAAGAGTCAGCTGCTATCAAAGACAAGTTTTATCTCTGTACGTAGGGTGAAAGATTCAACAGAACAGATTTGAAGTTTTAAAAGGTTCAAAGGCAGTGGGCAGGTAATGACAGAACCACCTTGAAACTTGACAGATGCATATCGAACTCCTTAATTATACTCGCTCCAACTCCGTAAATGACTGCCTCATCACTTCTGTAATTATGGTATAATTAGACAAAAACAAATTGCAATATGATGGAAAATTATGGGTTGTTAAATAGAAACTGCTAACAGTGTAAGAAAAAACAACAACAAGAAATACACACACTTGGACCAAATTATATTCCAATTGCCACTGTCTCTTCAGTGGACAATAATTTATGCATTAGTTAAAAATAGAGATGTTTAGTTTGGCAAATCTGTGGTGCACTGTAACAATTTCCATACTGATCATCCATTCTGCTCATGTGCATAATTACACATCATTTTCCTAACTGCTGATATACAACACAGTATAATTCTAATTCTATATACTAGTTTAAAAGGAAGCACAAAGCACGATAAACATTTAAAGCCTGTGAATTAAGTGACTCACAACAAAGGTGAAATGTTATATCTATGCTCAACCTCTGTGTCTCCATGGTGATGGATGATACAGGACATTGATTGGTCACCCCAAGGTCCCCCAAACTGCTGATGGAGGAAATGAGTCTGCATGTTGGAGGCATAAACACATACCGGAAGATTACTTACATTGCTGTACATGGGTGTACAGCAATGTAAGTACTGTTTTTAACACATTACATTTTTTTATTAGTTTTGTTATTTTGACCATTTTTCTTTTTCGTCCTACGTAAATATTAGTAAGTCTCCATAAACTAAAACTTTGAACTTCTTACAAAATAGAAATCTCTTTTTGTCAGAGAACATGGATAAAGCTAATGACCACAATCCCAAAAATGTTGAAATTGCTAGTTAACCAGCCTGAAGGCAGCTCAATACAATCACACGCATACACACACACACATACACTTATTCAAGACACAAAGATGAAATAATCGCTTCAATTTCACATCTTTCTCTCTCAGAGCAAGATTACATTACAGCTTCTTTTTGATGTCTGCCCGCAAGGTTTAGTCTAAGGGTTTGGGAAAGTTTTTAAGATGTACTCCTTGAAAGTTTGGATTCAAACTCACACAGATGCAAAATACAAGCTCTATTTTACCGTGATGACTTTGCAGAGTGATTCACATCAAAACGCTGTCCCTTTCCACAGAAAAATACGCTGCCCTCCCATCTAAATGGAAATGTATCTCAATCACCATAGCTCTTTTCTTCCATTGCGTTTCATCTTTTTCTCTTTCCCTTTCGTTTCATTTTCTCTCTCTCTGTCATTGTCTCCTTCACCATCACACTACATATTTCCATCAGAAGACCTAAGACGTGTACTTTTCATTTAAAATAAGCACTGATTTCCTTTCTGCCAGAAAATTCTAAAATCACCCTGTCGACAGATGGTAAATGCAAATTAATTCATCTTGTGCTTAATCTGTTTGGCAATCCAGAGTTTAAAGAGTCTGCCTGGTAACTAGAAGGTTGCCTGTGTGATTCCTCTGCACTAGGTATGAAAATCTGGTGGAGTAAGTAAAATAACCCAAGCTGCCTTGGTGCACCTCTTTAGTAGTGTTGCTCAGTAGTCAAGAGAACTCATATGAATGGCAAGGCAAAAAATTATACGCAGATTAATTACCCTTATAACCCTCACACATTGGGAATATATAAATAAATATAAATACATAAATCATAGTGTTAATGATGCATAGATATCAATACTTTTAAACAGTCTCTGGTGCTTCCAAGTGACATTTTCCCTCTCCATGTACACAAGCTAAAGGGACAGGAGTGTTTAGTATTTTGTGTCAGTCTGGTCTGGTTCCACTTTGTCTGAATACAAATTGACTGACCTGTTTTTCACTGTGTTCATGATCTTATATCTCCTCATATCTCCAATAAGCATAATAATAATAACCAAGAATATTCTCCTGAATGAAAATCTGGTATGACTACAGTGGAACCTATTGGCATTTCTACAGCACATTTTTGATGTATGAGGTTGTACCAGTACACTGCAGGATTTACAATCTGGAATGTCCTGGTGGCGCTGGTGTAATGGGATCACACAGGTCTAGGCCCTAGAGGACCCTACAGACACGCGCCGTCCGCTTAACCAAATATCTACGAATGCATCCTGTCTGCTAGTTAAACATAACATAGCGCCGAGCTGACTTATCTACATGTGAACACATTTAAACAACACACACATGCAGACTAGTTAAATATCATCATGTCACTTGCAAGCATATTTCTATGCATATGTACACACACACACACACACACACACACACACACACACACACCCACACACACACACACACACACAATCATCTTCTACATGAAGGCATTACTACAGGATTGTACAGAAATGTTAGACAATGTTCGATCAGCTGAAGGAGAAAATGATGTTAGTTTTATTTTAGGTGTGAAACTACCAATACACAGTTTGTCTGTTATATATGTTTGGTATTTTCATGTACTGTGTAAAAGCACATTTTCATCAAATCATGTTGTATTTGATATTGCTCATTTTAGACTTTTTTTTAATGTTTGTACAAGTTTTAAAGTCTAACTTGAACTTAACTTTTAACAAAAAAGCTTTGCATGACCTGTTGTGGTTAAAGTTCTTGTCTTTCAGCAAAAGGATATGTGGGGTGTGGTGGCTGACAGTGTGACAACAGCAGCTGATGTGCTTCTGGAACGTTCCAAAATTGTTTTTCACTTTGATATTAAGTTCGATTTTATCCAGTTCACTAGAGGTCTTGCACAAGAACATGTAACTGCGTGAGTATAATTGGTTTAGTGAGCCACTCCTGTGAATTTCATTTCATTCATATTTATAATGTAACTTGTATTTAAGTTGTGTGTTGGATGTTAAAAAAATACAAACGTAGGATTGACATGGAGAAAGTACAGAGCACATTGCTCATGTTTTAAATCACTTTAAAAAGCTCCAGCCTGTACCACCTTCTCCTTCCTTGTGTAAAGGCACAGAGCCGTTGTTTAGTTTGTCCATTATGGGGAACTTTAGAAACATTAGACTGTGTTAGTTGGACCTATGCAAATGTAACAGAAGAATCACCTAAAGGTGAATACTTTCAGTAGCTTCTCTATTGGTATGCATGTAAATGTAATCTGTAGCAGCCACATGAGAGCTGATAAAGAGGATAACAACTACCTGATGATTAAATACATAACTCAATTTTATTGATTTCAGAGAAAAAAAATACTACTCCTGTTCTTGCTATGTGCAAGAACTACTCTTAGGCTGATATGAACACAAATGGTGTATTACAGTGGAAATAATGATTATCATTGTGATATTACAACTCTCTGCTGTTTCCTGAAAATCTAGCATTCAACAAAAAACATATTCTTAAAATGATTTCAAAATAATGTGTACTGAACTACTTTGCATTAGCAGCCACACTGTGTATTAAAGTTAATTCTTACTATGTGGACACCTGTCTATCTCTTCTATCTTTTGCGACCTTGCAATCATTCTTGTTCCAATAAAATCCTACATGCATTCTAGCTAGACAAATTTATCTTGCTGCAGATTCAGCACCCAGGGTCAATTTCCCTCCAAATGAGAGCATTATCTGCGACAAGCTGTCCCCCGATGTAAGTCAGTGCCCCTGCCGGCTTCATTTGTTTCAGGCAGACAAACAGAAAGCTAAAAACTCTCCCTGCGTTTTTGTTGCCGCTGCCTGATTGCTCTGTCAGACTACGTGTTTCGTTATATGGTGTGAGGCCTGATAAGGAACAACCAACAGACTGGAACAAGATGCCTCCGTTCATGCTTAAAAGATTGAGAGAGCGTGGAAGAGGAGATGGGAGGTGTGAGGGGGACAAAGCAGTAGCAGCACCTTGTGTTTTGTTTTTCTTTTCAAGTCAGTATCAGAACACTTCTGTGGACACAAAAGAAGTAAAACAAAAGCCCCGGTATACTGATTATGACCAGGTACTAATAATACCTGCCCTCTTTGTTTCTGAGGATGTGATTAAGAACCGAATGCCAAATTCAAATGACTCAAAAGCATATATTAATAACCACATGCTGACTTTTGCTCTTTCTCTTAAAACTGTTTATGAGGAAGGGTGAATGCAGGGACAGGTGGTAGACAGTGACTTGCCTTTAGGATTATTGGTCTCAGTCTGAGCTTAGCCTTCTGGGAGGCTGTGAAGGACAGTGTTGCCATGTAAATATTATCTCCCCCTTTCATCACTCTCCACAGCCTGCAATTTCATCCAGCTAATAATGGGAAAAATCGGAAAAGCGGCAAAGAGTGATTTCTTTACCACTTATTATACTCCACCGTATGAAAATTGTAAAAAAAAAAAAAAAAAAAAAACTAAGGAAACATGATGTAAATGCTGATGCTTCTCAGTGAAATAGCAGTTAAATATTTGATCACTAAATGCAAACTCCAGGCTTGTCTCTACAAAGTGTACACTCTTACTGCAATTCCTCTGAAAACAACACCCAAAGTCATTTGTTGACGTGTATTAGTTGTTCCTTCATTAGAATACCAGAATTATCGCTTCATTAAACTAAACAACCAAAAAGGCTGCAGGCTCAGAGTGACAGTCCATTACTCTTCGGGATTAGTAATATTGGTATTAGAATATAGATCTAATCACCTCAGTCAACTTAGTTAATTAGTTCAAACAGGTGTCACACTACACTGGCTACAGTAAAGACAGGCACAAAGCAAATATTAGCACGTAACACACACACACACACACACACACAGGAGAAAGCCATAGTGACGGAGGGAAAGTACTTAGGAAAAAAGTGTGGTGTGGGCATCTGGGCAATCTGGCAGAATTTAAACATCCCAACCTACCATAGTTAAATGGCATGGGGTCAGCATGAGAAATCTGTTGCCTTTGCCGTCTGCTTAACTGGCAATACACCAGACCCTTATGTCCACCAGTATTGCAAGTGGTGAGTCGGCTTGAAGACAGGCTGAATGCTTCCCTGAGGTATTCTTGAGACAGATGATCCAAAACTCGCTATAGGGATTAGATGTCCCACCTGGCCTGGAGATCTTGCAGAAAGCTGGTGGACATGGTAAGGGAAAAAATACATATGGGCTCCACTGCGTAGCCGGTTGCCACCACGGAGTGGATAAGTGGACAGAAAATTAACAGAAGGAATTATGGCTAAATGGTGAAGCAGCTAAGTCTTCTAAGATACACTTTGTCTTAATGCTTCATAGGGGCTCCAAATACAGAGTAGAAGAACCCATATTTCCTGTGATCTAACTTTGCTGTATTTCTAATTCACTTTTTGTAATGTGTCTCGGTGACTGACAAACTATTTTTCAATTAAACAGACAAAGCGTGTTTGCCATAATTACAGCCAGCTGTGGTGGCTTCTGCCTCTTGGTTCTGGTTTGGCTCTGAACAACAGCAACTGCAAACCCTGTCTTGTCTTTACACATACACTACATCTGTATATCTATTTTTCCAGTTGGCATCTAACCCAATGGCATGTGGTGTGATTGGGTTAGATGCCAATCTGTTCTTCATTACACAAAAACGATTTCTTTACTCTTCTTACAACAACATTTAAATGTTTCAACATTACTATTAGCATGCTGAGGCAACAGATCATTTTTTATACACAGCTCCCTTATGTCAGAGTCTCAAAAGTAAGTGGACAAATGACCATATTCATAAATAAAATGTTTCTTTTTAATACTTTGTCGACCTTTTACTTGCTTAATTGACAAAGAAAAGAAAGAAGAGAATAACGTACATCTGTCCTTAAAACAGCTTTTGATTCAAGTGTCCAATTTCTTTTGGTCTCTTGAAAAAGAAGAAACTGCATATTAAAAAGCTGTCATTCCTAAATGTTTTGTCCAATTGGAATACCCTCAAATAAAAGCTGAGAGACTGCCCTTTAAACTGGAACTGGATACAGTACCAAGCGCTCCAGAATAATTTGACAATAATATGTAATGACCAAAATTAAAAATGTTGAAACCAAAGATAGTTGGAAAGAAAAAAAACAGAAAGAAACGGAACACAAAAGTTGTAGGAGGACTGAGGAAGACAAAAAAAATCTCATAGGCAGTAAAGTTGTCATATGTGTTATGACATGTGAATATAGAGGCTGGAAAATGACAAAAAAACAAGACAAGATAAAAAAAAATAGATGAAACAGGAGAGAAAAAGTTAGAAAAAAGAGAAAGGAGGGATAGAACAAAGAAGAAAATAAATGTCTGTGGCTGGAGGGTGGAGGGAAATATAAGCCATGTGGTTCAGAAAAAGTCAAATTAAATACAGAGAGGTGGTTGCGTGTGGAGCAAAGCAGTGTCAGAGTAGGACAAAAGGATATGGGGAGACAGAGAAAGAGTGAAGGAATGGAGAGGGGAAGGAAGAGGGAAGGAAGGATAGGGGGAGAAAAGTAATAAAAAGATGAGGCAGCAGAAAATGGCAGACAAGAGGGAGGAGGACTGGATGGATGATGTGTAAAACAGGTGAAGAAGCAAAAAAAAGGGGAGAGAAAAGATTAAAGGGAAATGGGGTGAAAGGGACTAGAGGAGGGAACGTAAGATGGAGAAAGTGACACGGGAAAAGGCAAAGACAAAAAAATATATATTTGGGAAGATTGGATGAAGACAGCAAACTGAGATTGCGGTGGAGAAGGAGTATAAAGGAGCATTTCAGACATAAAAAGAGGACAGACACCAATTGAGTGAGAAAAAAGTGTGTGTGTGTGTGTGTGGGGGGGGGGGTGGTGGCTATGAGAGAAGGACAGCGAGTAACAGGGAGTGAGATGAGCACACGGGGGAAAGAAACAGAGACTGATGGCGTGAGTGAGAGAGAGATGGAGAGAAAAAAGGGGAGAGGGAGAGTAAGGTATATTGCAGGACTAAGTGGCCAGAGCGCAGTCTGCCAAATATAAAATCAATAGACACTATCTCAGTCCGACCCCCCTACTGCTGAATCCATCAAAAAAAATTTAACGATTCCTCAGTAAAAGATGCAGCAAGGCAGCACCAGAGAACCTCTGTGCATGTGTGTGTGTGTGTGTCCAGATTTATATGGTCTCCAGAGAGACACACTGTGTGTGTTTTGTGTGCATGCACACAGCGCAAGTGTGTGTGCTTTACAGACAATATAATATGTTTGCATGTGTGTACTGAAACAGAGAAGTTATTTAACCTCACTGTCAACAAGACAGGTCCATGCATTTGTGTGTGTGTCAAGGACAGTCTTAGTGTGTATATCTGGGTTACCTCAGAGACAGAGTGTGGGTGTGTGTGGGTGTGCACAAGAGTGTGTGCGTAAGCTGACAAGCGGTTTATGCCAGAAGTCATTTCCAGGTACATAAGCTAAAATGTTGCCGCCATTTTATGGACTTGCAATTGTGTTGATGTTGTCAAGGTCTCTTAGTCCACCTGACACACACGCACACACACGCGCGCACGGTCACACACACAAAAAAACAGAGTCAGACTGCGGCGCAGACAAGGAGAGTTAAGTAAATGATTCACTGCTTTGCTGTCACACCCTAACACACTCAAAGGCACACACACAGCTGACAAGTGGACTAACTGGCTGTGAGACTGCTATGCTAACACATGGCCTCTTATGTCCTGCACACTATTACTGGGAGTGAACATGCAGGGAGATGCAAGGAGAGGAACATGAATGGGAAAGAGAAAGAAAATGAAGAGAGGTTGAATATTAAGGATAATCTGGGGCAGGGATGGAGAGGATGGAGGGCAAAGGGAAAAGGAGGCGTGTAGAAGGCAGAATGGTAAAGAGGAAAGTTAGGTGGCGTGAGCGGGTAGGTGAGTAAGACAGATAGATGGAGGGGCCGCGTAAGTGAGGGCGAGAGAGAGACATGGAGAGAGGAGTGTAAATTTGCATAGGGTCGAAATTGAACTAGCTTTGAAAGGCAATTCAGCTAAATCAATTTGAAGTCCTCTATTGAAGGACTTCTGGAATCTAAATAAGTCAGCCAATCTTAGAGGTTCACACACACACACGCGCAAACATTGCATGTAGATATAAGCACAAACATGCACACCCTCCGCCACATATGCAAGTAAGCGGGCTACCTAAATTTGTAAGCCCATTCAAAAGCACACGTCTTGTTAAGTGGAGCACAAGCATGCCCGCACACACACACACACACACACACACACACACACACACACACACACACACACACACACACACAAATACCATCAGAGAGCCATGAAAGAGGCCGGCTCTTTTAAGCCCTGTGTCGAAGAAGTAGGAGATTGCTACACCCAACTAACACTAATGCAAATTTAATGCTGGTAATAATGCAAATCGGTGAGTTAATGACCTCTATTTAATCTTTATTCTCAGTCATCTTAATTAAAGATTGCAAATGTTGAAAATTGGCTATAATGTTGTTATTATTTGACACTATGAATCTATCCTAGACCACATCATCTGCTTATAATTGACATTTTCCTTGTCCTGTTCTTTAGTGCATGTATGACTCAATCAATCAATCAATCAAGCATCTTTATAATCTGCTGCACTCATAAAGGTAGCTAGGCAGCTAGCACTGTGTAATTGTTTGAGTCAATACTTGAGTGAGTTGAGTTGGCACAGTAGAGTCTAGCAAGTCTAGCAAGTCCAGCTTCCCTACAACAGTTTTCTGTCTAGCTCTCACTACTATAGTGAAAGCCTCATGTTTTCTAGTACAAACTGAATTATGAGGGCCGACTATTCCACATATACAGTACATCAAATTATGCCACCATATTCATGAATACACATATTCATGTCAAATCTGCGTAGCAGTTCTACTGAGGGTGTCTGCTTTTGCATGGGCGCTTGTTGTGTTTGGAGATTAAGTGATTGTGATTGGCTGATGAGTTGTGAGAATTAGCGGCATCAAAACTACAACAATTTTCATTTAGCTATCCTCACATCACAAGAATGATAATACCCATTTTCACATCCATTTTAATACCACCAGCATCATTTGATTGTCAGTCAGTCCCCTGGGAGAATAAATCATCCAATTTACACTGAGCTAATGGGCGGGATTTTAATTAGAGCCGTCAACATGCCCCCTCTCCCTCTCTCTGTGTTATTTCAACAGCTATTCATCTTTCCTTTTCTTTTTTCAACAATCGTTTTGTTCTGCTGATTGCTATTCCACAGGGGCTATTCTCCCGACTTCCTTGCACGCAGACACAAAAACACGAAGAAACACTCTGTATACGAGCACACACAGTCTCGACTGCATGCACATGCATACGCACACAGAGTCAGTGCTCATCATCAAAGTGATGCTCTGTCAGATTACCACTGAGGAATGAAAGCTAAGGGAGTAGCGAATATAATGGGCTAAAGTTGTAACCCGTATGACTTCATGTCACTGTATCATCATTTATTAACTGCAAGCAATTTCAGAACAAATCAATGGGGAATCCTTAAGTATGTAATAATCTGTATCCCTTTCACATAAATACATAGCCATTTTACCAACAGATATTCAGTCAGTTTATGAAAGCATATTACACCTTCTGCTGTAAACTCACCAGGGTTAACCCGACTAAACTCAAATCATTTGCTTGTAAATGAGGCTGAGAGTTTACTCATCTATCTTCAGATTAACTGTATTGATCGAGGTGGTACCCACATCAACTGGTCTGGTCATTAGCTGATCTCTCTGCACCAGCTCCAACTGAATATGTGTTCAGTGACTCTTCCTGTACCGGCACTGTGTGCAGGTTATTCATTTCATTAAAAATTAAAAAAAACAGGACTACTTTTCTTTTTTCCGTTGTAGTAGTAGTAATATCAATTTTAAAATTCATGACAATCTTAGCTGTGCTTAGTGAGTCGTCTGTTTTTCAATATGACATTGACCTAAAATACACTTCCAGGCTCTGTATGGGCCACTTGACCAAGGAGGAGCGCTGCATGTGCATGAGCAAAAGCTCATGGAAAGAATACCAAGGCAAAGCTTTCGTCAAAGCAAAAGGTGGCTACTTTGAAGATGTTTACACTTGTTCTTCAGGGTTAGTCTACAATGGAGAAAATAATAATAAAAAAAAATGTTGCTGTGGCATGTCTGACTATACGATTGTGATACACGGATTGGAATGCAACAGGTGTCCTCCTAAAGTACACATTTTAGAACTTGCAGTTGCCAGCCAATCTTGTAACAAAAAATAAATTCTTCTGTATTTCAGCAAATGGAGACATTTTATTCGCCTCTAGCTTTGCATAGCGTTTCCACTATCCACAGTTATGAAGCTTTGGTGCAGCCTGCCCGAGGAAAAGTGATGTGAGAAATTGATTGGTGTTCTATTCATGACTGACAGTTGGAAATTTCTGAGCTCACCACGTTCTGACAGTATGAGGTTGACAGCCCGTGTGTACATTTTCATCATTATTATGCTAAATAGCTGTCTTTGTGATGTTTTTCTTTACATCTGGGTCAGTGTGAGTTGACTGAGCTCAACTTATTTGACATCACACACATCCGCACAAAAACATCAATGTTCTCCAGGCCACTCTAATGGACATCATAGGTAGCAATGGGCTTACAGTCATTATATTTCCAGTACTATGCTACCCAAACACTAATGGTCAGGAAAAGTAATCAACTCTCAATTTGAAACTCAAGTTTTGTTAAACTTGAACTTTTCTAAGGCTCATTGAATAGTGTGTATTTAAGATAAATACCCAGGTACGGCAAACATTGACTTCAAACTGGAACATGAACAAACATATAGCGCCACCACCTGTTTGTGCATCGCTTATTATGACATGTGCTTTCTCTAATACACTATAATAAGTGTAGATTTGATGAAAATAGCCTCAGCATATTATAAAAAAAAAAAAAGAAGAACCCACTGTCTGCATTCCTGTGTCAACCGAACAGTGCCACAGTTTCTCCTTCTGATGGCCACAGACTGCAGTTACTCTGTAGGCTGACAAGTGCTTTGTTCAAGGAAGCTTGAACACTAACTGCTGCATTGTTGTGAGATGTAATGTGATTAACTAATGATGCTACAATTCTGAGGCGTGCATGTTGAACATATCTTAAAATCTGTAAATATAAATGTAAAGATTTTAAATGGTTTATGATGATCATCTTTTTCCCAAAAGAGACTCCGAAGAGAAATTTGGAGTATATGATCCATAATGGCAATGATGGCTTCACTACTAGAAATGAGTTCTGTGATCATGAAGTGTAAACTTGTAACAAAGCGACTACCCGAGTTGAGTGACAGGATAAATATATCTGCTTGGGAGTGGGGAGTGGGGAAAACAAGTAAGACCCACTGCGCAGTACACACACACTGGGGCAACAAACTATTGTTGTTTGTTGCCTCAGTGGCAACAGTGGCGACTAAGTCCCAAGAACTCCACTTCCCACAATGCCCCTAAGTGTTCTAAAATCACTGTAAACCACAGCCTCACACTTGTATGCTTATATAAACTGTAACAACTTATACCAAGCAAGGTAATGTAATCATTTAGTGATTACAAATAACTGATCATTAGACAAGTAACAACAAGTACACAAACCAGCCAGCATGGAGATAAGGTTTTAAAAATGTTTTATATATCTTTGAGCTCCAGCAACTGAATATGAGAACCACACTTTAAAAAAAAAATACATCTCAGTAGTGATTTGTTAAGCCATCTGAAGGCACCCACTGAAATGCACAGTCAGTGCTATGTTAAATATTGTGACACAGTCCAAGGACTTTTCTCTGCCTCTCGCAGCTAGGAACTCATTATTACCCTGACAAATGCAGCAGTAAAAATGTTTACCGATTGTCTGACACTGCTTAGGCTTGTGTTCAGGAGCAAGTGTCTTCTTGTCTGTCTGTAAAATAACTTGACAAACTACTCCCCATATTACCATGAATGTCCCGCTGATAACAACAACTGTTAGCATTAATGTGGTCGCCTTTCCTCACTTCGCCTCCCTGTTTTGGACCTATGTTATGTCTTGCACCCATCAGTGTACATTTATGCAAGTGTAAAGCAAAATGTATGGCGCGTGTACACTGTTGTATAGTGAGAATGTATATGCGTGTGTCTTGAAACCTTGTGTGATTCCAGTGAATGTCTAACACGTCCCCTAATTTGTGTGTGCATTTGATTGCATGTATGCCTGTTTTCTGCCCCGCTTTCTGGCCTTTCAGTCAAAGGGGAGATGTACTACCAGCTTTTAAATTAGTCACACATCACTGCAGGCATAATACACACAAACACACTGGGAAAAGTGCTGGGCACACATGCTGAAATGATGCGTAGACATCAGTGTAACACACACACACACGCATGCACTCACACCGCACACACACAAGCACAAGCAGTGGTGAATAACAATTGAGGGAGGGGTGAAGCCTGGAAAATGCTTTCGTCTCTAAATGGTTAGAGAGCAGGAGAGAAACAGCAACCAACAAAACAAAGGTGACAGCATTAAGGTATAAGATCAGGAGTGAGTGGGAGAAATAAGTGCGACAATGAAACTGGTTTGAGTAAATGAGAGTCTAGTTCCATAAACGACAAAGCAAACCTAAACACATGCAGAGACAATTAATGAAAAGCCCACGGATTTTTTTTTTTTTTTCAGACGAGGGTATGCCTTAAACATACTGACAGCTGTTCCCCAGCGAAGCGGTTGGTGAACATGTTTTGAAATTTTTAAACCAACTGCAAAGGGAAAACCAGAACATCAAACTCAGGAATAAAATCTAGATATTTTGGTCAGCCAATGAACTGGGACAAATTGTCTTCTGTCTTCTGTGTCTTTGAATTTGACACGCAAACTCTCAATCAAATATAGGAAAAAAAAAAAAAAACTATCAAAATGTACAGCCAGCATCTAATTTGAAGTAGTTTGTCTTCCAGCTGTTGACATTTTTTGTGATTGTCTCTCTTTCTCTGCCTTATGCTTTGTAGTGAAGCTTTATGGTTCTTTAAAGAAGTTCAAAGTGTCAGAGGTGTGTGTGAGTGTGGTTGCATCTCCATGCCTCCTCTCTTGTCTATTGGATTATATTGTAATGGCAACTATTTTTAGCCCAGCGCATAGGGAGGACAGAAAGTTCAACAATGCAAACGTTAGTCTTGATATCATCCTGCACTCACCTTGAAATCAGATAATCCTGGAGACAAGAAATAAAAGAGGAAGAAATATTCCCATTTCTTCCTACAGCTTTTATTATAATTTTCAAATAGAGGTACCCAAAGCAGATGCAAGGGAAGGATGAAATAGCCAGAGTGACAAAGGCAGTAAAGAGTCCCACAAAACTGCCTAACAGTTACTGCTGTTTTTCTTTTTTTAATTGTAGTGTGTGTGTGTGTAAAGGTTTCTTTACCCACCTCTCAGATACAGAGAATGACACAATGCTTATCAAATATGACTAAAATTTGCCCTGTATATTAGCAAAACTCATTCAACATCATACACCCTCCTCCAGGCGACCCAGCTGAGGCTGATCAGACCCCAGCTTGTGTCTGGATGGCCAACTGTTCAGTGCCCCTTGGTGCTCCTCTCTTGAACCACAGCCATCTTCAGGCTCACTCTGCCGCTTCAGCGGTTCTGTGGATGGCTGTGGCCCTCCTCTTTCCCCACAGTGCCCAAAAAGCTTAAGGCTGTGGACAGAGATCGGACTGCTATCCCGACTGGCAATCTAGCTCTTGCAGAAAAGACAATGACAGTCTTAAAGCAGCATATGAAAGATGGTTTTTCAGTTGTTTTTCCCAGTCTACCAGCAGCTGCAGTCTCGTACAGAGGCCAGGATTCCTGCAGATGTTTCCGCAGTTGGTCTACACTGAGGAGTGAGGAGTTTCAAAGTCTGACACCCTGGACCTAAAAGTTTAGGAACTCAGCTCCCATACAGCTTTGGTAGATTTAAATAGGAAGTATCTAGACGTGTCTTAGATTCAGGTATGTTGGGAGCTACAACTGAAGCTCTGAGCTATTAGTAGCTCCTGTTTATAATGCATAGACAGATGACTTCCACTGGGCTTAGTGGCCTCTAACAGAGTAGTTGTCGACTGCAATGATGTTGCCCCACACTGGCCCTTTCCTAGCTTGAAGAAGAAACCACAGTGGTCACGAGACACACAGCAAATGTTAAGCCCCTTGTGTTTCTTTTGTACGTTCTGAGCTAAGGTGGAAACATGGTGGACTTCCTGGATCACTGAGAATTTGATACAGAGAGAAACAAAAACATCTAAGAGTTCAAAAGATATCAAACAGTTTTTGTGGAAGAGGAAAGAGACTCTATCATAGCAGGAGACATGAAGTGAATTATTTTGCCAAGCAGAGAAGATGACAGACTCTAGACACCCTCAGGACATTTAGCTAATACACACACTGATATCGAGGTGGGATGGAAAGCAGAGGGATATTTTTTTCTTGGGTGTGCATGTGTGTGTGTGTGTGTCTGCATGTTTTTGTCCTGAAAATGACATTAGCTGCACAAACACAACAAAGAGAGCTTAGCACCAAAATGTCATGAAAAACAAAAACATTAATCTTGTGGATTAATGCTGAGAGTGATAAAGTGTGTGTGCTTGTTTTTGAAAGGGAGAAGGGAAGCATTTAAGAGAGGAGCTAAGTACATAAATGGAATGTTAGAGAACTACAGCGGCTACTACCTTAAGTCATGAAACATTCATGAAATACACACCATTGAAAATATTCTTCAGATATTCAGATTTTAGTTTTGCTGGTGTGAGACTTATATGAATACTTATTTAAATATCCTCCGACAACTTATTTATTCATGCATCCATCATCATTTTAGGGAAGTGAGCAAGTGTGTGAGTGAAACTACTCTGCCTCCAAACCGGCTCCTGTTAATATTTAAGTGTCTTAATGTAACATTGTCAAATTTTAGCAACTACTATCATGCTCCTACTGTACAAACCAGAGATGGTTATACTAATACTATTCTCTGCTAGACTCAGTGACTACAGACACAAATGGCACATCTATGGGACAAGTCTACATATATGTGCTTAATTTAAATTAGCGCGTAAACTGCAGTAAGAGTTTTCCAGTTAGGGATAAACTACAGCATCTGGCAGTACAGTGCTGTTTTAATCCGGCATTTTTCTTGGTGTCTTCAGGGAGAGTTCACATAAAGAGACAATAACAGCAGTGTTGCTTTGTGCTAACTTTATTGGGTCAATATATCAGGTATGGAATTCATTTGGAGACGCTTCTGTTCAAGCTCAGACCCAATGAATGAATGTCAGCTTTTGTGAATTGTGAATATTTAATTGCTTTTCTGTCACATTAATAATTAATAATGCTTATACGAATAGAGCACCTTAAATCTAACACACTGGACCTTAAAAAACAATACTCTGGTCAAAATAGAAGACGGTCTTACGTGGTTCACTTACTTTTTTTTTTCTATAGCAAAACAAAAAGGCTCAAAAGTTCTGATAGCTGTTCCCCAACAAGTGGTTGGTGAAATGTTTTGGACTTTTGAAAACAACTTTAAAGGGAAATCAAAACACCAACCAAAACACCAAACTCAGGAATAAAATATAGATATTATTGCCCAGAAGTGTAATACACTTTGAACATTACAAAAGCAGAAAATAAAGCTTATACGTTATGAATTTAGGTTCCACTGAAGTACAGTACTGGCATCAGTCAGATATGACTAATTTATTAAGTAACAACACCGCAAGGCCACCAACTCAGCACCACAGTAATCTTTAGCCTAAAATATCCTCATAATTTAGACACAATAAAGCATGAAGATTATTTTTTTAAATCATTTCTCTAACCAAATATCCTAAGAAGAGAAAAGTTGAATCTGCATCACTATACTAAAAGCTTTAGGATTTAGGTTTTAGTGAAGATAGATGTGTTTGACAGTCAAGTGCTCTTCGTTAAACAGATAAACAAATGCAAATATGCAAACAGGAACTTGGAATGTAGCAAAGTACAATACTTTGTTAAGTACAGAATATGAGGCCAGGGAGGCACAGTTTGATAACAAGTGCAAAGAAGAAAGAGGAAAAAATCAAGAAAGACAATTTTAAAATCAGAAGATGGGTAAAGAAAAGGGTGTTGAGCGACTTGGGAGGAGAAAGAAGCAGAGAGGAAGGATGGTGGCCAGAAGTCAGTGGAGACAGAACCTCATGAGAGTATGGGGGGAATGACAGTGATGGAGAGATGGAGAGTGAGAATAGGTGAGAAAAAGAAAAGAGGAAAAAAAGAAGTTGATACAGAGACAAAGCGGGAAAAAAAAGCAGAGAGTGGAGAGAGAGATGACGCAGTAGGGGGATGCAGAGAACAACAAATTAACACGAAAACAGAACAGCGTCCTGAAGGACTTCAAGTGGCAAATTAATATTGTTTCCAAACACCAAGGGAACTAACTTGACAAGCAAGACGTAAGTTGGGGAGGGAAGGGGGCAGAAAAAAGAAATGGGGAACAAAGGATGAAAGAAAGGTGAAACAAGCCAATTCACGCTCAAAATCGGTTGACTTAATGTTATTTGAATTTGCAAAAGGAAACAATTCTTTTCATTTTGGTAGCTTTCAAAGCAAAAGTTGGACATAAATAAAACGTAAATGACAGGTGTGCGTGTGTAGTTTGATGTATTAAAGCTATGCAGTTTGTGTATGACAAAGCAACAGAAACCGACCAAAGACAACTTTGTTTTGCAGGTGATCAAAGCACTTTACAAGCAGAAAAGATTTGCACACAGCTATACGTACACCGCAGTCACTTTTAAAACTCTGCTGAAGTATCACTATAAATGAACTGCTGGTGTTAAAGTGATGCATTTAAAGAGTAGAGGAATTCACTCTTTGATAGTTCCCTAGAAAACCCATCCCTCGGTTTAATCTCACAACTTCCATAAGTGGGTGCAGGTGCTAAACTCTTCTAAAATGTAAAAGCATTTGATTGATAGAATGTGTCGAAGGTGGTGTACAATAGAGTTGAGTACCCAAATCCTGAGAGCTTCTTCAGGCAAAAACTTTTAAAAAATGAGTGAATGAACAGGTCATGTAGTATGTCATGCTTTGGATTGGAAGTATCCATAAAATAGAAACGCCAGCTAAAAAATGCAGCACACACTGTCTTTAGGAAGTAAAGAAAAGCAGTTCTTTTATTGTGGTAAAGAAGCAGGGTGGATAAGAAAGTGGTGACTCTGTGGCAGGCGTAAAAGCAGAGAACTGTTCAGGTTTTCAAGTTGTAAACATTTTGACGACTATTATGAAGGAGCTAAAATAATACAGATATCTAGTCACTGCAGGGGCAAATTTGGTTGTAAATTGTAATTATTTACCTTATAAAGAGTCATTGTTAATGTTACTAAATAGATGGTTGTAGTTTTGCTAAGCAAACCTAAGAGACCTGGACATTGGTGCATGTGTCACCACCTGGTCGTAAGATTAAACTGCAATAATGTTGTCAAAAACAAAAAAAATGGAACGAGTAGATTTAGTTCAATTTCATATACACTGACTGTAGCATGTGACCATAAATCACTCCTGATAAGGAGTGTCAGCAAAATGACTAAAACCTAAAATGGAAATGGTAATTGACTGCCTGTATTGTTGAAATGTAATGGTGGGTTTCAGATGGTTCCCCAAGGAGTCATCGACTGCGAGAATGTGCTGATACACAAAGGTATCATAAAAACAAGAACATCGCTTACGCTGTTTCTGTGGCTGCTGTAATGAGATTTAATTTCATACTTATACACCCAGTTACCTTATTTTGACATTTTATTCCAATAATATACTGCTGCAATTTGTTATGGAGCATATTATCGTACTCACCCATAGGTGGCAGTGTGAGCTGTCTGTGTCTCTGAGTTGCGAGCCAAATAGAAGAAGAGTGTGTTGTGATTAATGGATGCTCTCGGTCAGCGTGTGTGCGCAAGGTGCTGACACATCGATAAGTTGCTCACAAGTTACCTGTCGAAGTAATAAACTGAATGTTTGTCTACACCACGGATATTGTCTCTGTGTAAATGTTGTAACCCTTCCACTGTTCTCATGTATTCATTCAGCAACCTAACAAGACTTCCACCTCATGAAGACTTTGAGTTGAAAGATTGTAAGAACTGGCAGATATGAAGATGTATTGTTCATCTTGTTCTCGTTCTTTATCATTTCTTGTAGTATACACTCCTACACAGGTTTGGGACATGATTAATATGCATGTTTTTGCATATGCCACCTACCAATTATGTCAGATTGCTTGAGATTACAGGTTGTCTGTATCAGCAAAGTGTAATTATATACAGTACATAATGAGACATACAGTATTGACAAATACATGTATGCCCACAAGCCTAAATACACACTGAGAGTTGACCCCTGAAGTGCCTGCACAGGCACGGAGGCTCAAAATAGTTATATTGTTTTATTTGCATACACACAACCACAAGCGGTTCCGCACTTGTTTTTATGGGAAGTGTGCATTTGACTTCATGCACACACACAGGATTACTTTGTAATGGACACACCACTAGAGATTTAAACATATATTACCTTCCTGCATTGCACCTTGTTATCAAGGTAATCTTTGTTTTTCATAAAAGGATGTGTACTGAGCTGCAGACTGAGAAACAGGCCTTGGCTGAAAATTTTCAAACGGCTTTGATATTAAGCCAAATGCCAGACTGGATGTACCAATTTTTTACAAATAGGTTTGCTGCGTGTATGTGAGTTATATTAAAAGGGGAAAACAGTGGGCTCATTATTTATTAATTTACCAGCGGTGCGACTGCCCATTGAGAAGGACTGACACCACTGAGAGCTGCTTCACGTCTCTGCAATTTGCCACAGCTTGTAATGACAAATGCCAGTTCAGTCGGTTTGCATAAAATCAACACGGTTTAGGCCTGTACTGAACCAGGCTGGCAACAACCTGGAACACTGACCTAACCATACTGAGCAGTGTTCCTCAGAAGGAGCCGTAAAATAAATAGAGACTTCTTAATGTAGCCTTGAGAAAGAAAAGGTTACGTTAAAATGGGTGGTAATTAACTGATTTTGTTTTGTTTATTGTGACTGTATTACTTTCCTGAGAAGGATTTTAGTAGACACGGATGATAGAGCTTTAATATACAGTCTAAAAAATGTGTGCACATTCAATATTTCTTGTAAGGCTGTGTGTGTCAGCTGCTGCAGAGTGGCATGGGGTAAATGACAGCTGCTGTTGTTGGTGAGTTGTAATGTGAGAGCCTTCTCATGTTTTATGGCCCTCCAGGGCACTGTAGTCTGGGGACATCATGTTTATGTCCCATCAATATTCCATCAGTGTGGAGAGCTGTTATCCCCATTAACCCACATGTGAACAGACACATAAACACACAGAATACGTGAAAACACACATAAACAGACAAGATATCCACAAAAGCTGCATTACTGTAAGTCTGAAACGAATTCATTTCCACAGTGACGCTGATCTAAAACGTGCACAGTCATGCATATTTATGCTTCCCATATTCATATATTATTCAAGACGTCATGCATCATGCCCAAAAAATCTAATACACACAAACGCATGCTCTTACACAGATGGATGTACAACTAACTCAAAACAACAGTATTTGGAGGGAAATTAAAAGAGATCATTTAAAGGTTCAAGAGGGTATTTGCACTTCTGACCTTACTATAAAATGCTATAATTATAAAAAATGATGTGCTTAAAAAGTGCAATCTTTTTTTTTTCTTTTTCTTTCATTTGATGCCACCAGAATGAAACATGTAGCTTCATGCCTTTTTCAGACCACAGAGAACAAATTCACTAATACTGCACTAGTCTGCTCCTTCTGCTTCTCTGTTGTACTCTTATGCTTGCAAAACTGTTCTCGTCTGCCACTTGTATTCGATTCTGCTGTTTCTCCATTCACAAGACATTCTTCAGCTCTTTCCTGCTTCTCTTTTATTGCTGATTTTTCCTGTTTTCTCATTTGCTCTCAGCACTTTTCTGCTACTCGCTCATCCCCTCTCCTCGTCCTCACATCTGAATACTGGAGACTAACTCTGCCTCCTGCAAATTTTTCTCTTTTTAATATTGTTGGTCCTCTTTCCTTTGTATGTGTTCTGTTAACCAAATTTTTATCCAAATGTCTGATTCCTCCTCTGCAATCATTGTTCTTCTCTCTTTTGGTTCACCCTACCCATCCATCTACTGGCAGTCAGCAGTTATCTGGCACAACGTTGGAGACACAGTTGCACAAACAAGGTAAAACAGTAAATTATTACCTGATTAGTGCCGATGTTATTCATTAGTTTCAATTGTTTTTCATGCTATGTCATTAACAACAGGCCTAAACCACACATGGCTCACCTGCTGTTGTGAAAACACAATTACAGGTGAAAATAATCCAACATGAGTTGCATTTCAGTTGTTGCGACATCATAAAACTCAACAGAACGAACAGGCAGACAGATAAAGAGTCTCTCTCTCTCTCTCTCTCTCTCTCTCTCTGCTTATTAAAAGAAAGGTCAGTTGTTTCAAAACAACAAGCTGCTTCAATAGGTAGCAAGCGGAAGGAAAACTAATTATCACCTAGACGCTAAAGTCTAACCAGTGGGGCAATTCATTCACTCCTGCAGGTACAAGTTCAACAAGATCGTCTATAATTGTAATTATGTCAGACGGTGATGCAACTTATGAATTCAATGTTATTCTCTTTCTTGGTAGATAAAAGTCAGGTTGAATAAGAAAACCAGAGAAATGCTGCTCTTCAGCCCAAACTTATGATTGATGTCTAACAGTCACACAGGTCTGACTTCAAGACGAATGAAGATTATTAAATATGACAGACAGATACATTTACATATTCACTGTAAACTACCAAAACAGAAGCAACACTTTTATCATAATAACATGTACCCTAATATTTCTTGTCACTCGTATGTATTGATTGCCAACAATGTTAACTAGCATGAGTCTGAATGGAAACAGATTGCTGTTGTGCTATTGAGTGCCAATATCAATAACACTGCATTCTAAAAGGTTAGCCTGCTAAAGACTCTGACAAAAAGGCAATAACAACAAATCAGCACACTTTCAGTCATGCCCTCTTCTGCACACGTACAGTATCTGAATCAACAAAGTCAGTGTCTGCTCCACTGTCAGTGGCTTTGTCTTTGTGGGACAGGACTTATTATATGTGTGTCTCAGCTTTCCTTCTTTGGTAACATTTACTAGTAAACTAACCCGCGTCCTAACTATCCTAACTATTGTAATTATCTAATAACTCCTCCTTTTGTTTGTTTTTATCTGTGGGTGCCTTTTTTTTCTGTGACTCACTGTTTATTTTGTCAGACTGATATTTGGGGTGCTTTAACCGTGCTCTCCGTCATGCCTCTTGGCACTTGGAGAGTTGGTTTCTCTCCGACTCTGCTCTATGTTGAATGTTACAATGTGTAATCACTGTCTGTTCCTCACAGCAGTAGGTTTTATCTTGTTTTACAGTGTCATTCTCTCGTGGTATTACACTGTCTCTGTGCCATCTGTGCATATAATGTACTGGGTTGGGCTATTGCACTGTGAAGCCCTGGCGACGTGTGGGCTGATTAATGATAACTTGTAAAATGGGTGTGTTTTGACGTTTGCGTGTATGGGACGAACCCAGTGGGTCATGGACCATGTCTTCCTTTGGTTTTATTCTACTAGTAATGAAGGGCAAAGTGTTAAAGCATTATAAAATATAACTTTAGTTCTGGAAAAGAAAGAATATGTACAGCCCTCTAAGCTGTGGTTCCTTTATCTATCTGTTTAAAGGGCTGTTTGGAGGGGCACAAATGTTTTGTCTCAGGTCAATCTATACCTGAGTGTTGGGACCACATAGTAAGTAGGTATAGACTGAAAGTATTCAGACCTGAGCAAGCACAGAATGAACCCACTAGGAGTAACCATAGAGGGCTGTGCCAATACTCATAGAATCTCAAGGTGTGGTACATGATTAATGTTTGCACCTTTTCATTTTGGAAGAGCAATGGAGAAATACAACCAACCAGTGGTGTAACTTCAGCACTGAATATCTAACTCAAGTCAGTCAGGGATAGACTGTCACATTTATGGGGCTGGACAAAAATCAGTTTAGCCAGAACTGACTTTGCCACACTGTAAATAAGTTATAATATACATGTAAGTGATCATATGATGCTCGAGTGCAGCAGATTCTAACAGAGTGCCGTGTAGGGCAGCACCTGAGCCAGCCCCATTGGCAGGGACATTGAGAAAAGGGAAATGAGGGAGCTTATGAATGGGAAAAAAGACACGATAGTTTGGCAGAAGCCAAAGCACTGACTGGATGAACAGGATGGAGTGGAAGAATGGGTTGAACTCAAAGCTCAGTCTTATTGTTGAACCTCAGTAATAACTTCCAATTGGCGACTCAGGTGTACTGTTTGTCAAGCAAGCTTCCACCATTAATCAAACACGTCTGAAAAGCAGTATGATGTCAAAAACTTTTTAATTACACCACCTGCTCACACCAACACATGCACACCACGGGTCCCTCCACACACATTCAGTTTTGGATTTTGTCATTGTTGCCATCATTATTATTATTTCTTGGCCTTAGTGTGAATATTACGTATGACTCAGTAGGTTGCCAGTGTATGACTGCATCAGAGTGTCCTGTCATTTCTTTTTCCATCTCTCCCAGTCACTAAGCATGTTTACATACACAATCTGTCATAGATAATGACTTGCATAATAGTCAGTTTTGGATTGAGCATTGCTACTGATGTCCATGCCCTGTCTAGAAAAACGGCTGTATGTTCCAGCAAACATTTAATATTGCTTACTACATATCAACTGCAAAAATAGAAAAGCTACTTTCCTCAGGAAACAAGGATGTGGTCTGCCTCGATTCAAGGCGGTTACAATAGATTCCAACAATGGCTAAGGCTAGATATTTGAATTTTTTTCCAATATGGGTGCCTATATAATACCTTACTGTTAGGACCATGGGGACTCCAGGGATGATTTCCATTCATTGTGTGAATTAAACAAGACAAGACATCATGTCAGGTGGTTTGTTACACAGAACCACGTGACATCTGGAAAAAGTTACACAATTTCACTTCAACTGCCAAACTTCCATAAAAGCCTTTAACGTTGCATTATCTTTCAATGAAAAAATTTTTTGCAGTACTGCTATTAAAGATGCAGCAACAGAGGTTGCCACTCGATCATACCTGGTATGAAATCAAGGCCTTGGCTGCCAATAGTTTTCCATTTGGTCTAGATGGCGCAAACACAAGCCCCCATCAGTGACCATGGTGGTGGTGGTTTCTGCAGCACAATGTACCTTTAAACTGCATAATGAGAAGCTCGGTATGTTCTAAACAATCATGCTGAAATATGGCTTCTGTCTCTTACTTGCATAAGACACTCAAACTCACAACTGAGTGTCTGGCAGAGTCACACTCATCCTTTACAATATGCTAGTTTCTGGCTCAACGGAATTGTCTGTGTACAAACTGAGTACGAAAGAAAGAAGATACTCAGGAAGACATCCGGTATTATTAGATTAATGGAGTAATATTAGGATCAAGGCTCAGACTGTGAATGAACTAAAACTATACAATTTGCTGATGCGGATATAAGTAACTAAGTTAAATATGTTTAATTGTGCAAATTCACATATATACCAGTGCTCTTAAGGGGCAATGTCTGTGGGACAGTGAAATTATATCCCAAATAGTGTCAGTAAATGTGCCTCTCCATCCCACAGTATGTATCCTGGGGTTATATCCATCCACTTCTCCTCTAAAGAACGATGTGCACGCACTTATTGCAAGCACAACGCTTGATAGCTTTCATCTGGAAGTGCCGCCAGTGGGTTAGGAAAATGTCATCTCGCCTACTGTAACAATGGAAAAGATAGCATATATGGTGAAGGGCGATGGAGCTTTTGAATGAGTTTGGGTGCAATTTTGGATTTTGTGAAGCAAATGTGATGTTGGTGAAATGCTGGCTACTGAGGGGAACTCTTGTTAAGTTAATATGTGCATGTGAGGTGGTGATAGATATTTGATTGGCAAGGACATATTGGCTATGTGTCCCAGCCAATCAGTATGTTCTACCCTCTCACATCAGCTCTCTGGTAGGTAGACAATACTTTTGTTTGTTTTTTTTTCTTTTGTACCACTTGTGTTTTGCTTGAGATGGTTGTTTTTGTTAGTACTTTCATTTATTTATTTCAGCTCCTTTTTTCTCGTGGTGTTTGCCATTTATCATCTTATGCTGGAGTTTTATTTTCCATGTAATATTTATTTACGTCCACATTTCCTGTCAGTAATGTTTGGGGAAAAAAGAATATTGAATCCCTGTCTACTATTGATCTGCAGTGTTAAGCAGTTACAAAAATTGACATTATGGCAACATACTAAAACTGCAGTGTCAATTGTAGTGTTTTTATTTGTTTGTTTGTTTGTTTGTATTATGTTGTTTTTTCTGCATGAGACTTGTAACACTGGTTCCTTCTGTTTAAGTTTTAAAAGAAAAATATAAACTACAAATAAAATATAGGGCCCATATATTGGCAGTGTCGCTTTTCTGTTTCTTTCCTAATTTACTTGACTCTCTCCTGCCTCTCTTTCTGGACCTTGTCTTTAATATATTTCTCTCTCTTTTTTTTCTCTGCCTCTCTGCAGAATCTTGCCTGAATACCTGAAAAGTTATATTCCTGTGTTATATGAAAACTCAATCTTGACCACAAATTCCCACAACTTCACCAGTGGCTCTATGAGACTGACCCGTAAATAACCAAATCACATTCCCACACCTTCTGTGCGGAGGTGAGACTAAAGCCTGCCTTTGTACAGTTCTTTATAACGTAAAAAATCTCTAACACAAAAAAGGAATGAATGTCTGTGAATGTTAGGAGACAGAAGAGTGGCAATGTGTGATAATTGCCTATGATGAAATATGTGATTTCTCCTACTACAATAGAGACAACATGTTCTGTTGATTCACGCTCATTCTGTGTTAATTTTTTAAAGTCTTGGCCTTCTCATCACGTCAGTGGACGGAAAAGGATCGCATCCTGTGCACATGCAAATGTATTAGTGTCTTCTACATGCAAACACACACTTTCTTCCTTATGCAGACCCACACATACAAAGAAAGAAAGTCAAAGCTCTTATCCTTTCATTTGTAAAACCTTTCAAATCTCAACTAAACTCTTATGTGTCTATATTTTGTCAAATGTAATGTCAGTTCTCTGGTCCATCCAATCCTAATTCCAAAAGTCTAGCAATGATGCTTACTTACTAGAGAGCCGAGCTGAAAGGGTTAACGGAGAAATAAAAGCAAAAAATGTGCAGACTTCTACTCTGGTTATTAAACATATTGCATGACAACAGTCATTTATTTTTCACATTTTGCACAAGTTGCAGGAGTCTAGCATAGAAGAAGGAGAAAACAAACACCCATCATACATTATAAAGGTAAACAACAATGTGTCTCAAGCCAGCAGGTGTACTCTTTACACGCTGAAACCAATTATGCACGTGTATCAGCAGTAAAACAAGCTCTTGATACCTCCTGTAGTGTCAGACAGAACTCCAGCTTTTGCACTCTTACTAACTGTATGGAAAAGAAAATAATACTTAAATATGATGAGTGAAAAAATGTCCTGACAGCTTCATTAGATCCACCTCACATATTATCAAGTGAGGTTAAACAAGGTAGAGCCCACATATTTAACATTTTTGAGTCAAACCTTCAAAAACACATCAATGAGACAAACTGGCATTACTGATAGCATTTGAATACGCTAATTAACAAATGGCTGGAATCTCATTTTGCGAGCTGAAAGCCAGGGTCAGATGGAAAACTAAATTTTGGATGTAGCGATCATAACGACAAGCATTCCAATTATTTCCAGAATCATTCTTCATAAAGTCCTTAAATCAGCTTTTACTTACATTGCCACCCCTTTTTACTTTCATCTTAGTCCTTAATCAGTTTTGTACAATTATGAATTTCTTTCATTGTGTGAATTAAACGGGACGTTTACTGTGACCATCCAGACCTGGTCAACAAAACACCAGGCCACCCCTTGTTCTACTTTTCCTGTTCTCTCTACAACCAGACCTGATGGTCTCATTTCCATGAACCTCTGCATTGCCAGGAGGACAAGGACGAGTTACAACTGTTCTTTAAGTGTGGTGCCCTGAGAAACTTCAATGTTAAAGTTAATATTTATGATCATCTTTGATAATTTTGAGAGTCAGCCCAACAATGCGATAGAACCCCCCTTCTCGGGCACTTTAGTTTTGATCTGGTACGAGCATAAAATAATTCAATAAACCAGTACAATGTCAAAATGATGAGCTATAGGTGTCTGGCTTGCCTTTCCATATTCTTAGATAAATGTATAAATATGTACGGTGCATCTGCATTATAAACTCATCGCCTATAGAGAAGCCATGCATACAGATTGGAAAATCAATAGCTTCCTTTTGGGTTGCCATTTCAAAGGCCTGCTTGGAATCTAATTTAAATCGTGACTTATTTTCACATCAATACGCATGTATAATGTTCCCCAGCAATTTTTCAAAAGGCATGTCTCTAATTTCACATCCTGTGTGTGAGTGAGCACACATACTTACTTATGTCCCTAATTGTCTGTGTGTGTGCTGATATTGTTGTCTGTACATGCATGACAACTTTAGTAGATTCATTTGTGCAGCTACATTTCTCAGTGTATGCTGTGTGTGTGTGTGTGTGTTGCTTCATTATAATGATCTGAGGGTTCTCTAGTCTGAAGTGAAGCCTTTCATTATGTACGCTCGTTCCAGGTAGTCACACATGTGCCTGTGTGTGTGCGTGCTTCCTTCAGTCAACTGCGATGGTAGCCTGTCACAGTGTCCGCATAACAGACGGATGTTAATAACAGCCCAAACTGTTCAGTGGCACCTGCCAGTCAAAGAACACACCCCTGACAGTCTTGGCCTTCATTTCAGGCAAGATTTACCACCCCTTAACACTTCAAACTGAGTTTAGGGAGGGGGAAATGTGGCAAACAGTTAAGGCAGAGATAAATTCTAATTACATGCTGCCATCCAGACTAACAGGGTTTAAAATTATGCAGTTTTTTAACAATATCCACTTTCCAGTTGGTGTGGTAAGATTTGAGCCATGAGATCATTAGGTTTTACAAGGATAAATTCAATTATTTCTACATCATACCATTGCTAAATGTGAGAAACATTTTAACAACAGCCACAGCTGTAGCTACTCCGGATACGACCGAACATAGATCTGTGATGGCTAGATCGTTTCATGTCACCACGTTAATCTATGCAGCAGTTTCAGTGCATTAAGCACATTCTCTTCCTTAAAGACAGCATCTACAGATCGTTTGGTACTGACAAAATTTTTTGAGACTAAATTGTGTTTACAGTGGTTTTCTGAAGACAGCAGGAAGTGTACCCTGTAATAGTCTTACTAATTTCCTACAGGAGTCCATGGGAGACAGTTGCTACACAACAAAAATGTCAACAGGGTCTAAGCACTCTTGCACATGAGGGTACTCCTAATTGTCAGTCACAGTCATATTTTTTTTAACCAACTCATTTAATATCATGGCCATGTTATACATTTTTCAGAGGCATTTTTGGCCCAAGGCTTCATTATGTACTGACCCTGCAGTATGTGTGTGTGTGTGTGCGCACGCGCGCGTGTGTGTGTGTGTGTGCGCACATGCCTGTATGTCCAAGCTCACTCGGGTAAATAGACCATTTACTAGTACCATTCAGAGTAGAAGGATATAATCTGCACTCTCATTAACCCCAATTTCCTCCATCAAGACAGCTTTAGCCTGTCATTATTTTCATTTGAATTTCTTCTCCTGGTATGGCATCTCTCTTCTTTTGAACTACGTATCAAAGATAAAAGGTTTATCCATCACTGTAACGAAGAAAAGAAATGTTCCCATGGAGATGATGGCTGACCTGAAGGTTTGCCAACAGATTTCTGAGAGGAATCAGATCCTTATGTTTCTTATCCCTTTTATCCTTTTATTGTTTTGAAATACAAAAACCCAAAGCATAAAATGCGTGAAGAGACAAATTAAAAATAGAACTTCATACTCTAACCAAATTGGGGGAGCATAGTCCCTCCCACACTGTAGGTCTTCTTTTCACAAATGGCTCACTTAGCAAACATATTAATACTGTCAGTATTGATACATTGAAATGATCTACCTTCATGAACTATTGGTAAATAGCCAAAGTTAGCATTAACAGCTGTTTACATACCAGTCTAGAAGAAATGTTGCAAGTTCAGCATCAAACTTCATTGCTTTACTCTTCACTCTTTTCATTGTTCTCTCATGCTAACTTTGCTTATATTTCTATCATTTCTTTCTATGCTGCTTAATGTAGTTTTGTGCCCTTGGGGCAGTGCTACTTCTTCATTCAGTCATGTTGGACTGTGGGAGGAGGACGCTACAGTGACTCACGACTGCCTCTTGAGGTACGAAGTGGTATTACAAGTCAGGCTAGCTGGTTGGCATGTTAACATCGCTAGATATCTCTGCAACACAATATGGAGATGTGTTTGACAAAAATTATTTATTGATATTCTGTGGATAATTTTGTTTTGTTTTGTTTTTTAGGTTTTGAATTCAATTTCTTACATATTGCTCCTTTAGGAGGACTTCAGTTCCATAACCTTTTTTTTTTTTTTTAGATTACATCCGAATAGTCACAGCTATTACATCTAATTGTCACTTATACTGGAGTGAAAATATATGTTGTATATTTAAAAAAACAACAACAAAAAAACAGATAATTGATGAAATAAAACAGAAGCAGGTTTTCCTGGTGATTAGGCCAAAGTTCAGTTCAGCAAGTAATGAAAACCAATAAAGTGAGCATTTTATAATGGTTGCTGCAGTGTATGCGTTAAGAGAGGAATACTTGTCTTCTGAAAATAATGTCATTTTCTTGCTCTGAGAAAAAACTTCCACTTTCTTTATGAAAACCCCGAAGAGATAAAAATGAAACAGAGGCAATAAGCAGAGGAAATGGAAATGACAGGGTTGTATGAAAGTCCACAGTGAAGAGACAAGGCAAATGTTGCACTATAGATTTCCTTTCACAGTTTATAAGAAGTGCAGAAAAGTCAACTAACATCATATTAGGTTTCAGATAAAAACCCAAACTTCTAGTTTGGAAAAAGTGTAATAACTCTCTATCAAAAACATAGAATTTTGTCCCTTTATTCATGCAGTATGTGGAAAGCCTTGATGACTCAAAACTTTTAATGTACTTTACTTTTGCTGCAGCAGTAATTTTACCACAGTAGGTAGCATTTTCTGTGAAAATATGAAACCATACTCTTCATTTTACAGAATTACAGGTGTAATTTGCACGACGCATGTGTCCGCCATCTGGGATATAAGTGAGTTCAGTTTCAAACAATCTAGGTGCAATTCTCAGTCACGCCAATACAACTTCTTACAACTAATCTTTAATGAACTGCATTATGAACGTAATTACAGAAACAAAAGCTCATTAAAATGTTGTCAGTCTTTGTTTCTGAGGTATATTTTGTGTCATTTTTGGTACCAACGATTAAATACTGCCTAAGACACATTACCCTGCCCGGGTAGCCTTTGTCCAATTGGTTTATTACGCATTCCTCCTTTAGCCTCAATTCTCAATTTGTTCTCTAACAAATTCAAGCATGGCTGATTAATTAAGTACAAATACATTTTTAGAAAAGGATCAATTTTATGTTTTGTTTCTTTCCACTCAATATACTGGAAACATCCTGAATTGTGATTTGAATGTAAACCCCTATTATATCCCATGTTACTGCGCTTGGGCTTGAAGGTGCGCTCCATCCACACATCAAATCATTATCTATTTATCAATCAATATATATTCATCCATAACCTTGATCAGGTCATCATCAGGTCTATGTTTAAGTGTTTGCTGGATTTTCTGTTTCTGTGTGCCATTTGGCAGTTATTGTTAGGAAAGATCAGTGGCTGGTCCTTCGAAAGGAGCTTCACTCGTAAAAAACAGGCTTCAAATAGAGCGATGTCTGATACTTCTAATCTGTCTGGGGAACTTCAGATAACTGACTCTTGCACTTGAAAAAATATTGGAAAACTTTTGTACGTTTACACGTTATAGATAAGACAAGATGAGAAGTTGGAGTCAAGGTGTAAAAAGAGAAATTTCATCAAGCAGAAACTGTATAATACACATGTAAAATGGTTAACATGGTTAATTATCCATCCTCATTTCAGATGCTATACTACTGTACTGTAAAATATTGCATGGCATTTGGTTTGGTTTACAGTTTTGTTTAGCTAATTACAATTCAAGTCTCCCTGTTTCGTTCTGTTCTTCTTTCACCTCCTGTTTCTCATGTCAAAATGGTCAAATATCTTTGGGGTTTATAATTACCCGCCATAGACACTGATGATTGTCACTACAAGCTGCTGTTATGAGGAGTCTGGTACAGTCGGCTGAGATCACTTGCCTTATGTAAGACGATCCTCTACAGTATGAAGGGAGTGGTCTTCTGGCGGTGGTAGGACTAAGGTTTTAGGTTAGGTGTAAGTTAAGGGTCTCATGTGCCAAAAGGTCTTATTAGTGTATGATCTTGTAGTGCTTTTATATTATTGTTAATAGTGTGTATGTGGTGATGACTCCTTGCGTGGTGCTATATTATATTTTCCAGGGGTATCCTGTTAATAAACACTTATTGCTAATGCTTTGACTATCCCTAGTATGCAATGAAAGAATCTTTAACCACACACACGATCCCCATGGTTTTAATAAAAGCCCATTTTAATCGCAACCAACCATATTATGATTTTTTTTTAAACTTGTATCTATTTTCCCTTACCAACCTTATTGTCTGCCACTAAAGATCCATCCCATCATTAGATAAAAAAAATGACATAATGGAGAACATCATTGAAGGAATATTTATTCTGCTGAATGAATGAATTTTTCTCATCACCAAAATGTGAATGTCACACACAGTCTAAGCTTCCTTGTTGAATACCTGGGCGCTGAATTTAATCTCAAAATCAGAGAAGATTATTCATGTTGCGGATTGAAAGCTTGAGGGACAAACCATCTCACCTCACATATCAAAGTGTCTTATCTCACTCAAAGCATTAAACTGTCTACAAACTTGAATTAAATCTTGCACTCTGAAAAAGAAAAAAAAAAGTTTTGAGGAATCTGGAAGGGTCATCATGCCAGCCACATTTGAGATTAGTTACACTACTTACTATTCTAATTTGATTTTGTGTACTATGAGAATAAAACGTTTTTAATTGCAAAATCTCAAATAACTAAAATGATTGGTGGAATTAGATTATTATTAGTTTAGCTTTATTTTATTGTATGGTACAGCTGTAGGTCTGACCTCTGTCATAACACAAAAAAATACTGAAATTGTCAAGTATCTTCTTCGTCTTACTCTCTAGATTATTTTAACTGAAGTTGCTTCTTTGCGTAGTTAATGCACACAAACCAAATTATAAGACCACAGCTTGCACTAAATCATTTGAACAGAGCTAAGGAAGAATCAAGTAAGTGAGGTTTTGATTGAACACTATTACAACTTCAAGATCTTACTGTAGTTGCTTATTATACTGTATGGTTTAAAGTTGACCCGATTTGAGCTGCACAACTCATTTTAGACTGCATACCAGGCATTATTTGCTATGGAGTGCACAGTGTGTGCCCAGTGTTAGAAATTCCATCTTTGTTTTCTTGTTGACTTGCCAGCTGCTGTCTGTACACTGTAAAACAACCTGCACTGTACAAATTCAGATTGTATCACCACCAATCACTTACAGACCTAACTAGCCACTATAATGCACTGCTTCAGTTAATCCTTGTGTGTTTATTCTACCTCAAGCCTGACATAACCTGCAAACTCTCACAATTTTACACGTGAAGCGAATTTACAACCAAAAATTTCCAAATTAACCAGCTGCTAACTACAAACTAACTCCTGATAAAGTGAGAATTTATTTTAGGGCTGTGCAACTAAAGAGAGCCCATCTGGTGTCACAATCTAAGGTTTGAACAGAATACAAATCAGGTGAAATTTGTGAAAGCATCCATGTGGCTCCATTGGTCTGATTTTGTCACATTTCCTATTTGTTGTGCCACACAGAGAAAAAATAATTTCTGGTGAGGATATTATTCTGTAGGAGAATAAACCCAAAAAGCCAACATGTGCTGCTGAAATGAAAGAAGCATTGGGTCTGATCATGTGTTTCTGGCAGGAAGACAGATAAAGCCTTAAAGAGAGATACTCACAGCATGCTCAGCCATGCATCTTTACACCCAAAGACACACGTACTGTATATAAATGAATACAAGGAGAAATTCCCCCATATTTTCTTTCCCCTCCATTTTTTCAACTGCACAGATACATACAACTGTATTAAAATGATGTCCCACCATGGTGTTCTCCTCTCTATCTTGGAGATGGTTTCATTTTTATCTCTATTCCAGTGATTTATAGGGCCAAGAGGCTGCTATTAGTTAGCTTAAAAAATGGCTGTGCACTGAGAAATACCAGCCTTGATTGGACCAGACATGTTCCTCCTCCTTGCTTCCTGCAGCCAAGAAAACCCAAACGCATACAGCAATCCGCACATTACATGCACACACATACTCTCTCTACTATGTTTGCTGCAGTAAAAGTAATATAGTAATATAGCACAATATAATATGATATATTAGTCAGTGAATTAGTCCAAACAAAAATGAATCTCCATTTTGATAACGTAAAAAATCATTCTAGTTGCTTTTAAAGTAAAAATGCCAAATATTTGATAGGACTGTTTCTTAAATGTGTGCAAAGCAGTTGTCTTACACCAACAAAGCTGCAGACTCACCAGCTACCTCGCCACCTAAGTGAGGCAGTGGAGGCACTCATGACTGGAGCAACATCAGGCCTACAACCTCATCTGACTGACTACTACTTGGGACAGTTTCACTTGGCCAGTAGGTCATAAAAATACAGTTACCAATAATGGTGTGCTGGATCTCTTTGTTTTACACTTTACTCTGCAGCTATGAAAATTTTTGTTAATCAAGCATTCTGTCGAATATTCTATCAATTAATTGAGTAATTGTATAAAATTATTATTATTATTATTACTTTAGCTTTGCTGCGTTTGCTCATTTCTTCTGTTTTGGTCCCAGCGTCTGCCATTCTGTACATCCACACGTTACCAAAAGCCCGCTTCCGTCTTCTTCCACTTTACAGGAGACACATAGCCTGTAACCTAAGCACGTTGTTTCACACTAAAAAGAATCCATGTGAAACGTGAGCTTTAAATTCAATTAAACGAGGCTTCGAGGCAGAGGAAATTCCTCCATCATTTTTTCGAGGTACTCGAGGAATCGTCTCAGCCCTATTTTACTCTTCTTTGATATGTCAAACCTGTTGCCTTGTCCAATGTATTAGATTAGGGTTACATTTATAATAGCTAATGTGACATCCATAACAAGGACAATAATGTGAGGAACCAAATGCAGAGACTGAAATTTAAAGGCCATGTAATGAACAATGAGAGAGGGAGATGGAGATGATTGAGATGTAAGGAAAAGAGGAGAAGGAGAAATTGAGCTGTGAAAATGAAAAATAAAGCAAATACGAGAGAAGAGGTGGTGATAAGGGAAAGAAAGGAAGAGCTTTATAAAGAGATACTAAAAAGGAAAAGGTGGAGTGAGAGTAAAAAAGGAAGAGACTGAATAGAGAGGATAAAATGGAATGAGATAACACTGAAAGGAGATGCCAAAGGAGTGAAAGAGGGCAAGAGGTAGGAAAGGACAGGTAACAGATAAGGGAACAGAGAGAATGACCTGGAGTGACTATAAAAAACAGAGACATGCAGAAAAATACCCACACATGAGATTACAATAGGTGCTAAACCAATCCATTTTAAGCTGACATATGGTATGAGACAGGGACACACAGAGTCACAACACTTCAAACAGACAGAAACAGAGTCGGTCTCACCTCATGAGAAAAATTCAGGTTCATTCAACTACAAAGTTTTGATTTTAGACATCAGGAAACATGAATCCGTACTGTGACGCCGAGAAAACACAGAGTGTAACCTCTGTCATCAAAATTTTATATGTGCTTAGCCAAAGGAAAAACACACACACCAAGAAAATCTCCAGCCGAAAAGGACAGAAATAATCCACTCAACCTGGCCACGGGCTTAAGGAAATTATACTCAAATCATTCTCTAAAAGCTTGGAGAGGCAGAACTGAAGAAAATAAATATAAAAAGAGGCTAACATATGAGACAAATGATCAGGCAGATCAGTTGTCTCAAAGACTTGAAAACCAGCCCACCATCAAGGATATCGCTGAGTGACGGTTGTCCAGAATCAGCACTCTGGACAGCGGTCCTAACGCTACACACTTGTGTTATCTGACCAGAAGTCAGATTTTAGATATACTGTAGTCACTTCTTGTGTGTGCAGAGAAGATTTTCCACCAAACTCGACAACAGAAATGTATTTGACCATTTAGGAAAATCCTATAATGTGTCAAGTTAAGGAAAACGGATGGCCTCCTGTTGCTGCTCCACGTTGTGATTTAGGCTGAAAAGGTGATATATTTTTACATGAGTCTCTTGCCTAGCACAGCTTAAAATACGATCACTTCAACTAAGCAGTCTTTGTTGCTCAGCAGTCATGATTTATTTCCTCTTGCCTGGAGACCTCCTTTCAATGCCAAAATCAAAACTCTCTCAAAGGCCTTCTTACAGAGGGAATTTTACCCCTAAACCTGGCAGTGCTAATACAATTTTGCTCCCATTAAACTACAAAGGACTAAGGGCTAAAAGCTCTAATCTGACCTTCTGACTGCCTGCTTTTCCACTCCATTGCCCTGCCTGTCTGTCACTTGAGCCCTCTGCACAATCCCCTGTATTACTGTACAAATTACTGTATATTGGTATGTCTGTCTGCCCTCCTTATCTCACTATCTGTTTGTTCTGTCAGTCTGTCTGTCTCTCTCTATCAGCATTAGGACTATAGGCTGTAAAAAGGTGCAGTCCGCCTAATAAAGGGGCTCTATTAAATTAAATACAGCCTCGAGGAGGTAAAAAGCCTAAATCTTCATCGTCTGTCACCGCGAACCAAGGTCGCCTGAGTGTGTGCGTCCATGCATGCGCATTCTTGTCAGTCACTTTTCAAGGTCACGAATAGCCTTTAATGCGGTAGAGTGGAAGAGAATGTGAGTTAGAAAAAAAAGTGAAAGTAGGAGAAAGGAGAGGAGAAAAACAAAGAAAAAAAGAAGAAAAAGGCAGAAAGAAAAGGCATTACGACTACCACAAAAAAAAAATGTATTGAGTATTTGAAAATCGCAGATTTTGATCCATCTTTAAAAACATAGCCATTTGCAGGAACCAAAGTGTACTTTACTTTTATGACAGCAATACATTTGGTCAGCACAGTCTCATTTCTGTGTGGGACAGCAATGTCTTTGACTGTGGAGCATTAAATGAGCATAACACTTCTCAAGCTACTACTTTTGTACAGCATAACTTGTGTTGAATTATGCAAATTATATATTTTAGTGTAACATTTGTGCATGATGATTTTTTATTTATTTATTTTTTACATCTTATTTGTATACGTCTATGAATTCTTGCCTTTTCTTACACAATGTAAAACAGTGCATGGCCTTCTGTCCCTACACTGTTTGTAAAGGGAAACCAAACTAAACATCCCTCATGGGATACCTCCAGGACTGAGTCTTTTGAGTTTTGAGTTTTGGAGAAACTCTCAGTTACTATTTTTACTTTTAGATATTTTTTTTGTGATCTCATGTGTATGACATTAAGCAACTAGAAAGGTGAAATTAGAGCTTTTCTTTAACACTGGCAGGCAGTTTCAAGCTTGTGCGTGTGTGTAAGGTTAAAATGCAGAATGTTTCACAAGCCGAGGTCTTGAAAGTTCATACACAATGTCAGCACAAAGGATGCATGAGTGATTCTGTGAGTGTGTGTGAGTGAGCAAGAGCGAGGAAAAAATGTGTGTGTGTGTGTGTGTGTGTGTGTGTGTGTGTGTGTGTCCTGCAATGTTAGCACGCCCTTGGTGCCCTCTCCCCAATCAATCTAAGAAGGAAGTGTTAGGTTAGTCCCGCCCCTCTGCCAGGGCTAAACCAATTAATATTAATCAAGCATTGATTAAGGCTTTAACACTGGCCGGCCATTATTCAGAACACCATCCTTCCCTCCATTCATCCTTATTCCTCGATCCTGTACTCTTTCCATCCACCTTTTCACTTTCTGTCCTGCTCTCCTTCTCCTTGAATACCCACACTGTAATCCTGCATACACTTGTGTTTCTTTTTCTTTTCTCACTATGCATACTCTCTCTCCTTCTTCACTTTTTTTCTTTGTACAGCAACTCACTCATTTCCTTAATCCTCATTTCCCATCGACTGGTAAATACAAACCCATGTATCCTTCCCTCCTGTTCCTTTCTATAATTTCGTTCTCCTCTACTTTCCTTCCACTACATTTTCATCATTCCTTGTATTCAACTATCCATCCATCCAGTTCCAAGAGGGGGAGAGGATAAAAGGAAGAAAGAGTGAGAGAAGGAGATGGAAGAATACTGAATAAGGGGAGGGGAGTAAAGAGAAATGGAGAGCAGGACATGGGCTGCTCAATAAAACACAATAGGCCATTGTTCTGACGTGACATTACTCACCTGTGCAGAGAACAGAGAGAAGAGGGAGTTTGGGGGAGAGAAAGAAGAAGAAGAAAAAGAGAAGATGAGAGAGAAAGATAGAAAGGAAAGACAAAGGCAGCACAGAGGGGGAAAAAGAAAGAGTGGTGAAGGGTGAAGGGAAGGCGATGGCCATCTGCCACAGCAACATCAGGACAGAAAACTAACTTTTCTTTTTGGCCACCTGCTCTTGGGTTACTTCATCCTAAAATGAACCCTGTCTACTACAATAAAAATACAAATTTGCTTTGCTAAATTACACTGACATGAGGAAGAGTCATGTTGGATTGCTGGGCACATAAAGAATACACTGAGGCCAAGAACACTCGGTGAAGTTGTGCTTTTCACCACATCTCATTTTTCAAGTCATTTTATTTTTTTTATAGATCTACATAAGGCTGCTGTCACTGAGTATTTATATTTTTGCTTTTCAAAATTCTATCATTGTTTAAAAATTCTTGCTGTGCATATTATTTGCTTATAGAGACTATACACTATAATTTCAGGGAAAGATCATGGCTTTGACAAACCAAACTAAAATTCACTTAAAGAGTAACTTCACACAATCTTATAATTTGTTGTTAATTCCCATACATTCTCATCAACTTATATTACGATGGAAATTTCCCAATTTGGAATATTTCCAAAATTCCCCAGCTCTATTTCCCATGGAACATTTCTGGAAATTTACCAGAACTTTTCAACTCCTTTGCAACCCTAGTCCTAAATGTCTAGTGGTCTCCAGAAATATGTCCTGGTTTACTGGTAAAAGGATAGAGGAAAGCAAACCATGCTCATCAAAATTCCCATTTTTCTGTTTCCTGATAAATAAATGTAGTAGACAGTAAAATGTTAGGGAAATTACACTGTATTTGTCAACAACTAAAAAAAAACATTCCCCTTTCTTTTCGTCTCTTCTATATGGAATCTGTACTGTAGACAATCACAGAGCTGAAATAAAATAAGAAATAATTACATTCATTCACAGTATCCACACACACTCACTACACAGGCCATAGCTGGCAGAAACGTGTAGTTAGACTGCTAAGCTTGTCTTACTTTCAACACTGCATCAACTTTGTCAAACTGTAATCCAACTATTTTCTATTTCCCCAAGGACATTTTTAATGGATAAGATGTGACCACATTTTTCGCCCTCATACCCTTTCTGTCAGCGCAGTACTGAAATGCCAGCTCTAAAAAAATGTTTGTTTTTTTATGCTGTTGTTAGTGAGGGTGGTGGTAGTAGTAGTTGTGGTTTTTATACATTTTAAAATGAAAAATCTATCTCCCAGTCCTCTGTGAAGTCAAACACCGAAATTATTCCAAACAGAAGGAGGCAGGCAATCGAGTGGCTTTTCTCTGCAAAGAATGGCCCACTGGAAGGCGGATCTGGTTGATATATCACTGACAGATCATTATTCTTTTGAAACTCAACAGATTTGATTTGCTAGAAACAGGTGCAATTCAAGTACCCATTTATCAACACAAAAAGACTGAAAAGAAAAAAAAAGAACAGGAATGTTGGAGCTTCCCAGTTTTCCAGAGTACTGCCACTGGAAACACTGTAAAACCATCAGTCACTTATCATCTTAATAAAAGGAAAATAATTTAACGTAGTTTAATCCTCAGAAGCAATTAAAAATGGTCTAGTCTGTAAGATTCAATGGGTTTACAGAATATGGTAGAAATGGAATAATAGATACATATTTAATACATACTTAATTAGTGTATAATCACCTGAAAATGAGAAGAATGAGACCTTACAATGACCCATTTATATTTACAGACACTGCAGAACTTGTCACATTGAACTGCCACGTGTTTCTACATTAGCCTAGAATGGACTGTCTTCAAATAAGGGCTTACATGTTTTTTTGCACATTTTATGGCTATCAGTTCCTATAAAGGAAATGCAAGTCAGGGGAGAGGTAGCAATCTGCAACAAACCCTAGATACATCTTAAACCTACACACTGATCTCCTTACCTCCAGTTAGTTACATAAACTCATGTTGGTGAAGATATTGTTATAAAACCTTTTTGTGATCAATAGATATCATCTTATGTTTAATTGAAGTTAAGGTAGTGTAAAAGTTGGAAAAGTAGTAGTAGTAGTAGTTGTGTTTAGAGGTTTTGTAAAGTTGTTTGGGGAGTTTTTTCTTTTGTTTAAGTTATGACTGTTCAGAACTGAACATAACATTCACATTTTACTGAACAAATAAATACAGTTCTGTGACCACATTATGTTTATGGAAACACAGCATTTGGGTGTAATTGATACTATTCACTTATTACACTTAGATTTCCATAACAATAAATACTGAAGTTAGTTATACTTCATATTCAAATATATTCAAAGACATAGTAATGCTTAAATTTGATATACATTTCTCAATCTAGTCCAAGTTTCATGGTCTCTCATCTGAGTCACGACCATTGTTGTATTGGACTTTTCACGATTTTACATAAACCTTTAAAACTATTGTTTACATAACTTCAACACATATCAGAAAATAGCATATTTTGTAGTCAGACCTTGACATACCAGACAGATGATATTCTCACAGTAGACACTGTCCTACACCTAGACAGGTGAGCAGAGGTCACATAATTATTCCATAGACCGAGACAAATGTGGTGCAGAATACACAATTAGATAGAAACACAGCCCACAGGAATGAAATAGCATTCACTATATCCCAGGCACATTGTTAAGGCAGGTTTTATGCTCCAAAGGAGCTTTTCCCAACTAGTCTCTCAGGTCCCATTTACATGTGATATTAAAATGTCATCTACACCCAAAAATCTTATTCTGATAAGAAAACAAAAAAGTTTTACAAATTAAATATGAAACAGGAGCACAAACGTGTAAATGCAAATCGCACAGTGTGTTCTAGTTGACCTGTTCACAGGATGAAGACAGCATCATATATAGCTGCGAGTGGAAAGCGTGAATGAACAAACCTACAGGCCTGTGTAGAAAGAAAAATGGCTTACTGAAGCCACAGCACTGCGTGCCATAGGCCTATGGCATGCACTCTTCTCACAAGATGCCGGGGTCACGTTTGCCACATTTTCATAAATGTCTGCATTCAAAACTTTGTAATTCTTGAAATATGGAACTGCAGCAATGTTTAAAAGGAATTTAAGAATAAGCAAAGAAAAACAGGACACATGGGCAGCCACACTATTGTGCATGTTTTAAACAAACCCTCAGGTTATGTATGGAAGAGGACTAAAGGTAACATTAGCAGCCAACATCCATCACAGGCTACAGACCTAACTTTGACTCATTGTACCCAATTTTTCACTCCACAGGAAAAATGGTGACAACCATTGCAACTGTGTTCACTTAACTTTGGCTCCTGGAATCAAATATTTTAAAAACCATCAACTGATTTGGATTTTAGACGAGGTTTTCAAGGGTCCAACTAACTATAAATTACACCAGGTTAAGACAGACTTGGTTGATGTTTCATTTGGTTGTAAAAATAAATCTGACAACTAGAGCTTGCTCTGAAATAGAGGCATGGCAGTGTTGTACAGTATGGAGTATTAAATTAGTTATGTTAAAACATACTGTAGGCCAGTCTTATACAGTCTTTGACTGTTTGACTCGTGTAGAGAGACTTTGCAGCTGTAGGCTTGTGATCTTACACTTACCCCTTAATGATTTCTTGCGATCATCACTTACTTAATGAGTCTTCTTTCCACTATTTAGTTTTCCCCGCTCTTCAGCAATAGCTCTGCCGGAATATAAAAGTTTAACTTCAGTCACGACTGAAAAAGGATCGGGACTTAAAGTGATAACTGGAGCTGGACTGGCAGTAACAAAATCACCACCGGCATGGAGAGAATGCAGATAATGATGGACAGTATGCATCTGCTGTAAGTGGCAATCCATTGTCAGCAATGATCCCTCAACTCAACACAGCAAGGCAACATATTTCCTATAATCTGGGACTTTCATAATCCTATGAATACATCAGCACAAAGCACTGCCAGCAAAGTGTGCCTTCATTAAGAGAACAATGTTTTCTCTTTTTCAGTATTCTCAGCCTGTGAAATAAAAGAATTTCCATTTCTTTGACAGGGAACCCAAAACAGAGACTATCTTTTCATTTGTTGGGGGACAGAGGGTGTTGAGTCCAGAAATGATTTCTTTGTTCACTCATCTGTGCCACAAAAACTTTTAGATGTCCCTGCTTTGATCTGGTGATTTAAGAAAGCATTCTGAGAGGGAACCCGACAAGGAAAGAAAGAGGTGTGCTTCTGTGCACAATCGAAAACGCCGGCAAGCCACAATCATTCAGGTGGAGAAAGAGAGTGAGAGAGATGGAGAAGGCAACAAAAGAGACACTTTTTTTCCCTCCAAATCAGCCCACTTTCACCTTTTGTCATTCATTTTTTTCTTCATTTTCAAACACTTTTCATCTCTTGCGCGTGTTTCCACTCTTCGGCTGCAAAACAACATCAAGCGATTTATAAGCATGGCTGCCTCCTAAAATGGAACCCAACATCCTCTCAGCCTCTCCAAAGGAGGAGCCTCAAATTTAACCACACAGACACACACACATAAAAAAAAAAAAACACAGTCAAACTGTTCTATATTAAAGCCCGCACTCGTCCACCTCGTTTATCCACTGCATGTGCATACCCCAAGAGAAATATTTCACACAAACTGCTTTTCTTTCATTTATAAACCTTTTTTGGAAATTCCTGGTTTTGCTTTATTCTCCACACAAACACAGGGTGGAGATTCTTTAACCTCACCTAACGCTTTTCATGTCAGAATGATTTTAGACCGTGAATTGATGTGGCCTAACTACAACTTAATTAGTTAAAGAAAAGAGCAGGTCAGTCTCCGCAGCTATAATAGAGCTGTAAAACAACTTTATCACTTATTCAATAGCAAAACTTAAGTTGGAACACCAAATTTAAAACGGTGAGAGACGAGAGTGATTGAGGGTAAACAGAAAAAGAGAGCAACATTAAATCATGATTGAAAAATATGATCCTAAAAAAAAAAAAAAACGTGATGAAATGAAAGAAAGAATGTGCACAAAATGAAGAGAAGTAGGAAGCAGAGAGCAGCGCCTCAAATAAATTCGGAGGTAAATCAGTTCCAGTGGTTGCTTCCTGAAAAGTAGTTTGGCTGCCTGGAGACAGATGGTATCCCAAGACCAAACCCAGCACCACTGCAATTACTGGGCCATAATTTTACTGTCATTGGTGTTTCTGGGTCTTGCAGTTTTGGAAGAAGAGAGGAGAGGCAGATGGACATACACAGAAAGAGCCTAGATATATAGCAGGCGTAAATATGAAAATAAAAGCGTAGAGATGAGAGATGTAAGAGGTTGCAGGGCATTTAAATACTATTTATCAGTATTCTGACTGTATCCTGATGGAAATTAGTCAGCAGCATGTGTAGTTAACATGTACATTTGCCACTTTTACCATAGGGTTGATAAATACACAGACACAGGAGCGCAACACAATCAATATGCTCACTCCACCCAAGCCTGTGTTTTTTCCCTAAAACATAAAAGCAGCTTTTGTTTGAGAATTAAATAATTAAAAATACATTAAAAGTGCCCCCTAATGTTGAAAATTAAACATGTGCACTCCATAAAAGCCCGAGGCTGTCCAGTGTTAAAGTGTACTCAGGAGAAATTTGATTTGGAGAGTGGCGGCATTAAGCAACCCGATTCTGTGTGTTTCTAGAAAATGTTAAAAAAGGAAACATAATTTATGTTATGGTGATGTGTTTTGCTTGCAGATTTGGTATGCCATATTTTAAGGGATTCTGAGAAAGTGAGATGGCATTTATATCACTTTATACAATTGGATTAAACCCACCAGAAAACAAACACCATAAACCTGTTGTAATTCCTCATTCAGAGAGACAGAGACGGATATGAGTCTTCATCTTAAACCTAAAGCAAACTCTCGGTCATAAAGAAAACCCTTAAAGTAGAGGGACAAAACAAACAATAAAAAACACACATGCTGTTAAGGGGGAAATAAAATCGATCCTTAAAGCTGTTTCCTCCTGTTTTGTTTAGAATTAAATGCTTGCTGGTAATATTGTTGCTTGAAAAGTGATACTGTCTGCATGAAGCCTGGAAGAGACAAAAGCAGAATGCAGATCTAATGCATTTTAAAAGAAATATTAAAAAAACAAAACAAAGTAAATAACAAGACAACATTAAAATAAAGAATGGCAAACAGAGTGAAAAGAATGGGTCAGCAAAAACAGAGCAAGAAAGGTAGAAAGAATGAAGTGGAAAAAGACAGGAACAGGTCATGTGGAGCTTAACAACATGCAATATGATTTTGGAGTTGCTGGCAAAAACAATTCTGACCCTCACTGGGTTTTACAGGGAATGCACAACATTGAGTTCATTAGTACAGAAGAGTCCAAGACCATCAGTAAAAAACAGACACAGTGGTGGTCCAAATGGTTGATTGGCTAGTGGAGAGCTCATTTTCCTCAAAATGGAAATTACCTCTCCACCGGACAGTCCAATTGTGCAATAGGCCCGCACAACTTTTTGATTTTCCAGAAGTGATGTCTTTGTGAGAGAAGCCACACAGCAAATATCTTCCTGAAGTCTTCAGAAAAACAAACAAAAAAAAACAAACAAACAAGATATTAACAAGTATAGGGCTGATGTAATGTCTTACACAGCAAAGAGAGAGATGGAGAGACAGAAACTGTGACCCAATAAGAGAAGAAGAGAAACTGAGCCAAAACTTGAGAGAGGCAGGATAGGCCAGCACACAAAGCATCGCTTGTCTCTGTCAAGGCAACACGCTGGACGACTGTGGGGCTCCCATGGGATTCAGCCTGGCTGTGAATGTAAATAAGTCTTACAGTATCGAGGCACAGAGCAGACCTGAAGGGAGGATGAGAGGAGGGGGGGTGGGCGAGTGTGGAGAAACGTCAAGCATGGAGAAAAAAAGTAATTTTCACTGAGAATGGTCATGTAGGGATGGCGCACGCACACACACACACACACGCACAGATAGATGGCTGATCCTCAGATGTAATTTGTATCAGCTATTTGTAGGACCACCAGAGATATACAGGTACAAACATGCATACCAAATGTGGACATACAGGGGAACATGGATGCACCTGCAGCACGGATCCACAAACACATACACCCGCAGCACGTACACTATGTAAAATGTCACCGGCCCTCATGGGGAAATTTGCATGCACCAACATTCAGACAATGAAGCACACACAGATATGTCAAAATTTGCCAAAATAAAGTTTGATTATTCCTTTTAACACACTGTCAAACTATTCCAATATCTATTTTTGCAGAGAGGACAATCAATACAACCTCTAGGTCAACCCATTTTGTTATATTCTTCACTACAGCCACTGCTATACATTTAAACATACACTAGTACTGCTCGAGCATCATCGCTCTCTTCTTTCAGCGACTTTCTCACTAATCCTACAGTTGTTTACATGCAGTTCAGTTCTGCTAGCTTCAGTACACGGCCTAGCGGCTAATGGCGGCGTCTCTCTCCAAACGTTTAACTATTCCTCTGCCAATGTAACAAATGTAGTGTAGGCTCAAAGTGTAAGGTTGGCTCAACACAAAACCTTAATCTGCAGTAACGTTAGTTACTTCAGCCTCCTGTAGCCGATGTAACTAAAGTTATGACTTGGCACAGCTGGACTATTGCCAAATGAGGCATTTTCGAGATTGCTCGGTTGTAAATCATCCTCTCTGTGGCCGAACTAGTTTGTGAACTCTCTGCCATCATTACCACAGTGTAGTTATTATTTGCTTGTTACAACTTCAATGACGTGACATTGTGTGATTCCTGCCAATCATGCAGTGCGATGGCCCAAGTCCACACCAAACAGAGAGCAGCTGGTGGTGCTTCTATTCATAAGTAAACAGTGGACCTTGATTTTTTTTTCTTTCTACAATTGCAAACACTCAACAGTAAGGGGTTCACTGTGGTATCCCCTAAAAAACACAGTGACCTGCAGGACAGAAGTTGAGCCAGATCCAAATTTTGGAGAAACAGTCCAATGTCACACCTCGCCCACCTATCAGTCACTCAGACTGGACAAACCCCTCCACAGTCAGCCTGAAATGTCACTGACACTAAAGCTGTCCACGTGGATACATGGAATAACAGCTTTATTTATTTCATGTACCCAGCTTCTAGAAATGTTTCTGGCTTCCAATTTACACTGCTAAATGGTGACATAAAGAAGTTTAATTTAATTTGTGTCAGATGAGCGTCGGCTTCGACAAAGGTGATTAACCAGCTAAATAAAAAGTTATTTCCTGGTTGTTTAACAGCAGTTACGTTAAACACAAATAGCACCCCCACTGCAGCCCACGCCACCCTGCTGCACAACCCTGCAGCGATCCACCACAGCGCCTGATCCTGTCTGAATGCAGCCTAAGGTGTGTATCAATGTAGCCATGCATGACCAAGGCTGGGGGGGGGGGGGGGGGGTATAAGGAGAAAAGAGACAAGGAGGGTCAAGGAAATGGATGGAAGAAACAAAAGGGGAAAGGCTTGAGTGATGAGTGGTATTATGACCTAACAAGACAGTGTGTGATAGTTCATAAACACACCAGCTTCCTCTTATTACTTTGCATTTAGCAGACAGGGTGTAAAAGTCTGTATACTGGATTTCAGTTATTTTTCTTCTGCTACTGTTAAACACTGACTGTGATTTTAAGTTCCCTCAGACAAAGTGGCAATACAATATATCAACAGAAAGATGCCCATTTACACATCACAATGCACATTTGAAGACATTAATACGACACTTTACAAAACAAAGGGTGCTTTCTAGTCATAAACCCTTCAACAATGTACATCAAAGTTAGAAAAAAATGGAAATTTGACTCTTTTTTTCCCCCCAGGAGAAGGAGAGGCGAGGGGAATTTCTGTGTCAAAATGTTACATGGCTCTTTGACAGCAACAGAGCAAAAAAGATAAAGACTTCAGACAAAAAATGAGAGTATCAGTCACTCTTTATCTCTGAAAAGTGACAAATCAGGCAGCACTGATCCTTCTCTCTATGCCTCTCAGTCGCTTCACAGGGAAGCTAATATTAGGCATGTGAGCTATTTATCATTTCATGATCGTGATGATTTCATGATACAACGCACATGCAAACCAAACACCATTCCACAGACTGAATCTGACTCTCTGAAACTGATATCGGCATGTGGGAAAACTCCACTTTAATTTCTTTCCACACACAGGTCAGATATTAACTCATAGATACAAATATATGTACACACTGAAGCTTTTCTTTCACAGTCACACATTTTGTTTAACCCTTAAATGTACTTTTATTTAAGGGGCACTTCATCATCATCATATTCAAATCACACATTGCCTGTAAACTTTAACTTTTTTCTCACACTATTGCAACTTCTGGCTCCTACCAAACATAAAATAGTCAGTACAGTAATCACCAATTCTGATCACTTGCGTGTTGTCATGGCAATACGGTTGTGTGAACAACTAGCTGAGGTGATTCTTGTCCCCACTTAGAATTCACTTCCTTGTCTCTTATTCTTCTGTATTTTCTATTTTTTTCTTTATGTCTTTATGTATGTTATTGAGTGTCACAGGCTGTATGTATTTTGACATCTGTTTTGGCTTTTGACAGCTTAAACTGTCTCCTCTCCACGTATATAGAGCATATTTGTTGAATGGATAAACATGTTCTTTGTTATTTCATGTATTTTATTAAAATAAAAAAAAATAAAAAAAACAATAAAATTTAAAACTGAACTAAAGAGTATTTTGTAACATAACCAAGCAATCAGTAAGCCTACCACACTCGGGCATTCCGGCAGCTGGATGTTAAAGTCCTACAAGCATTTTACTGCCAAGACAGAAAATAATTACATTCCAGCCACACAGCATCATGCTGGTGCAACTTATTGCCCAGCCCGAGTCCTTAAATTCTGGTTCCTTAACAAACTGGCAGCACAGAGAGCATTGCCAAACTCAGATCTATTTGTCCTGGCACATGGCAGAGAACTGTTGGTTCTTTAATAGGTCTGATTTACTGAACTCATGTTATACAATTTGACCATGAACTCCTTTACATAAAACTCTTGTTTGTTCTTTTTCTTTGTTTCCTCTATCGAACTGTTAGTTGTGTGACTACCAGGTGTGAAAACAAATGACCCTGACCTCAATAAGATATGCTCCGGAGAACAAGCTATTTTGAAATATACACAAACAAACAGCTGGCATTGTGCATTGAAACACATGCTTGAAGGAAGTTTTGTACATGAGATATATACAATAAATGAATGCAAGTGAAGGAAATGTATTAATAAATTGTGATCAACATGGTGTCAAGTATGTTTCTGACAGACGTGTCACTACTGTATGTGCGGCAGCAGCATTGAGACTACAGAATTCATGTGAAAGGTTCTGGTGATAAGTTCAAGATATGTGCAGAATGCTAATGAGGCTTTAAGTCAGCGTCTGTCATTCTCACTCTCTTTATAATTCTTTCCATTTCTCTTTTTCATTTGTGCTGCATCTTTCTTTCTTTCTGTTTCCTTTTTGCCTTTTTCTGTCTGCCTCGTTTGACGGCTCTCTGAATCTCCAGTTGTCATTAAATTGAAAAGACGTGAATGGATGAGGAGCCATTTAGGCCTCTGAGTCTGCCTGAACATATCATACATCACACACCTACACACATCCATGCACTTGCACACATACACACACACACACACACACACACACACACACACATACAGTCATATCAATTTGCTCAGGCCCATAGACGGTATACACATAGCTCATTAGTATAGTCTTATGTAAACACACACACACACATAGACGCACGCACACAGACACACAGTCATAAATCAAGGCAGAGACTTGAGACTGCTGGACTCTTAATAGGAAAGGTGGGACAGATGGTGCAGCAGGGTGGGCTGAACAGGCAAGTACCTGAAGTTGAACTCTGTGTGTGTGTGTGTGTGTGTGCGTGTGAGAGAGAGCACATTAGTTTAACAGTTGCAGGACTGAGGTTGTGGCTCACTTCACCAGTCTGCTGGTTTTAGACATATAACAGAAAGAAACCTTGATTATATGGTTGGTGTATGTGTGTGTGGTATATAAATATAAAGTTGTGCAGCTCATCTTGTGCTCTGAGACGCCTTCCTGATCTTGTGTGTGTGTATTTGGGGAGCCAGTGGATTTAACTGCAGAGAAACAGCGTCTACTTGGATTTTGGTATTTTGTATGTATACATTACATTTGCAAGCCCGATGCCATGTACTTCCCACAATGTTTACAGAATGTCGTGTGTGTGTGTGTGTCTGTGCCAAAAGTAATGAGGCCATTAGTTGTTACCCCATTGACACTGAATGCAATTTAGTTGTCTAAATGCGAGCTATGTGTCTCTATCTCGATCTGCTGTATGTATTCATAAATGTGGAAACGTGTGTGTGTAAATATGTGAATATTGCCACCATCTATTAAAATCCCAATCTGTGAACATGCTAAGAGGCTCTTATGAGTGTGTGCGTGTGTGTAGGTGTGTGTGTGTAATAGTAGTAGTAGGATATCATCTATTACCCTGCAAGCTCACTAAGAGCTGTGGATCACCAAACACCTCAGGAAGGTCACCCAGCGATTAATGGGCCATGAATTAAACCAGTCAGCATGCTTGTGTGTCTGAGTGTGTGGGTATTTAAGAGCAAGCCATTGTTATACACTAAGTCAATGTCCACCTCGCACACATTTACAGCGCATTAATGCAGATCTGTGTGTTTGTGCCCAACTTTTATAAGTCAGTTAAAAAATAGTGATCATATACTCTCTTAGACTTATCCTAACCCTTACCACTACATGCCTACCCCATACCCTTACCCTGGGGTTATCCCAAACCTAATATTAATCAGACAAACGTGTAATGATGACTTCTACTTAGGATACTTGGGACCTTTTTTTAACCTTGAAAAGTGAAATATAGTCATTTTAGTTCCTATGAAAGTGTAAAAAAAGAAAAGAAAGAAACAAAAGTATAAAAAATGAAAAGAAATACCATAAAAGTACACGGCTGTGGAGGCGGATATTAGTTTAAGTTAAATGTGTGTGAGGGTAAAGTTTAAACAAAGAGAAATGCGTATGGTCACTTTAAGACTTCGCAACAGTAGTAATACAGCAAATTGTGTGTGTGAAAGCTTGTACACAACGCTTCTGCATTGCAATAAATTCCCTGACTGGTCATTCATCAATTTAAACAGGATAGATAGGCAGGCAGACTCACAAGTACGTCACAGTGTCTCGTGTCATCTACGGTCGGTGCTTTCATTTCTGCAGCGCAGCGAGGCTTGCAAAGGGAAAGTTTCCCTTCTGATCCGCAAATGACTCCTAAACAACACTGAGCTGCCTCGCTGGAATGCTGCTTCAGTCATCGCAGACTGTACTCACGGGACGTAGAAGCATAGGTCACAGAGGAAAATCAAGCAAAATTAATGAGTTGAGAAAATGATTTCACCCCTTATGGAAACTATTCAGAGTGTATCGAACGATGCCGAAAATGAAAGCTGAGAAACGACAAATTGCATCTGTAATTAAATATTGAGGGAATAAAAAATGCTAGACTGTACAGTCTAGTTAGAAAGCAAAGCAAAGTGAACAAGATTATTCTGTTTTTTTTAAGGTTCGTGTTTTTGGACGGTGCCTAGATCAGTTAAAAATAGGACTACTTCAATTAATTGAAATGTTATTTCAGCACATTCAGGGCCCCACTGGCACTCCGTATCCCTTGGTGGTCACCCAGGACACACTGTGGCCATTGTGACCTCACTACATCTTTCACAAACACACACTACATCACTACACACACACACAGCCATAAATTACACACCTCCCGTGTACGTACTCTTCCTTGCCCTCTCACCCACACAGATAAAACTTAAACTCACACACTTGCTGTACAGTATTTCCTTCTGTAGCACTTTTTAGTCATCTCTCTGTGTCACTCTTTCTTACACATACACGTTCTTGGCATGCATAGCAGCAGTCATTTTTCTTGTTAATGTAGCGTGTCGAATTTGCAGGGCGGCGGCGTGCAAATGAAAGGTTGCACGTCTCACTCGCTTGGCAATATGTATTTGATAAGAGCTGTAAATCAACCAGTGTAGCAGAGCAGAGCCTGCAGGGACGGACAAAACACATGTTAATGGAAAGCAGCTCTAAATTAGAGTGCAATACTGTATGTAAAAGAGCGAGAGAGAGAGAGAGGGGGGGGGGGGGGGGGGGTGAACTGATGTAAGGGTGACATACCACAGTACATAACAGGTGAAACTGATAGTGACAGACAGAGAGAATAGGAGAGATGGAGATATAGATCCAGTGAGGGTGGTGGAGGACAAAATGAAAACAGCATTACCTTATTACCTTAAGTCCTTTTTACATATGCCAATGAATGTGTAAATATATAAATGAATTCAATAAATGAATTAATAATGGGGCTAACTGCACCCTAAGCTTGGTCAACTGCCAAGAAAATGCAGACAGAAGAAGAAAAAGCAGCAGGCACAACAGTTTAAAGTTTCTGGAAAACGTAAAAAAAAAAACTAATTCAAAGACACATGATATGTGTGTGCGGTTTTCCTTGTGTGTTCTGACTCTTCTTCGAGGCGTGCAAAGACTGGCGTAGCATCTTGGACAACTCCAGGAGTTCTGGCTCTGAGAAATTTGTCTGGGACATGCAAGGCATGGCAAAAAAATCCCGTGTTCTCCACAACTAACTTTCTTCCAGTGGGAGAAACAGCATTCATTTAACAAGACTACAGTATGATGATCTCAAAAGAAACCTTCATTTTCTCGTTGTAATATGAAAGTAAACATGCATACATGTGTTTGTGGCACACACACTTGTCACACTTGCACGCAGATTACTATTACTGAGGTTTTGTAGTAGGAGTGGGCTAATAGTAATTACATGTTTCATCTCACAGGGTTATATGAAGCTGGATCTGAAGTGTAGTGATGAGTGGGCGTCTTGCTTGGGCATTATACGGTGCATATTACAGTCCCGGTGGCTTTAGTCATTTCGCGTGCGTGTGTGTCTGTGTACGTTTGTGTGTGTGAGTGTCTCTGTTTGTGTGCCCTGCAAGCATAAAGGAAAGTGCAGCAGGTGCATTTACCTTGATGGACACAAACACGGTCTGTGTATTTTGACAAGGTGAAGATAAGACTGCCATTACTGTGCTAAAATAACTCATAGTCAGATAGCAGATAGTCTCGTCAAAACATGCGCGCTCGGACACGCCGATACACAAAAGACAACGGAACACATGACTGTAAACAACCAGCTTTTTCAACCGAGAGGCATCGGGTGGGAGAGTTGCTGAGTGCAAGAAAATATGGTGGCAGAGAAATGAACACAACACCTGAAAGGCTCTGTCTGGAGTGAGTCCACTCTGGGGTACTGCAGAACCATTGCAGACCACATCTGCAGATATAAAAGGTTCAGTTTTTTTTTTCAGCTACAGTTCCATTTATACCATCACACTGGTCCTTTAAATGGTAACCTGCAAGTTCACAAGTTATTTGAATGTCTTAATTGTGTAACTCCTACCCCTTTTATTCTTTCATTCCTAAATAAATCTTCCCATTCGACTCCAAACTAGTTGCAGGCTTTGCTTCAACCTCCCATATTTGTTAGAGCAACCTGTCCCTCATAATGACAGAAAAGCAAGTCCGCAGACAAATGAACAAAGGCTACACACACACACACACACACTCAGATGTATTTTAACAACATCTGAGTGGTGTGTGATGGAGGAAAATGGGGTGATATTTGAAGAAATGGCCTAAGAGGCTCTTTGTGACCCTTATTACTCATAAAGAGTAATAAGGGTCTAGATTTGGACTTGTGCTCTTGCTTTCCCTCATGAGTCTGGCTTCTCTCAATAGCTGCATTCTCACTGGGGTGTAAAATACATTTCGGTGCAGTATCCCCATGGCTCTGCATGTTTAAGGGTTACACAAGCAGTCTCATGTTCCTAAAACTGAGTCCTGGAAAGAAGTAGTTGGAAGCAGGTAAAGGAATAAAATGATTATTAACTGAAGATTTCTTTTTTTAAATACTTACGGGTTGGTAAAAAATAATTACAACAATATAGATGGCACATAAAATATATTAAAAACAGTTAAAACAGTTTAAATTAGATTTTTATATAATAATATGAAGCAAAAAAAATTGACAAAATCAACAAAATGCTGGTATATATGCATCAAACAGAGATAGCTCCACCAGTGAATAACAACACTGTTTTGTTTTCTAGCTAAACAAATTGAAAAGCCCTTCATGCAATAAGATATTGCCCATCTGTCAGATAAATGCCACTAAAGCAGCTCTATTTGCACAATATGGAGCTTAAAGTATGCACCCAACTACCAGCAAACAGGAATGGCTTTAAAATTTACTACTACTGTAAAATTCAATACAACGACTTTGTAATAAATTCGGTTCAGATTTTGTTTACACTTGTCAGTAAGGTGTGAAGACGGCTGTATTTTATAACAGCTGTGTCTTAGATTGCTCTGCATTAAAATTAGTTTTAATGTTTTGTTCACTGTGCACTGAAAAGGTCAGATAAGAAAAAAAAAAAAACAAGAAAGTTGATGCAGAGAAACCTTGATCACTAAGTTTGATTTAAATTAATTTAGCAGCACAGTATTCAGCCCTCAAGCATGAAAGTTTGAGTGAAGGTGTCATGAACAGGAAGGTGTGGGAGCTGTGGATACATTTCAAATTCATCAGAAGTTAGATAGAACATAACAGACACCGCTGGACTGATCACAGTCACCAGGTTCATCCTAAGCAGATGCTGACATTATGGATACACAACAATCCGAACTTCTCCACTGATCGACCCTTCAGTAAAACATCACCTTTAATAATGCACTGATGCCGCTCTGTTAATACTGTAAAAACTTTGTGCTTTGCAGCACTGCAAAGAAAGGTGAGACAACATGATGTCTCCAGTTTAGACAAGAATTAAATTGCCAGTATGACTTTCTTCACATACAGGTCACTTCTGAACTAAAGCACATGGACCATGCTGCTCCAGTCCACTATGCCTATGGATTAGCCAATACTAAAATTTAATTGCAGTAGCTGGGGTTCAACCAGTACAGGGTGCTGTGCAAACGTATGCACACATTTATGTTCACATCAAAAACAATGGATATATCATATATACATTACCAGAGGAAGTACTCAGATCTCGCACAAAAATACTGTAATTGAGTATATGTACAGCAATACAGTAAGTTACTCTCTAGTAGTAAGTTACATTACATTACCACTGCTATACATCATACGTATCTATAAGTATATACAGTACTCCAGAGCCAAACACTTACACTTATCATGTATACAGCCAAAGAAAGGCATTTAACCATCAGGAAAAGAAATAAATAGCCACCAAAGAGACAGGGCGACATTTGCTTTGTCTGACTCACGTTTAGTCCATTATCCTCTCTGTCAGTGCAGAGGAAGTCGTTCATATTCATGTCATTGTTGTGATTGCTTGTGGAAAGAACTCACCTCCTCTCCATCCCGCAACATGTTTTACAAACACGCTGTAACGTTAGCTGGTATTAGCGGCACAGGAAAACAAGCTAACACTTGCATTTCGTTTGTGTTTTTTTCCCCTCTATCTCAGCTAAATGTCGTTAGCTTTCTGTGTCCATTCACACTTTGGCACTGACACAACACTGACTGATTTTCTAATTAGCTTTACCTGCCTCAGTAGATTTGACTGCCTTACCTGTACGTCCAGTGCTCTGTACTAAAAATGGGAACACGTGGCTGTAACGGGACCAAACTGTCAATCAAATCGGCATTGCTGCTAATTATGTTTAACTTTAAACCTTTAAAGGACTTTAAAGTATAATTTGAATGGGTAAGTTACATGAAAGTACTCAGTAGTACAGTTGTCATGAATGGGAAAATTAGCTTCGAAACACTTTCTGATGTAAAAATTAAACATTTTTAGTTGGCTGTTGTAGGAGCTGCAGTTTTTGGGCCTCCGGATTGGCTTCACTTCACAGCCGCAGGGGTTGCTACTTGGACCACACACACTAACTGAGGTTTACAGCTGTTAAAAAACAGAGGGACAAACACATTTACTAATTTCATCTTCATACAAAAATTACAGTGACTCAACTCATGAGATCCAGAATATGTATCGTGTATCATGACTGTATCGCAGCAGTTCTATTGGGTGGCTACTGAGCCAGCTTTAGGCATCACGATTTGTGAAAAACATGCCCTCCACAATGCTCCCTTCTTCTTTTCATAAGACACCTTTTCAAAACACACACTTCATGAGATGGTGGGCAGAATGCTACAGGGTGATGGAGACACTTCAGATCAAATTTAAACTTTATCATGGATATCTAATTTCATACTTATTCGTGGTAATCTGGTGGGCTACAAAGCATTATCTTAATTAACTTTTGATGTAAACGCTTCTCCATCATCAAAACTCCCGCTGGGCATCCAAGCAGCAGCTCACAGAAGCCTGGCGATTAGAGCCCAGACAAAATTAGTAAGAGATCTCAGAGGATCAGTGGTCCCCAGAGGTAATCACTTCATTTGTAAAATGTGACTCTCCAACCAACGTCTGTTTCGTGAGCAGCGAAAGGGAGAATATTGTAACTGTGGCTAAACTTTAAGCAAAGTACCTCTAAATTCTTGAGCAAATCATGCATGTAACTGATGCAGGGAGAGAGAAATTGCATTACGTGGCTCTCTTGATGCCTTGACATCAGTTTAAGTTGGACAAAATTCATCAGCAGCAGACATTGTTCTTCTCAGGCCTGGCTCAACTAAGCCCAAAGATACCACCAAGGAATTTACTCAGTTTCTCTTTAATCCAAGGAGTGCTAATCAGTGAAATCAGTTCCTGTTGTCTTGTAGCCCTCTGTGACACAGTTGCCTGTTCTTAATTAACAGGTCAGTCACTGATAATCTGTGGTTTTCTTAAAATATCACCAGAAGTTTTTGTCTTATCTAGAAGCTAGACATGCCCAGTTTTTAGAAATAGACCACATGGCATATCGCAGAGATACTTTCCATTAGTAAAATAGTTTGTTTCTGTACATACTGGATAAAACAAGTATCTCTTCAGAAAAATACAGGATTGTAAAGCTTTCATTCGGGTCAAAGTCAAGTTATTATGTGTTTTTCCCCCCTTTTATGGCAAAACAGATTGTAAGAATTTCCTTTCCAAAAACAACATTATATATTTTGTATATAAAATGAACCACTAAACCAAACAAAATATACTGTATTTTGTTTGGTTTAATGTTTCATTTCCTACTTTTTATAGCTCATCTCCATGGAGCCTGTTTGTTTTAGCTTGACATTTCAACACAAAAAAGTGCTGCTTTCACGAGTGAGATTCTGAAACACACATGTACACACACATACACACCGTTTCTCAGACTGTACCTACATTTCTAATCGTGTTCTGCGCTGCCATCAGCATAGAAGCTGTAAACACCAGAGCCATTTTTATTATTGTTTTATCAGCCAAAATCAGATGATTATGGCGGGAAGCTGAAGTTGATTGTTATTGTGACTCAGATTGATTGAACATCAAAGAGCATTATGAGACAGTAGAAGCAGGCTGTCAGTTTTTGGTTATGGGTCTTTATTGGCCTCCATGAACCATGTTTAAACAATGACAATAGCAAAAAGAAAAACGAAACAAAGAAAAATCATTCAGGGCTCTTATCCACTGCCACCTGTTCTACGTGTAGCACATTCTCCTGCCGCCCATGGGCACCTCTCACTGATATGACACATAATGACCAAACTTACCAGAATATGATTTTTTTTAATTGTTAGATTTTTTTTATTATTATTATTTTTTAGCACAGTCGTATCTAGCCACTGTAGACATCCCAGTTTTTACTGCTTGCTTGCTGGCTGAACTACTGCTGTGCTCTGTTTTCATCCGAGAGGAATTGTTAGGGATTTCCTTTTTTTTTACATATTTCCATGATTAGAAGTTACTTGCAGTGGTCTGAAAACAAGCTGGTTGAGAGATGTATGTATGTATGTTTCCATAATGCAGGACTAATGTTGTTCTAAGGTAGTATGTTCACTTCACTTGAGTGTTATTGCAAGACAGAGTGTGACAGGGGACGTCTACGGTGGCTAATAATGTAAAACCATCCTCTGAAAATGAGGCTTCCTTGTTTTTCTCTCAGAAAAAAAAAAGAAAAGGCAGCACCATGCAGATCCTCTGTCTAACAAGTGTGTACAATGAGACTGAGTGAGAACATATAGAGCAACTGAACCCTCCAGCTCAAAGGCACCCAGATCGGTCTCCAAACCTCAGAATATGTTCATATAAAACTGTTTTGCAGGAGTAACATTGCAAAGTCTTGGAGGCAATGCAATGTCCATGTGCATTAAACACCGTATATTCTCAGCCAGCTTCTTTACTGCTGTACGAACATCACACTTATACCTGCAGTGACTAATAATTAGCACCTGCAGTTGCCAGTTGGTTAAATATGAACATAATTCCGTTGGAGATGGACTGCCAGAACTTATTAGGTATCTATTTGCATGTTTACAAGCAAAACAGCCTCTGAGAGGAATGTGGAAAATAAAAAAATAAATAAATTAAAACTGTGCTTTTGTTTCTGCACCCATAGTCGTCTGTTGGTTATTGGTAGAACCAAATTAGCAACACAAGACCCCATCCATCCACCATCTAACTGCACCCAGCTACTATCATGGCCTTTCTGTGCAACTTCTGACGGTTGCTAAAATGACAAAGGAACCAAACCGTACTTTATGCCTTTTAAACAATTCTTCTTGGAGAGCGCCAAAGTTCAGCAGTAGTTTACTCAGCAATCAGTGAATTGCGGTATTTCCACAAAGGCTACATACAGAAGGTCTGTCTTGAAGTTGTATCAAATAAAAGCTAAAATGCCCCAAAATAATTGTTCAAAAATAGCGTTGTATTTTTTTTTTCAGTTAACATCCATACAGTTTTAAAATTATACAACAGGTAGAATGGGTGTCACAGGCTGTAAAGTATAATCAATCTCACAGTTCCAACATGTCAAGAGTCAAAAGGTTTTTCTTCTGAGAGCATTGCTACACTTCTACCTTAAGTGACTATCAAACCTGTACCTTTGACTGATCCCTTCAGTCACAGCAGTCTTGTAGCTACGTTAGAGTAGGCGAGATACAGTGATGTGTATGAGTCCAGAACATACAATATTGTCACCATCATCAGTCGAAATATCTATTGCTTTGGTGGAGGCCGTGCAGCCCATTTAATTCCCCCATTTGGAGTCAGCTCAGGTCTCTTTTCTGTACCTATCCACGTTCTCTGTCCCTTCAATCCATCCTGATGATTTGGTCATTCATTGATGTGCATTTATTTTATGAATTTTGTTAAACAAATAGCTGAAAAGAGAGATGTTTATATCTGTAGTAATGCAGATTCTGCCTTTGTTTTTGGCCCAACATTCTAACATTTGATTTGGTTTCGTTTCTTTCTGAAATGGATCACTTGGACTCACCAACCTCAAGCAATTTTGAGTGTGATGCACGATGGATCTCCATTTTTATATCTCATTATGGAGGTAAACTGATTCCTACCCTGTACAAATACAAGAACTCATTTAATACTTTAAACAAAGACAGGAACATTTTTTTAGAAAAAGAACCAATAAGATCACTTTCACATTGTGTTGGTAGATAGTATTGTGTATCATGTTTGCACTGTAAAATGTACAAAATATCACCATGTTGTTGGCTAGTGACCTGCAATCTTATTCACAAGCACTTTGAAGCATGTTTATTTATCTACAACATACAGTGTACTCTGAAACAGTAACACATTTATAAATAAATATTGCAATCTTAACAATCTTACAGTTCTCCTTTTTTATTGTCGGTTCTTCATGACTCGTCACCTGAGCTTAACGAAGGTGAGGCAATCTCTGCCAGTTCTGTCCCCTTCCTTTCACTTGTTCTCTTATGTGCTATCATTCACCAGCAGGTATATTGTTTTCACTCATTGCCCTTGGCCTTTCTTTCCATCCTCACCCTCTCAAATGTTAATTTAAATAAATAGATCTCTAGGAGAAAAAAAATCATATATACCTAAAATCTTAATAAATCTCTGAAATAAAAAGCTACAATTAATATCTTCCCAAATTAGGACAAACGCAATGAGGAAAACCATAATAAAAAAATTCTATTTATCAAAAAGGACAAACAAAAGGAGAAAAAATACATAATTATGTTCAGCAAGAACAAACATGTTTCATGAACCCATATCTATTCGTGTGAGTGTCACTCCATTTTCACTTGTATTGTAATGTCACTCAGTTTATCCTGTTAGCTCCATGTATAACACTGTAGGTATTCTGGTCTGTCTTGTTGCCTACACGGTTTCAGTTTTAAATAATCCTCATTATTAAGTGTTCAGTCAGGCTTCGCAAAGCCCAAGCAGCCTCCTTTTTATATGAGACACCTCAGTCGGTCCCCCTTTAGTTTACAGACAGTATTTCACAGTATTTCACTGTGTACTGAAGTTCACAAAGTTACTACTGCTGTCCAATCACAGACAAGAAGAGGAGCCAGGGGATGACAGGATTGGTTCTGAATATGGGGAGAAAGCCGTCATTGGCTGGAAGGTTTCAGGAAACAGGAAGTAAGCCTCAAATATGGCCAATGTCCTTTCCTGTTTGTAATTGTGCAAGTTTAAATGCCTCTGTCTTGGATCCAAGGGAGAAACAGTCTTTCTGTGCATCATTTTCCAGCTCTTGACACATTATGTTGTTTGAGGAAAGACCAAGATCACCTGTATCCAGTGCTGAATGGCAACTCCAACTGGTGCCTGAATTTATAGTTGAGTACTTGGAATATATATAGATATTTTTTTACATGTTACATTTTACTTATGAGCAATGCAAATGGTTCACATGATAGAACAAAAACAAACAGATTGTACCTCTGATGCGCACCTATTCTTCAGAAATCAGTGACTCATATAACAATTCAACAGACTTGGCAGGTTAATGACAGGTTTGTAAATAAAAACTAGATATCAATATTTAATCAACAGCCGCATCCACTGCTGGCAAGATAGTATGTGAGTAAAAAATACTTTTTGCCACCATTGTTTAAATGTACAGTGGCTTAATGATGTTTGTCCAATAACGTACCCTGAATTTACTGTATAGCACAATGGTTTACTGGTATTCTGAAAATAAACATTCATAACCAATAGTGACTTTATAATTGATTTTTACACTAATATTTTCATAATAAATAATATAAAACAAATTCAAAGTGTTATTCATCGTTTGCTACCATTGATTTCATCGTGAGCTAGTGATGACAGTATGCTTTCCACAGCCTAAGGGGCTAAGGGGAGTTAAATGTAAGCATCCCCTACACTGTCTGTTCAATAATCCGTTAAACTCGTCGCCACACTTAGTGTGCCCTTTACTGTTCTTATGTTCCTTCCATTCTCCCTCCCTTCATCCATCGCAAAGGCATTACAGGTGAATTGTACTCATTGTCCCTCCTCCCCCTCCTGCACTCATCCTCTGCCCCTCCTTTCTCAGTCTCTTTCCCCTCAGTCACAGATTGTCTTGTAGCCTCTCCATGTAGGTTCTGATTTCAGACTGACCCAGGTCCATATCCTGGCACACCCACTTGATGTCATCCTCACTCCCATTGGTTACCAAGACTGAAGAGTTGGTATATGGGCCACCACTACCTGAATTATCATTGGGCAGAACAGTGGCATAAGATGTGAACTGGACGCGTTTGCGTTTGGCGGCTGCAACTGCAGCTGCAGTCGTGGCTCGGGGTGAATTATTCAGATGCTCCGCTTGGCCAGTGGCATTTTTGCCACCTGTAGTGATTGCTGAAAGGCACTGATGCGGTTCTGGAACGGATCTAGGCAAGGTTTGTCCGTGGGTGACACCTCGGTGTCCACCTGTGCCGCCACTCCCGCTAATGGTGCCCATGCCTGTGCCCACGCCCATCAAGGTGTTACCAGCCCCGTTCAGCAGGTATTTGTTCTCTTCATATGCTCCTTCGTTACGGTCTATGATGGTGGTGCACTCATCAGGCAGCCCACCGTGGCATTGGTCAGAGTGGTCGGCTAAAAGGTCGGCTTCATTGCCAAGCCACACCCAGTCATGGGCGTGGTTCATGTTACCTCCTGCCTCCAGCACAGGGACCTGCTTGTGACGGTATCTGTGGATGAAATATGACAACTAGTCCATTACCGAAGTAAAATTTTGAAAAAGCGCAATTAATTAATAAATTAAAACTGAAATCATTTGAAAGACTGGACACAATTTGATTAGATCAAACCAAATTCAGCCAATTAATCAATGTCCATTAATGCCAGTTGCTTGGTGTCTTCAGGTTCATATGGTGGAGAGAGATTTCAACTGTGTGTGTACTTTTATTGCCGAGTTTCCTTTGAATAATAAAAACACTAGACTCAACAATATTTTACCTGAAAGCAAAGCTGACACAGTTGATGAGGAAGACCAGTATGGCCAGACAGAATACACCCAACAGGGCATACATCCCAATCTCCAAATCCGACAGTCCTCTAGTGGTCTGTGTCAGCTCACTATCCCCAGTGCCTGGTACCTCCACTTGTGCTGGGTAACTACTATAGTCGCCTGCCTGGCTGGGACCTCCACCCCGGCTGCTGCTGCTGCCTCCACTGGCAGCTTTTCCACCTGAAGCACGATGGGTTACTGTGCTCTTGGTCGTTGTGCTAACCTGATTAATGGAAAATAAGACAGTAAAGGGCAATATTAAATGATGCTCAAACAATGCCTGTTACATGTTGTGACTTTGGAGCAGAGTGGTTTCCATGAGGGGTAAATATGACCCCTCAGTGGTTGTAGGTAGAAATTATCATTTTTTTCTCTCTTTTTAGCCAACATGCTATATAATTCTCTGGATGACTAATAAAAATCATAAACTGAGAGATGTGGGAGTTAACTGCACTTGAAAATGCCAGGGGGTTAAAAATAACCCTTTGATGGTTCTGATGTTAACACTGAAAGAATAGTGAGGAAAAATTCTGTTTTTTATAATTATATATGAAGTAATCTTAATTCTTTATTCTTACAAGTCTAAACATTGCTTCATTTGCAACATTGCTAAACATTCCTGCCTGGTAGGTGTGTTTGTGTTAATTGCACTAGGTTCAGTAAGAATATGCTCAAATGATCCAGTCTGGACAAGAGAAGAAATCAGCTGTGCGTTTGTTTCTGTCCAACCATTGTTCACCCCCACCTTTCTCATGGCTCCTTCCTCTCGATCCACTGCTGCACTGTTGGATTTCCACTCTCCATCCTTTGTCCGATGCTCGCTGGTGCTGTTGTCCATCCCTCCTCCATCGTCCTGTCCGCCTCTTCCCATGACACCTCTTTCTTCACTTTTTGCCCCAAACTTAACTATCACATTACCTATTCCAGATGCGAGCACACTCTTCCTTTTGGATTTCTGGCAAGTCTCAGAGATTACCATCTCTACACGAACCAGTGCTCCTTGTCCATCTCCCTCTGCTACTACGATAGGCCAGTGTTGCTCCTAATGGCGGACAGAGACAAAACATGAAGGTAAACAGATACAGCAGTCAAATTTGGTCATGTTGTACAATGGACACCATAATGTCACTTTTGCAAGTCTTTCTGCATCTGTAAGTTCAGTAAAATGTCCATGTTTTACAGATCATTAAACCATACTGTGGGTCATACAAATAAATACTTCCAATAGCTAGTACCTGATTGGTTATGGAGATGACATTCTCATCCAATGACACAGCAGACAGGAGGAAGTCTTTGGGATCATAGACGTCAAGAGGAGTCACTGAACCATCACTGTACTGGATCCACGCACTAATCACAGCTTCCTGAAAAACAAAGAGAAACACAGTAGGGTTACAATTCACAGATCAGGTGCCATTTTATCTATCCATTCCTGCAATCTCCGCTGCTTTCAATTCCAGTCTTTGTATTTTCTCAGTGTTGTTCATTGATAGATTTCTGTAACACAGCATTCTTAGTAACAGCTTCTTAAATGCTTGTGTGGGACATTCATGTTGGTATTGCAACAATCCCCAGAGAATTATCACCAAACTTTTCAGATGGGGAGTAAATGATAGGCCTCATAATTAATTTTCAATGAGAGGCGAGTGGGCACGAGGACGTGATTCCATGAAGCTGTCGTGATCACGCTCATCTCAGGCACATCTCCAACCCGCTGCTGGAGTTTAATTGAGTTTTTTCTAAGCAACGTGCAGTAACTACTGTCCAAGACTGCCTTCTTGATGGTGTAATAATTAACTATTTAACTATATCTCGGCACATTAACAGGAAGATATTCACATGGCGGAGCACTAGTGCAAGACTGGATGTATCATCACATTTTAATTCAAGTTAGGCTATACTGTAAATTAGCTAATTTAGCTAACTTTAGCTATCAACAATAACAGACTGTTGGCATCAAAGATAGGATGTGTCAACCAATCGACTTGTAATCAGGGTTATCACCACAGTCAACTAACTAACTTAAACTTAATTAACTTAATGTTATTTCATTTAACCGCCCTCACTTAACACTAGTTAATATTCTTAGCTGTGCTAATAGTTAACGGTTAGCAACCAGCTGCTGGACATAGGGAAGCATTTGGCAGCTAAAGAGTCAAGTATTTCTCTCTTTAGTTGGTGGAGACCAAAACAGGCCAAAAATGAGGATTGCTTACATTCAGCACTTTTGCACAATTTTATCACTTGCTTGCAGCTAGGTCTGGTGCCCCCAAGTGGCCAAAAAGAATGAATTACTGTAAATTTGTGACACTACAGACAGAAGAACCTAAATGGCTTAAAATATGTTTCCATTAATTACCCAAAAGGAGATCCCTGGTAAGTCTTAGGAGGTTTAACTGTTGCTAGCTTTTGTAACACGCTTCAGTAATAACATATGAGGTAAAGAGATTCACTAGTGTTGGCCTTGGTAGCTTGACAAAGTTATGTGTTTTTAAATGATTGCTAGCTGTTTGTATCTCCAACACAATAGAAATACATAGTGTGTTGTTACTCTTGGAGCAAGACACAAAGAGAGACATCTATACTCCCATATATCCAACCCCTACCCCACCGCCACACACACAGAAAGACTTGAACATGTAAACACTGATAATTGAAACCTAACCACTTCCTTTTGTGTGTAGCCACACTTTTCTTTCTTGTCATTTTTCTCTAGCCTCTGTATCTTCCACTACAATGAGGACAAATGCTTAGAATAAAAATGTTTTTTGTCAACAGCCTTCTTCGAGCAACAGCTATTCCATTAATAAAAACAGAGTTCAGCAGATAATGTATTTTCTCAGCTCGTCTTTAAGTGATCCTGCCTCACTAATTTCCCTTGATAAAACCCTTTGCTTTCTTTAATCAGAACACAGAAAGAATTGTGTAGGTAACACAGCAAAAACCTCCCTACAAAAGTAATTAAGTTCCAACATGAGGAACAGCACTTTATCTCTTTGCCTTCCTCTATTTTCACTTTTTGTTGTTGTTTTTTTTCTTCTTCTTCTCTCACCCTAATTTCTTCGCCTCCTTACTTCCCCTCTCCATCACGCCATCTTACCACAGGTCATTGTGACCGACGTAGATAAAAACAGACAGCTAGAAAAAGAAATTAATGTTTGAATAAAAGGCAAGATCAAATCTGTATTTTCATTCTAATGAGCTTCTCAGCCAATTAGCCCTTGGATAGAAAGTACTGTTGATGAAAATAAATAAATTAATAGAGAAGGAGGGAGAAGGGAAGCTGGAGAGGGTGTGAGGGGTAATAGCTTTAGATAGTATGATAAAATTACCCATGGCAATGTGATCAGAGAGTCAAGAATAGCTTGTAACATGGTAGTCAAGCAATGCAGCATACATGTTGGTGTACAACAGCTGAGTGTGTTTGTTGCTTAGGTGCTTTTTTTCTTTGGATATTGTGTGGTTATGTACTTTGGAGCAATTCCCATTGTGTTGAACAGACAAATGTAGTTTCAGTTGTGGCTTCAACACTCAGTTGAAACCACAAACAAAAACTACCTTTATCATGGTTCTCACTAATAATATTATCTTACTGTAGACCTTTAGGTGATTGTAACTGTAGCTAAGTAGTACTATAGCCTGGAAGTTATGCACTCCTAATTAGAAACTGATTATGGAGAGAGATAGCAGTTATATAATGTTCGCTGCACAGAATTACTGTTTAGCTTCTGTGATTACAACCTTTGGGGTATTACTGCAGAGATGGGAACAGCTTAAAGTGCTGTCCATCAGTGTGTCTGTGTATGTGTGACACACACCTAAAGGCGAGGTGTCACTGTCTGTTTATCGTGTGTGTGCAGCTGCAAGATACATTCTATAAACGCAACCCTTGGAAGATATGATATCTTGCAGAGATATTTAATTGGCGTGTGTCCTACCTGTTTAGGTGTGTGTAGCAGGTCTGTAGCTGCAGTCGTTAGCTGTATAGCTTGATAATTTCCAGAACTTGACGACATACTGAGGGACAGAGATGCAACCAGCTGGACTCCCAGGTCTGTGATGGTGACCTAGACAAATAAGAGATACTGTTGGTCCTTCAGAAGCAACAAAAAAGTTTGGCATTTACTTGTTTGCTCCCATTTTATTGGCTACAAAGGACAAGAAGGGGAATCTTGTTTGAGAGAAGAGGTTTGGTACTGCTGATGATGGTCCTGTATGATGTTAAATAACTAAGTAAATCACTTTCAAGGTGGTGATAGATCCAAGACCTTTGGAAGTATAATGACATTTTCAGATACTCTGTGGGGAAATTATGCAGTTGAAGCAGTATTGCAGTACAGTGGCAAAATAAAATTAAGGGACAGAAAGGCAATATTGCAATATTTATAACTGATAATTTTAAAAGTTTTAAATGACCATAATGGATGAACTCAGAAGAAGTATGGATGAACATACCATGGTCTGTTTTTCAGTATACAAAATAAGTACAAAATAATTTGGGTGGTATGCTTTCTCTCTGTGAGGCACTTTTATGCTCATCATCAAGTACCGTCCACTTGTAAAACCACTGATCTGCAACATGAGATTCAGCATGCAGCCATAATACATAAAATACAAATAAAAGGAATGCACATCCCAAATTTCCATTTTTGCAATTTTATATTTTACCTTGTCATCCAACACAGTTACCGTTTTCTCTGCCAGGATAGAGTCAGACAGCGGAGACAGAACCTGCAACGAAAGATCAAACATGAAGTGGCATTTAAGTTCAAATTTTTAATTACTTTTTGAACATTCAGCCCTTTACTTGATAGGACAGCTGAAAGATAGACAGGGAGGCAGGGCGGGGGAGAGAAAGAGGGGATAACATACAGCAAAGGGTTTGAACCACACCATTGCGGTAAGGACTCTATAGCCTCTATATATAGAGCACATGTGCTACCAGGACGCTCATTAAGTTTCATTTTAAAAGAATCTGCGTCATATCTCTGACATACACACTAAGTATTGGAAACGGATTCAGTATACACACACATACACACACACAGTGTTCACGTTTGCCTCCCAGCTGTGCTCTTATGTGCCAGCATCCAACTAAGGTAACTTAGCATTAATAAAGCACAAGGCCAAAACTGAAGAGTTTAAAGAGAAATAAAAAGGGAAGAGAGAAAGAGTGTAAGTGAGAGACTGCAAGTGAGCGAGAGTTAAATAAATGGAGCAGGTGTCAGCGAGAGAGGGACAATGACAAATAGAGGAGGACAGAAAGTGAGAGGGGGCAGAAAGAAAGCGCACGAAAGAGATTGAGGTACAGATGCAGAGACAGAGCAGCAGACAGTGATAGAGATTAGGAGTCCTGTGTTATAGTGTACTGCTCCGCCTGGCGACAGGAGGACAGGCAGATCTGATTGGTGTACAAAGAAAATCTCTCAGTGAACGTGTCGGGGCGTCAAACTCAATCCCACCCTCAGCGAGGTACCAAAATGCAATGATTGACGGCTCTGGGATTGCTCTTGAAGACAGACAGAGAATAAGAGGGTGAGAAAGAGAGACTTGGGGCGAGAAAGGAGAGAGAGAAGACGGGGAGAAGAGGAAGATCGAGACTCGGGGAGACGGAGCTGGGGGGTAAAATTGAAATGTCAAACTATCAAATGACGGCTGTCGACTCTGGCATCACGATGGGAATGCTGGGTAAATTCTCTCTCCTGGCTCCCAAACAGAGCACAGCTGTCTGTATGCGTGTAGACAGTGTGTGACACTGTATGTGCGTGTATCTGTGTATGCGTGCATGCATGCAGCGGTCCCCACTGGAACGGATACAAGCACACACTCAGCTGTTCGTACAAATCCCCAAGATATCCATCCACCTCTGCGCTCAACTCAATGCCAAACCACTTCTAACACAACAACACATTCTTCAGAGCTATCATACAGTCTTAAAATATAAAATACCTAAATATATAGTTTATATATTGTTGCAGGAAGGTGGCAATGCAACGCAGTTGGATACAGCACAACAAAAACAGTATTGACTTTGACTGTAATATATTTGGTGGTCTGCTCTGCTATAAAACAGCATACCAGTAATATAAGTACGACAGTAAGCCATAGGACTGTCCTCCACTGTCACATTTAGTCACAATGGACTGGCTTATTGGAATTCAACATGTGTGCAAGTGTGTTCACTGTGTGCCAATGTAAGTACGTGTCTGTGCGTAATTGCCGAACATCACACTGAGATGTCAGGGCCAAATCCGACAGTTAATTGTGGCTAATTGTGTAACAAGCAGCCAAGGCTTAGAACTGCAAGAGAGGAAGAAAGAGAGGATAATGTTTACATCACTGGAGTGCTTATGGCTGCAATTGGAGTTGCAAAATTACGCCGTGCTTCACATAATCATCCGCCTTTCTCTCGAATTGTTGTCCAAGTGTCCTTCAGTTAAGAGACCAGGTTGTTTTTGTAGTTTGCATCAATAAAAGTTTAAAACAATGTCAAAGAGAGCAGACTGGCTCACTTTTATAGTGATGGGAGTGGTACAGAGGATACATACAGTGGTGTAGTGGAGATAGACACGCAGGTACAGTATACAGAGGATTAATTTTAAAACAACACAAAGATTATCCTGAATGTTAGTCTCCAGGCACCACTACAGCACTGGGTACATACCTGTATAGTGGTGATCCCCAGGTCCCGTCCGATCAAGATTCGTCCGTCTACCAGCCTGGCAATGCGAGGATCTTCTACCTGTGCAGCATAGACACAGCTGTCAGAAACTAATATAACATGAATTCATTTGTTAATTATTGATCTTTTAGACGTTTGTGCATTTATTCTGAATTTGAACCACATAAAATAGCTTGTTCTGTTATTCAACACCTCAGTCATCCATCAGTCCCAATAGAATATAACATAAAAAAATAAAATAAAATTCGAATGGTAAAAATAGAATGGTCTGAAGTCAACGTTAAAACAGACAGACATCAGCTAACCAGGCTAGCTTGCCCTAGTGGTGTTGATCTCTCTGAAGGTGAATGAGAAAGGAAGGAAGATTTGGTTACATGTGAGTATACGTGTGTATTTGTGCATTACTACCTTTAGCTGATCCAACACCAAATGAGTGATATCGGCTTGCCAGTCCGCTCCTAACATGTAGACCATTTCTCCTCCTGGGTCAGAGGGTTCTGCGACAAAATGTGTGAGGACTCGCACCAAGGCATACTGGTACTGAAAGGCCAAGATAGAGATAGAAGTTTACATTAGTCTAATGCTTTACCTCGCATTAACTGCACAGTATCCTCAAGCAACTGAAGCTAAGTGTAATTCATTCTCACTATGTAGTAGTAAAACTAGTTTTTAGGGATAGTGAAATTGAAAAAAAAAAGATTAAATAACTCTCTCTAACAGTGTGATATGCAAACCAATCAAATAATACCTGTAGGGTGCAGCCCTTTCCTTTCCTCTCATCATCATCATCATCTTCACTGTCTCTCGTGGGTCTTGAAGGAAAGGAGATAAATGAGACAGAAAGAAGAGAGGGTGAGATTATCAGGTAATTAAATGCCATTTTTATACTCTACACTTAGCTCCAGGTAATCTACTGTATAATCTCTGCTCCAGGTTACATTCTCAGTCAAATTAAAGACACTTCAGTTTTTAATCCAGCTGTAACAACATTTTTAAAACACTTACACGTCGTAGTGTGGATTTCCTGAATTGTCTGGCCTTGTGCTCCATTCTTTGGTAATACTGTCTGCAGGTGAGTTTTTATTAACCAGTACACTTAAACTATTGTAATTTGTCTTAAAAAAAATAAACAATACATTTCCTTGTGAATGGACTTCCTTTTTACTCAACAGGCTACATCTGTTTCTGCAAGATTTTATTTTTTACCTAAAACTCGAGAAACTAGACTCAAAAGCACACTTTCTAGAAGAGGTTTGTTGACTAAAACAAACAGCGTAGCACAGCAATGACACAGTTTTTGTAATTTGACATTCTAAAATGTCTTTATTCTTTATAATCTTTACTGGGTTGTATGTTCTATGCAGATGACACACCACTCTATGTATCATTGTACTGTGTACTCCATGCTGAATGCTATCAGTATATACACAACATAAAACCTGCTTTCAGTTTAGCTTTTACTTATACTTGTATATTGTGTTGTATTGATATTGCTATTGTTCTTTTTTATTGCAAATACAAATACACTTCAAATGATGTGGGATTGGCGTTTCATAAGTCTATTTCTGTCAACAGCATGTATATATTTCAAAAGACAGTTACAGTGCCACTCAACCAGCTTCATAATATAGTTTTTAATAACCTTTTATTACTTTATCTTGTTCAAATAAAAAAAATGAAGCAGTACAATTTGCAGTAAATATCTGCACTGATTTCATTTGCACTTTGTCATCTCTTTTGTCTTTTTTACCATTTGTTGCCACAGTGCAGTGCTCCTAATAAAGCACAATTTGTGTTAAAAACTAAACTATTTAAAAATATTTATATATAAAATTAGAAATATAACAAATTAGTATATATACTTGCTGTGACTCCACTGCCTAGGAGGCTGAATAATCAACCCCAAAGAAAGAAGTAAAATTAATCTGAGAATGCTTTGAATATACTATCAGTATTAAAACAGAAAACCTTTCTCCCTCACTCCCTTGTGGAGCGTCTATTTTTCTCTTACACAGACACCCTAAGAAACACACATTTTTTTTCTTTGCCTCCCTCTGTGTAATATCTACACAGTACCACATGCAGGCAGGCATTCACACAGGAACATGAACATAAACACACACACACACACACAAAACTGCATCCGTGTCCTATAACTGTCCCGGAGTGTGAAACCAAGGTAATATTACAAGAATTCTTTTTCCATTTTCCAGTGCCCCAGTTGCAAGTGTTTGTGTGGGAGTGTGTGCCTAATAGTAGTTGTGTTTCACTCTGTGAGATAGTGGTTAGAGGAGAGAGAGGTGCATGTGTATCTGTTTGTGTCTCTGGGTGGGAACAGGTTGGTGGCTATCTGAGCAGAAATTGGTGAAATTGAAAAATAGGCCCAGAAGAACAAAATGGAAAGACGGCAAGGTGGGGAAGACACACAAATAACCGCGCACACACACTCACGCATGGCCGCATACAAATCCAGTCAAACACAAAGTCAGAGAAGCATGCAGGCATGCATGCAAAGAGAAATGAAATACAACCATTAGGAGTATGAGGACATATCTGATTTTCAACTGAGTGTGTTGCAAGTTAGTAAGCACATTTTATCTTCTAAAACTAAGTTTCCTCATGGAGACTTTTGTGTATCCAAATGTAGAAACTTCTTGCTTACACATCTCCTCTGACCAAGTCATACAGTTAATGTGAATACTGCCATAGCTCCATCCTCATAGGAAATACACAGAAGTTTAGATTTCGTTTTGTTGAAATATTTCAAACATAATAGTCGACTGTGAGACTATGAGAAAGAGGAGTAGAAGTGACAGAATACAGAAATGAAAAGAAAACAGAAGCACAAAAATAGAAAGCAGACAACATCCATCTGCAAAGGAGGCTCCATGTTCTAAATGTTTTTTTTTTAATAATCGAAAATCTGGATCCAGTTTGAAATCAAAATACTAAGTGATAGACAATCACAAATGGCGCAATCAGTACTGTAAGTGCAGTGGCTCATGAGAACAATCTCAGCTTATAATATGAAGACATCCTTTAAGTTAAACAAACAAAAAAGTGTTATTAAACAAAAAAGTGAATAAATAAAAAATGATCTCAGCAGGAGCTAAAACCAAATGGAAACAGTAGATTCTATTTCTAATCTCTCCTATATTCTTTCTTTCGATATCTACAAATGTGTGTATTGTTAGGCGTTCATCCCTCCTTTCCTCCTTTCTTCTTCCACTTTGCAAAAACACACAAGAAGCTGAATAAAATAGTAGACAAGCACATACAAGAACACATACACACAAACGCATTAAAAACAAACTAAAAAAAAAAGAGAGTCACACACCCACTTGCACTCTCTTCCTTTTGAGTGAACTTGTGTGTGTATGGGTGTGAGTGTTTAAATGACTGAATGCTTCATTCAGTGGCAATGACGCTAAAGCCATAATAGTTGTCATCAGTACAGCCAGGCAGGCCTTGACCTCATTGGAAATCATAGACTGGCTGGAACGATATGTGCTCTCAAGTGCTCCATTCAATAAGCACTATATCACACATGCACACATGAGCACAAACACAAACACACACACACACACACAAACAAAAAGAATCACACTCACAAAATCCAAGACACACAATCACATTCACATAATGCCTCAGTTTATTCTCTCTTTTCTCTCAGTCACAAAGAAACACACATAAATGTTATGATTTATCATAAAGCAAATGAGATAAAAGTCATAGGGTCTCCTTGTCTTCTGGAGATACCTGACAGGAACCAAGATCAGAGATCACATCTCACCCATTTTGACTTCCTTACACTGGCTACCTGTTAAATCTAGAATAGAATTTAAAATTCTTCTCCTTACATACAAAGCTCTTCATGGCCAGGCACCATCATATTTAAAAGAGCTCATAGTTCCCTACTACCCCTCTAGACCACTGCGTTCTCAGAATGCTGGGTTCCTTGTGGTTCCCATAGTTTCCAAAAGTAGACTGGGAGCCAGAGCTTTCAGCTATCAAGCTCCTCTTCTGTGGAACAAACTACCTTTCTGGGTTCGGGAGGCAGACACGGTCACCACATTCAAGACTAGACTTAAGACTTTCCTTTTTGATAGCGCTTATAGTTAGGGCTGGCTCAGGCCTTCCCTTAGTTATGCTGCCATAGGACTAGACTACCGGGGGACCCCCCCCCCCTACTAACTAAACTTCTTCCCCGGAGTTTCTGTGCTTTCTCGTCCAGCAGGTTCTCATGGATCGTGACTGCTGCTGTGGTCTGCTGCTGACGTCCACGCCTTACTGTAAACCCTCTCTCTCTCTCTCTCTCTCTCTCTCTCTCTCTCTCAATGTAAAGCAGTTCGATAACCCTTAGAGTCCGCATAAACGGGGCCTGAGGTTTTATTGTTCTGTCAATCATTATCTCTCTCTCTCTCTCTCTCTCTCTCTCTATCTATCTATCAATGTAAAGCAGTTCGATATCCCTTAGAGTCCGCATAAACGGGGCCTGAGGTTTTATTGTTCTGTCAATCATTATCTCTCTTACACCTTTTCTTTGGATATTACTAACTACACCTCTTCCCCGGAGTTTCTGTGCTTTCTCGTCCAGCAGGTTCTCATGGATCGTGGCTGCCGCCGTGGTCTGCTGCTGACGTCCACCATATTTAGCATTACATGCCATATATAGTCATTATTGCTACCATCCCCACTACAGCTTTGTTGGTTAATGACTTATTGCTGCTGTGCATCTGTGTTCCACTGCTACTGCAATCACCTCACCATTTATTGTAATTCATTGTAATTGTACAATATGTTTGTGTTGATTGTTCTGTACATGTGACATCCATTGCACGTCTGTCCGTCCTGGAAGAGGGATCCCTCCTCTGTGGCTCTTCCTGAGGTTTCTTCCACATTTTTTTTTCCCTGTTAAAAGGGTTTTTTGTGGGCAAGTTTTTCCTCACTCGAACCGAGGGTCTAAGGACAGAGGGTGTCACTCCCTGTGCAGATTGTAAAGCCCTCTGAGGCAAAATGTGTTTTGTGACTTTGGGCTATACAAATAAAATTTGATTTGATTTGATTTGATTTGTTGTTAGGAGTTAGGCTTTGTCTCTTGCACTGTTTGTATCTGTCCGTCTATGTGTGCTTCTGGACATGGCCTCTGGTTCCCTCTCACCTGCCAATTCACTGCAACACCTCCTACTAATCAGCTTATGCCCTGACCAGCACAAAAGAATCAACTCAACCACCCAGAATCTGACAGATCCTTCAGTCGCTCAAGTGGTAACTGATTCTATCACCAAGCTGTGATTTTTTTGTAACTGCTGTGTGTGATCAACCCGTTGCTAACTCTCTTTTCCCGTCTCAGAACAGCGACCCCGCTATCTAAAATACAGCGCATCCACCTTTGTTTTATAAACAGTAAAAATAATTCTAGTCCTCTGGCTTGAGTTTGCATATTGGATCACGTACTGAAACCCAGTACTTTTGTTGAAACAATATGCATTGTATGCTTTAATGAATAACAAGTGCATGGACCAAAGCACGAGCTGTTCTCTTGCACACATCATGTGCAAGACTAATAAATTAGCTAGGATGATATGTGGACTAATATTAGCTTATTGCAGATATATTAGTATTGGAGAATATGCCTGCTGATAAATACAAACAGAAAGCAACTGCCTTCCAAAACAACTCATAATCTAGTACTGGACTGGCTCTACTGTAGACTGCAGCCAAAAATAGCTGGTAATTTCAGGAGGACTAACCACTGGGAGCTGTAAGATGATACCAGAAGATGATCCAAAATCAGTTAGTTTTATATAAAATGCAAACTGACATTTATGCTCACACCCGGTGGCATTCCCCCAATTTTTCTCTTAAGGTCTAACTGGTAATTTACCTTTTGTTAGCGATGATTGGTACCCTCCAGCCCTTAACCTGGCTGAGCTCAGTATCTGACACGTCTATCTGTAGAGGTAGCTTGGGCACCCAGACATTGAGCTGCAGCTGAGCAGAAAGGTGCAGGTAGGTGAAGTTGACTGCCAAAGACTGCCGGCCACGCATTTCTTTACCATTCACCAAAACCTGGTCGCAGCTTGGGGAAACCTGAAAAGAGCAAAAGAGGAGGGAATTAGTTAGGTTGAGTTTGGGACAGTGCTCATGCTGAGCCTGACACGTCTGACCTCAAACAGACTTCACTCAGTGATTTTCACAGAAACAGATGCAGCCGCTGTTGCATTCCTTAAGCACAGCCTGGAGCGAGTGTTCATCAGAACATCCATGCAGCCAGTAAGATATTTTGTAACTGATTACTTACATTTTTATTCACCTTGTTAAGCACTTTGGAATACTTTTTCTTTTACAATGTGCCCTATAAAGAAAGGTTAATAATATACTTCTGTTGCTTTTAACTGCTAAATTGTAGCATTTTGTGTTTGTGAAGCCCAGAGAGCTCTTGTCACCTCCACCAATCTGAAGCATTGGATTAAAAGTGCAACATGGTAAAACCAGTTAATCATACTCATTTTAAGACACTAGTGTAATTACCTTGAAGACACAAGAACACCCACGAGGATAATGGAAACCTTTACAATGCATTTTAAATTGTGTGCCAGTGAATCTAAGAGGAGAGCTGTTGTAAAATATGAAGAGGGCTAGAGGGCAAAAAGAAACACTATGAAAAATATAGTCTTGCTTTCACAGCATTGATATACGTTAGAGACTAAGTCATCAGTGACCAGAACCCTGGTCTCATTGATACACTCATATATGGAATAACAAATTAATGTTAGCTTAGTTTTATTAGTGTTATCAGTGTTGGAAAGTGTGTTTACTCAAGCACTAGTACAGCTTTATTAAAAGTAAAACTCCTTAACTACCTTGATAAGCTACAACAGCTGCAACAAGATGCTGCTTACACATTGTTGCAACAATATTAACAATCTAATACTGTACATGTTACTGGCACATGACATTTTTATTGAACTTTTAAAGCTTTAAAAAATGTACTGTATTGATCATGTGTAATGTATGGTTTGTATTGGAGCATTTTTGCATTGTTGCAAGTACTTTGACTTAAATGTACTCCAAGGAGACACAAAGAAGAGAACATCAGCTTTCTCTATATAGTAATGCCACCAGGTTGGATTCACTACCGCTCTTGTTAATTGTAGCTGTTTTAGGTAAAGGACCTGAGTTCGGTTGCTGTTGTGGTCTAACACATCACATATATAACACTGCCACCCTATACAGTAAATAATTATTTCTCTAGACTAGACCCAGATATTCATTCATATGAAGACACATCAAGGAAAAATAATAATACTTTTCTCAAATGTCACCTCATAACTTCCCACCCAGTCATGCTAAAACAAAAAGGAAATACAGATTTATTATTAACAAAACACTATGGACTGGAGTATGAAATCACCATATGTTTACCTTTAGTTTTCATAGACAGTCAAGTCTGTGGAAAATGTCTTCTGTAGTGAAGTTACATCTTTTCCTTAAAAGCACCATTACATGTTTTCTGTTTCTTAATGATGGAAATGCAAATGTCTACTTTTTGGACAGTATTATTCGAATGAAACTGACGCGGCGACAAATAAATGTAGACTCTGGATTATCATGGTTGTATTTCAGAAAGTGAACATAACCTTTACAGACAATCTGACAGGCAGAACAATGGAAAAGCCAAGATTTCAGTCACTTTCATTTTCACCCTCCCTGCTAGTTTGACTGTGTGACTGAATGAGATGACATTTTTTGGAAAATCATCCCACATGTTTTAGCAACAATGGATTCATGCGAGGAGGACACTAATAACCCAATGTAGGCATATTGTTACGATCTCCCATGTTGCAGTGGGAGCTGTGTTCTATGGATGAACTTAAGTTAAAGATTTGAATGGAAAACAGGTCATCTACAATTGCTGCAATTTGTGTAAACACCATTTCATTTTAATGTCAGATCTATTTTATAATGTATCCATTTCTAAATGCTTTGAAAGTGAAAGTGAATTTATTCTTTCTTTCTTTGAATGTTAAATTTTGTAAAATACTGACAAAAAGCTGCACAAAGATAAAATGTATAACAAGGGTAAATATTAAATCATATCAATTTTGCAAAAACTGCATTTAATATATTGCCTGTCATGCTTTTACTCTCGTGTGCCGCCCTCTCATTACTTTTGATTCTTTTTTTTTCTACAGCCATTCATCCATTCCTGGCATAACTTCTCCTCCCCTTCTTTCTTTACCCTGCACTTATCCTCCTTCATCTCTTGCTCAGGTTTATTCCTTTTTTATTTTTCACACCCTCTTTCATCTCTCCACGCTACACTTATCCTGCACCTCATTCTTTCTCCCCACCGCATCCTATTTCACTCACATTTAACATGCACTGCTTTTGTCTAACTTCTCTCTGTCTTTCTGTCTGATGTAGTTTGTCTGACTCGCACTGCCTGTCTGTCTCACCTTTCAATGTTTTTCCACTTCATTCCGCTTTTGCAAAACTTTCCGTTCTGTCTTACTGGTTTCACATTCCATTAAGACAGCTGTTTCCAGAGCAAGATATTTTTCAGAAGACTTAACGGAAATTAAAACAGAGCTAATATGATTCTTACCATCTTGCTTTGATGTGTAAGGGGTCTTCAGACAGAAGAGATGGCATTGTGTCTTACGGAGAAAATGACCCTACTACTCACTTGATTTATTACCTAAATAAGTTTATGGTATCATTCGTTAGTTTCATTCATGATTTTGTCTATATATTTCGTCCCATATAGATTAAAACAGATCATAAAGGAGAGTATGTTTTAGGCTGTGCCTCGGTCATCTGTACAGCGCAACACACCGGGCTCAGAAAAAAACGGGGAGGACTCATCAGGTCAACATTCTGTTACTGCATGGCCTGTTTCTCACCTCATATGTTTATGTATGTTTTATAGTTAGTGTAGTGTTTTTCTGCTTAAAGCTTCATAATGGTTGTTCACAAATCAGTGAATGAGGTTACACTTACGCTTGATAACAACTTAATAAGCCTGGCGTTTCTTTCTGCCACCTAGTGGCTGAAATTCACTTACACAATACGACAAAACACGTCTTTAATGTCACTTTTAGAATTTCAGTGTTAAGGAAGTGGTTAGTTTTTTTTAGACAATGAGCAAACATGTTGATATATTTAGTTTTTGCATCTGGTTTTGGTTGATTTTAGTTGTGCTCAGACCAGATCAGGCTGAGGACAGAATTTCCCCTTCCCCCGATAAACACAAACAAGCACACACAGGACCTGCACACATTTTGTGTGGTGTGACATTTTTTTCAAGCTCCCTTATGAAACTCTTTGATCTCAAAAGAGGTTAACATTTCGTACATCAGAGCTAAACCGTTTCCTCTCTATCTCCTCTCACCTTTTAATTTCATTCAATTTGACTTTCTTCTCTCCACTTCTGCTACCCTAACATAAAAGGAAAGGTGCCCCACCCTCCTCCTTTCTGCTTCTTCTTTTCAATTTCTTCTTTCTCTTCTCTTCCTTTAAGTTTATGTAATCTCCCCCAACATCCACTGTTTCCCTGTCTTGACCTTCTCGTTTTCCTTTGTCTCTGCCTCGCCCTCCCTCTCCCATGCTACAGACTCCCTCTTCATCTTCTTCTCTCTCTGAAACCTGATTTACCGCTTGTTAACATCAAAGGGATGTTAGACTGTTGCTGCCTGAAACTATTTCTCCAAATCATTTTTATATTCCAGGTGTAAATCAGTGTGAAAACGGCACTTGGTTACTGTGCAGGGTTCAGTTTCCAGTGAAGGTATAAGACAGCAGAAGTCAAGGGAATGCACAATGGTTCTGCTTGAGCTATCACTGTAGCCGTTATCCAAGTTCATTCTGACCACAGGTTTACTGAATGACTCCTGCTTTATGACTGAACTCTTCAAAGGAAGACTTATGAAAAATAAAGGTTTAGTTCATTTTCAATATTTGGAGAAACTTTATAGTTCATTTAAGTTAAAAAAGATACAAATTCAATTGCACACGGCAGATGTGCAATAGCTGCAGCATAATTATGTGACATATGACTCATAATCTTAACTCTATATACAATACAATATCCAATGAGTAAGCTAAGACAGCTGATTACATGTTAATTGTGTTTATTTTTTCCCCATTTCTGCCATGTGCATGGTGTGTATGTGTTTTTTAAATTACACATTAATTACTAAATAATACTATCAACAACAGCTAGATTATATATTTATATTAACAGTGGCTATAATGTGAAATAGGTGGCTATAACATGAAAGCTGTTGCTCCATATCTGTTCAGTATGTAACGGTGGTCAGTGCTATGATCACGGCTTGTTTCTGTTGCCCCAAGTGATCAAAATATTATTGTAGAACCATAAACTATATATACCATACAGCTGCTGCAGCTGTATAACTGCCTTGCTAAAGAGTAAAAAGGTTACAGTGTATGTTGCTTTTGCCACTCACCTCTTTGTGCTGAGGCTGAAAGTTGGTTTTATATCTAGAAATGTTCTTGCTTTTCTTGCAACTTTTTGTTTTGTTTTATTGCCTATCTCATATTTAATTCTCATTCTATTACCCATCCTGTTTTTTGTTCAATTCAAATTCTCTTTTAACCTCTCATAGATTCTCTTTGCTGTATTATTTGTGTGTGTATGTGTGTGTGTGTGTGTGTCTCCACATGGCACAAAATCGCTCAGCAAAGTGCCAAAATAGATTTATGAGAGCTGCCAAACACATGATGTGGAGATGGCAACAGACACAGAAAGAATTAATGCATGAATACTGGTAGACATAGACATACACACACACGCAGCTGTGGACAAGTGGTGGTAGGAGTATTCAGATCTTTTACTTATGCAAAAGCAGCAATAACACACTATGAAAATACTCCACCTGCAGTACTGTAATCTAATAACTAAATTAGATGTGATGACCAATACTCCTTTCATCTCTAAATATCAAGCTACTGCCAGCAAGCTTTATGTCTTAGCATAAAGACGGGAAGCTAAGAGACAGAAAAGCTGGTTTACACCAAAGGTTCAAAAATATGTCTGCCAGCAACATTAAAACTCTAATCAATTATGTTGTTTCACTTGTTTTCTATACATACAAAAAAAATCCACAAAAAGATTCAGTCTTTATGGTAAAGGAATAGTTTGACATCCATGTATTCACTACCAGATGGTAAATTAGATATACCTAATTGATACCAATTTCATTTCTGTCTGTTAAATAAAACGCTTCAGCCACCAACCAATTAACTTAGCTTGATACAAAGACTGGACACGGGTTTAAACAGTTTGACTCTCAAAGGTAACAATCTACTTATCAGCACCTCTGAAGTGTTTTATTGATCAAGCTATCATTAATTATATATTTTTGTTTAATCTGTACAGAACCTGAATTGTAACTGTGATAATTAGCATTTTTACTAAGCTAGGCTAAATACTCCTGCCAAACTATTGGCATTAACTATTAATTAAACTAAAATGTCATCCTTTTCCTTTAAAGTAAACATCAATAAGCTGCAGTCTCTGCCTTTCTACTATTTTGGCACAAATGTACAAAGAAAACCACCTTGATGTCAGTGAAACAACTTTTCAGGATAGATGGCTTCATACATCAACCGTGTGTTCTGTTTCTGTCACAGGAGGTAGAAAATTAAATTTTAATGGTTCCAGAGCAGGCTACAACAAACACTTTCACTTTGGGCACTTGGCATTATGTCCCCACGGAGCCTGAGAGAACTTCTAAATATGAGAGACCAGTCACATTTAGTTTGGACACAAACATGACATGCAGACTTTAACTACAAAAAACTTTATACCACTGTGGTTAAGACAAGCCTTGCAGATCTCCTTAAATAGTAAACATCATTTTAACTTTAAAATCTCACCATATGTAATATCATTGCTTACTGTTTATTAACTTAAAATGAAAGTAGTAAAGTTAGCTTTTATTAGTCTAAATGAACTATTATTCATACAGTACTAGGCCTGCTATTACTATTATATATTGTTAATAATTGATAAGAAGTAAAAAATATTTATCTGTATCAGAGGGCTCACACACAGATAGAGATACAGATGCAAAACCCGACAGAAACACAAACACGCACACACACAGTCTTAAAACAAGTGTATTGGTGTTTTTGCAAGTAAACAGCTGAGTTGGAGGTTTGAGGACACTGAAGAATGGATTTAATCTCTCTGTTTCTGAGAAAGACACAGAGAGCGAGCAGGACAAACAGGAGTGGGAACAACAGGGAAAGCAAAGCGAGAAAAAAAAATTGAAGAGACACAGAGAGGTAAAAGAAGAGCAAAGGAAAAGCATTGAGAAAAAGTAGCAAGAGAGGAAGTAAAAGTGTGGATCTCAGCAGTTAGGACTTGTTGAAAACACAGGGGCCATAAAAACTGTCTTCACCTTCATCAGGTAGCACAAACACCACCACAACAATTGTACAAACCTCTACAGACAATCGCTGGAAACTTTCCTAACTCCTCAGCAGCAATTCAGGCACAAACAGACAAAAGGCTTCACTGTTTAAAGCATGTTTTTGTAGAAAGTAGTGGCTGAATCCAATTCACATTTTTATAACTTTAAAAGCAAAGATGGACCCCACATACAAAGTGTGCAGAAATGCCACATAGTTTTTAGTTTTTGAAAACTTAAAATGAGTTAGGGAATGTTTTTCTGCAGCTTTTCTGTTGTGTCAGAAAGTGTCAAAAAGCCATAACTCTTTCTTGTCATTGTGTACACACACCCTATAAGCTATAAAAAAATGTACAAATAGTACAACAGATGCTCAGATGCCTTCATCAGCGTTGCAGTCTGCATTTTAATCCTCTGAAATAGTACATCCTTTGACTTATAATGATCTGCCTGCAGTTAAAATATGATATTATGCACGCTGGAACCTCTGACCCACAGACCTCAGGCTTGCTTGATAGAAAATGACATGTTTTATTCTTGGTTTTTGTGTTGAGGTTAATTGATGGTCATGCCTTGATATGATGTACATGAACGTGTAGCCCTTGTAACAATCCCACTTCTTACTGCGCGCCTGTCAGACCACCTGCTGCTGTTTTGGTGCTGTCCCCTAGAGGAAACTCTGCTTGTTCTTTCAATGTCAGGCCTTAACGGCAACGACCCTGTTGGTTGAGTGGCTCGTGTCACATTGTACTAATTTGTTTGAAGCACTTTTGCCACCAGGCATTTGTCATTACTTCAAAATATATTTCAGACCACTCTTGTGACTTCATATTCATCTTTCTTGAACAAATGTTGCTTTTTTCAAGCATAACCTACACTGTGCTCCTGTGTGCCTGTTAGTGTATGTTGTCGTCATATGTGAAGTTATCAATCTTATCATGCAGTGGGTATCAGGCTGTGCCATTACAAAACTACTGAGCCCTGTCACTGGCAACACCATTGTCAATTCCCCACCTAATGTTATGCATCTTTAAAATGTCCTTGAATCCCTCCTACTCAAGTAATTGCCCATCTTTATATTTACATGTGCTAGCTTACATTACATTACTGCATTACTAGCCACACTGGTAGTCCATGCTATGCCACTCAGATGTTCTGCCATAAATGTTAAGTCTTAAAAGTGGTCAGTTATGGAACAGGTGCAGGTGCATCTGTATCACTGAGTTGGGTCCACAGCAAAGAGGAGATTGGAGAGGGTGGTCCAATGTCCGACAACCACCTCACTCTATACCTGCACCATATCACCATCACCAGCGAACCCCATCAGCTAACATCACGTTATGCCAACATCCCGGCAGCCTGCTGATGAACCCACCACACTCATGATAAGCTATCAGTTAACAGACATTCAAGTAACCATGCTGCTATTAAAAAATGTCTGCAGTTGTAATTTTTAACAAATCGATTTGGGGAGGGGTTTCATTTTTTGGAACTACTCAAAGCTGTGTTTAGCTCTTAGTGGATGAGTGGTTGTTTCTCCTATCAGAGCTCAAAGTGATGTCGCAGTTAAAAGTTTTTAATAAGTTGCAGCACGGTGCACCTTTGCTGCATCTTATTAAAGACTTAAACAATAACTGTGTGCTCTTTCACAACCTAAAACCTAGCCAGAGAATGAAACACAGCAGAGCAGCAATACACAGACTATGAAAAAAGGTTTTAGTGTATTACACTACACCCCTCTTTCACCCGACTCCCCTTCTCTTCCTCAAAAACCTACTCAGAAGTCCCAAAACTCATCCACCCACTCACTCCCATTTACCAGTGATATCCCCAAGCTGAGTCATTTATTTAAATCCATATTCATCTCCCTTCAAGCTAAGTGATCTGTCTGAATTTACAGTTACTTCTCTCTGTCTTTCGTCTATCTCTTACTGTCTCACATTTTCCCTATTAGTCTCTCTCAGATGTATATTTTCTCCCTGCAATGCAATCCATCCATCTCTCTCACTCTCAGATTTCATCTTGCAATCTTTTTCTCTGTGTGTTTCACAGTCTCCCTCCTTCTCCCTCTGCCCATTTCACTTGTTCTCTGCCTCGGGCAATCCAATCCATCTGACTTTAAGAATCACATCATCCAATCAGAGCCCACTCAGTAGACAGGGGCGGGCCCTGAGGGACAGACTAACCAACTCTCTGATGGGATTAGACTTCCCACCTGTCCGTCATTTAAGAAAACCCACACTAGGCCAATCGCCTCTGCACATAGTTTCATATGGCTGTCATTTAAGGTCCTTTTTCTTTCCTGCAAACACACACACACACACGCGCACATTAGCAGCCTGTAGCCCCATATATTACTCTGATTTGGCTTGGATAATAGACAGCTCATGGAGAATGGTTGGAAGGTGTACTCACTCACACACACCTACACCTACAGAGAGACACACACACTCACACATTAGGAGCATATCACTGGACCTGTCATTTTGAATTTGGAAAAGGGGGGAGTAAAATGTTCTCTAATGGACATTTGCACTCTGCTTTTCTCCACAATAAAACTGCCTAATCAAAAGAGAGAGAGCGCGCGTGCGAGAGAGAGAGAGAGAGTGAGAGAGAAATAAATACAGTAATGGGATAAAAAGAATGGATTATGAGAAGTTAAAAAGAGAAAACAGCCAGGAGGTGACATGAAAGATACAGGAAGAGAGAAGAAAAGAAAAACAGAAAGAGGAACACATGAAAGAGATATGAGCTGATGTACAAGACACAACTGCTTTCCATTTTATTTTATTAGGTGGAATTTTTATGTTTTGAATTAGAAAAGCTGGAGGGAATTTGCCAAATTTGGGAAAGTCTTAGAAGTTGTGCTAGCTTTAAAATGAAAGTCTTGGTGTTGGTATGCAAATTCAGCATGAAATTGCGCTGCAAACACATTTGTTAAATAAATAAGGAGCATTGTGTATTTACACAGGACGGGAATATTGGTTGTAATGCAAGCACCAGGGAGGTTACAGCTATGACTATACTCAGACAGACCAGACTTGTAAATCACTCTGGAAAAGAGTGTAAATTGGAAAATGCTGTAAGTTTCAAGACCTGTAATGAATCCACCAAATCAAATGACAGCGACAGAGGGAAACATTTTCTGACTCTAGAGACAGGACAACACGATTTATATGTGCTGTTGATGTGATAAATGTATGTTTTATGATGTGCTAACACTGCGGTTAAAGTATGGCTTTGGTTGGGTTTATGACAACATGGAGGTTTGGGTGAGAATCACTTTGTTACATTACGGGACCCCTGTTGTCATGGTTACAATAATAAACAGTTGGTTAAGGTTATGGGTCAAACAAATGGCGAGCTCAGTGGTTCGACGTTTTGTTAATATCCTTTCCTCCCATCATAATTACTAAGGCTACTTTATCACATCAACATGAACAAACATTGTTTTAGGGCACTTGTTGAAACAACTGATGGTGTTGTTGGTAAGAAATGGTTTGAGCATGATGCTTTAAAAGTTGGCCATCTATATGTTATGTCAACTGTACAGTAACTGTCTTGCAAGGTTATTGTTGATCCCAAGTTTGGGAGCTTTATTGTGATTGTGTAATTGTTTTACCATAAACTGAGCCTATAGAACAATAACTAATCAATAGAGTTTGTGAAAGCATACGATACAGCCTAACAGCGACACATCTCACTGGAAGTTTGTTTGTAATTTATCGGACTATTGGTTAGAAACATTCCTATATGGATGGAGGAGAGAGGAAGAGTGAGAGAGAGATGGAGAGCGGCCTAGATAGACTAGATGACATGGAAACAAAGAATGGTTTAAAGAAGACAATGAAGACAAGTATAGGATACACTTACAGTTACAACACTAAAATGAAAAATAAAAAAGAACATATTTCTGTTCGTGGTATTTAACTACTGATATAGCAAATAGCTCTGTTGTTTTTTTCTGCATTCCTCCTCTTGATGATATTCTGAATTTGTGGAATATAAATTTCTTGTTGCTGTAACAGTATCTGCCAGTCAATAGAAGGAAAAACAACAACAGCAATCAGAAAAAATGTACAGATGGCATTTGTTTTGCAATATTAGTAAAATTCCAAGACTAACTGGCCGTCTCCACTGGGTCAAATTTCACAGCCTGGTCAGATGATGCATATTCACCCATTCAGATCAAGTAACCAACACAGGCTGCTATATTATCTGATACGGTAAACTCCATAATTTTTGCACAGGCCGTCCAACTCTCTCCTCTCTTCTCTCTCTCTCTCCAATAAGACAATGAAAAGTAGTTTATAAAATCTCTCTTAACTTCAAAGACTTTCTTTGACTCTCCTGTCTTTGTCAATGAGGTCTACAGGGCTTTAGGAAGAAGCAGGAGGGTTTTCTCAATGTGGGTTTGTTGCAGTTCGTGAGAGTGTGTGTCTGTGTATGTGTGTGTTGGAGGGTAGTGATGATTTCTATTTTTTTTTTCTAGAAAGTTCCCGGGCCTGTGTGAATTAGTATGCTTATTAGCATAGGGATATAAGTCAACACTGGCCCCAATATGTCTGTTTGTATGGCCCTATTGTGGCCTAGGTGTGTGTCTGTGGGTGTGTGTGTGCAAGAAATGGGTGCTTTCTTAAGTGTCTGTATTTGCTGTTTGAGTTGGACTTTTTTAAAAACTTATTTCTGACACATTTTTTAAAATCATATTTAAATGAACGATATAACAGTCACTGCAGTACAGTTCATGCATTCTTTATTCTTCTGTCCTGCATTAGCGCTTTCTCACTTGGAGGCTATACAGAAAAAAATAAGTAGGTAAGTTTATATACTGTAAATGATAACTCCACAATGTTTGATAATGGGATGGACTTGCAGGATTTTACAAATAGCTGCTATAAAACTGTTGGAATGTTGGTAGAAGATAATAATAAAGTTTAGCTGAGGTTGATATACTTTAAGTAGTAACCAGGCCATTCCCTCTTATATATTAATAAATAGTTAAAAATATATTGAAGAGAGCCAGTTGTTTCATTCAGCATGCTTTGAACTATGCTACACGTTATCCAAGCAGTACAAAATAGTTTCCGGTTGGTACCGAGTCTGAAACCTGCCTTGATGCTGACTGCGGTGGCTCCTGTTCGGCTGAAAGGAAACATTCTGGGACATTCAGAGTAGATATACACTGCAACAAACATCTGCTTTTATTGTGTTGTATTGTATTGTGCAGTGGAAATGCTGACATTACATAGTCATTACAGTAGGAAGAGCTATAGATGTTCAAGGCACAGAACTGTGTCAGTTCACAAGATAATGGTAGTGAGTCCCAAACTTCTGTTGGCTACCACACAGCCATTTATATAAAAACAAAACCTGCCTTGAACCTTCATTTCATAATACCTTTATTTAAAAATGACATCCTGGCCAATTGCTATAAAGATAACCAGATTATGTGTGACACAAATGTCACACAGTTGTGTACCCGAGGCATTTAAATCATCCAGGGACCGACTCAGTAGACTGAGTCTGTTCAGCTTGTTATTTGTTCAACATCGGGCTAATCATATTGGTGATTACCTGCTTGTACTGTGCCCATTTTTGCCCTTTCAATTTTACACTACATAGTTTCATAACATTTAGTGAGTGAGGCTTAAGGAGATGTAAACACCAGCGGTGTAATGCTGGGTAGGCCAGACGCTCGAACTCTGTGAGAGCGGTTCAACAGCCTGGCCTTTCTAATGTTAATAGCCCTGCAGTGAACCGAAGGCTGGCTGTTAACAAGAGAACGGTGCGGTGGGAAATGCAGCAATACTGCAGTTGATTCAGACAATCTCTCCATGTCTCTTGCTCTTTCTCTGTTTCTTTCCTCCTCTGTGTTTTCACTTCTCAACTTTTAAATAGGCTGAGTGCAAAAGGGGACTTGGTAAACATGAGTAAGAAGGGCAGAGAGAAAAATGGCTGGACAGCGAGGCAATTTAGGAGCTAGAAACAGCATCAAACTGTTAGGCATCTGATCAGGATGCCTCCCTGGGGAGCTATTCTAGGCACGTCCAACTGGGAGGAGACCCCGGGGCAGACCCACAACACACTGGAGAGATTATACATCTAGCGTGAGACGGCCTCAGGATCCCCCAGGAGCAGCAGGAGGACATGATGGGGGTAAAAGGACATCTGCGCCTCTCTGCTTTTCCTGTAACCACAAACTGAACTGCACAAGTGTCTAGCAATGTATCAATGGACTGATGTTTAACTTTTCTCAGCTTGTTTAAATGAACTTGTACATCTCCTGTGTCACTTTATGTGTGTATATGCATAAACACATGCACAAGCACAAATATGTAGCTCTGTGGGAGACAGGTGCAGGTCTTTCACTTATTTGGTGGGACAGCAGATTCAGCAGTACACACACACACACACACACACACACAGGTAACCATATAAACTGGGGCTAATTAACAGTCCCTTTTCAAAAATATATACTAGACAGTAAATTAATTCCAAGTGGGTTTTTTTCTCGTTATTTTCCAGTTTCCAGTGATTCTGCAGGAAATGTGAAGTGTCACTCGTGCTGACAGCACAGCTCTAAAAGCAGCTAAACCCTTGGGTTCTTTTCACGGCTTTTACCAGAAGTGAATAAACAACCACAGTTTCCACATTAGCTTCCAGTTTTTATGACAGGCTTTGAATAAGAAATCATATTCTACGTCTACTCTGTATTAGCCATAGCCACCAATATGTAAATGTTAGGGTTAGTTTAACTGTGGTCAAATGTCACAGAATACAGATTATGTGGCTCTTTTTCAAAGCTGCCATTTACAGCAGAGGTCTGCAACCTGACCAGAGTGTGACAGTACATTCAGATTTCATACACCATGTCTCTGTCTTGGAACATTTTCATGTGCTATGGGCTTTGGTTAGGTTTAACATTTTTCTCAGGTTGTAGAGTTGTTGTTTTTGTGACTTGTTAAACATTTGGAGGTTGGAACTTCTTTGGACTTTTTGGTGCTCATTTTCACATCAGGACCATCTGGGATGCCAGTTTTTATCAAATAAGTAATTGGTCCCTGGTTGAAAGTTCTGTGTAGTTCTGTGGGACAGGTTTAAGTGATTAATGGCTAACTAATGCCTAATCAGGGCTAAAAGCCAAGTTCAAATGTTACTTGATTTATCATGAACAAAGATAGTTACAGAAACCATTGTAAAATGTTCACTTCATAATCTGTAGTGCAGCACATTGAGGATAATCCTATGACAAGTGACAGGTCAAGCGCAGGGCAGGGCAGGGCAGACCCATGCACACACACGCACAGATGCACGCACGCACACACACACACACACACACACACACAGCAGTGACAGCTAGCAGCAGTTTTGTCTGTGGTGTCTGAACTGTCCATGTGTGCCAGTGACTGAGGCGCTAATGCACCGCCAGGAAACAAAATGGCTCCCTGAGGGAATGCAAAATGGATGCATGGCAACAGCTGCCAAAATGTCAGGGTGAGAGAGAGAAAGACAGATGGGTGCCAGCCAGTGTGAAGTGTTAATGCGGGAAGAGGGCGTCGCTGTGACAGCTGCAGCTCCCCCTGCTGACCAGAGTGAAACGCACTAAATTTGAACTTTTTTAATAATTTGTGGTAAAATAAATGTAATAGTTTCTCTTCAAGTGGTTAAAGATTTATTAATCTTGATTAAAATAATACTGTAAATCTAAATGATGTAGTTTTAGTTTGGTGTAACTGCTTGCCTCCACCTCAGATAAAAGAAGATGCTCATTAATTTGCTACACTCGAACTGAGTGTAGCAGATTAATGCTACATGCTACAGAAAATAAACAGCTTCACTTTAAATGATCTAAAAACAACAGAAAAATAAAATAATAAGAAAAATGACGAATAAAATGAAAATAATAAATGCTGCAGGTTCCGGTATAAATACATCCGACACACAGACATGGCATGTCATGTAGGTGGGCATGAATGAGATTTTTGAAGTGTTTAGTTGTGTGCAAGCTTCACTGTATGCATATTTTTACAGTTACAGTTTCTTTGAGTTTCTTTGATAATTAAACATTAGCTATTTTAACTTCTACTGAATTAAAGGTGTGGTAGGTGATTTTTTTCTGGAGCATGAAAATCTCTTCACAAACTCATTGCAGCCAGTAAAATAGAAAGTTTGACAAAAAAAATAAATGTTTTAGTCCAGTCTAGAGGGCGAAATCATGGGAAAACACTGTCCAATCACATTGATGGGGCTGCTCATTATGATTGGATCCTGACACGTCCATCAAACTTCAGTCCGCTTCTCCCTCCCCCTCTGTGCGTTCACCCATTCGTGAAGGAATAGAGACCCCTCCATTACTTTGATTGTGTGGTTTTGAGGGGTGGTCTGAAGAAAAGGCATGGGAGTGTATTTTCAAAATATAGCTTGGTGGACCCGTTTTCCCAACATCTTGACTGTGAAACACATAAGGCTAAATCATCAGCCTCTGATAGAATGATGTATTTATTTTAATAATTCTTACATAGATTGTTCTCATTTTTACGCAATGTAAAAAAAAAAAGTCACATGGGTGCAGCTTCACTGGTCAACATAGCAGCTACTAATGGATGCACTCTGCTGCAGGCATACTGTGGCTGCTGCTGTGAGCTGCACGGGGTCTGTGTCCCGTGCATTTTAGCTGTTTTCCGTACATCCTGAAACACAGTACATGTGTACAGAATTTGGCTTTTATTTAATTTATGGCTTTTATCTTGTAAATCCAGTGTTTGCTTTCCTCTCATGTACACAGAAAAAAATTTCAACGAAAAAAAAACACTCATAGAAAGTGCTGACAGCTGTTGGACATCTTAAACATGAGGTGTCGTTAAAGTAAGCAGAAATTAGCATATCTGTTTAACATGCTAAGAGAGGAGAAGTTGAGGTTCTTCATTATTTTTTGTATTCAAACTTTCTTCTTGACCTTTTGACCTTCATCCAATGATTGCCCTGTATTTTTGCCAGAGTGTGTGTGTTTGTATTGAGAAACTGGGCTTGGAGGTGTTACACATGGCACCACCCTACTTAAGTTATCAATACACGGATGTTTGTGTTTATACATTTGCAGCTGTGTATTTTAGCATGGTAATTAGCTGCTAATTAGTTATTGATTGAGGCCAGTGCATTTTATGGAGGTGAGAGGAAGAGTGTGACACGGGGCGCAGCATAACACCCTTAGCCATAATTCATGCTCTGCTGCGCACACACACACACACACATCCTTATTTGTCTCCCTCCCCCTTAATATTTCACTCTCACACCTTACTTCACTTACTTCCTCTCTTGCTTGCATTCATGTCTCGCTCACTTTACTTGCCTCTACACGAGATAGCTTCTTTAAGTCTATCTCTCTCTTGTACTGTCTTGTTTCTTCCAACCCCAGCCTTTTATGCAACACATAATGTGGGAGTGCATCATTGCTAAAAGTAAAGCGGTTAGCGTAGACACTGCTAGCATGAATTATAATTGACCTGATCCAAGAGTATTTCTTCAATGATAGAAGAGCAAAGAACCTTTCTAATGTTCGCCCATGATAGTGACAGTGATAGACAGATGGTTCACGCAATCACTTGTCAAGTATTTTTTTCTGAAAGCATTTGCCCTTTTCCAAATAGTTTCCAATGACGACTTCCCAGATGATTCTGTGTAGCAAACCAGAACGTGCAGTCAGCCCCATCTATGATCATACCTTCTGAAAATTCCTTTTTGTTTTATATAGTTGGTATCCCACTGCAAGCTCTTTTTTAAAATCTAATATCCTATATAACAAAACAGCATACTGCTTATTGACTGATGCCCTTTCCTTTGGCTCATTATAATTATTGGAAATATTTGTGCAGTGAAATGACTGACTTCAAACTCAAACGTGGGCTGACAGTTAGTGGCTACACTCTTTGGTGAAGGTGAAAGTAATATGCAGCCACAATGTATCTAAGTGAACAATATTCAGTTCACAACAAGTAATTTGATGGAATTCTAATATGAAATCTTTTCTGATGCAAGAGAAATGTATGGCAGCAGATTTATGCACTCTTCCTGTATGCTGTCTTGAGAATGATGCATTTCACTTTTTATAAAGCCTCGAGTGAAACAGTTTTTCACTTCCTGGAAAGTTTTGTCACTAAGCAATCTGTTGAACATTTTATGGGGAGGCACTGGGGGAACGTTCGGGGCTTTGCTGATTTACCAACAAACTCTTTTTTCTGCGTCGTAAGAACTGAATCACTGGAGGTCTAAAAATCATTTTAGCCCTCCTCAAGGTCGCAGCTCCCACAGATATATGTCTTGGGTGTTGCTAATGGTCTGGTCTGATGTTCCGCACTTCAAATCACTGCCTATATCCTAAGCCTGTTACTGCTAAATGGAAAACGTGTGAGTCTAGTGTGTGTGTGTGTGTGTGTGTGTGTGTGTGTGTGTGTGACCTCTGCCTTTAATCCACTTTACCTTTCATTTCCTTTCTAGGCTCTCAAATGACCCTGGGCACCTGGGTAGAGCCCTCTCCCAGTTTCTCTCCTCTTCTACCTTCCCTTTTTTGTCACTTTTTCTCCACTTAAAGACACATAATTTATTTTATTTATTTTCTACTCATCAATCTATTCATTAAGTCAACCTTTTAATTTTTTCAAATTATGGCATGCTGAGGTTGATCTCACAACCACAAACAGTCCTCTTATCAACAGTCCTCTAAAGTAAAAAGATACTTTTAACATGTGATTTTAAGTTATTTATAATAAATTAACTGAAATTAAGCTGTTATTATGGCAACATATACAATTATTATTTTGTTTAAATTCAACAGTTGTGCTGCATCTGTGTCTTGCTGTAATCAGTGCTTGTTTGGTTGCAGTAGACTGCTAAAACAGTTCATTTGTTAATAATGACAAACTTGATTCACTTGATTAGTTGATTGATGTGGGAGCAAAAATACTTGCATACACCACATAGTTGACATTTTTAAACTTCACTCAAGTCACAGTGCCATGATTGCACATTGTTTTCTTTTTCTCAGTGTTGCTTTGCACCACACAGAATTACCCAGTTCCATCATGCAAATAAAAAAAATTAAATCAAGAACCCCAGCTGACTGTAATGACCCCCTATTCATATCATTCAAATACGGTGAACAGATCACCTTTGTGAAAAAGAAACATTTAATTTTTGCCGTGCCGACTTATGAGTGTGTACTGTTTATGCAAGGTATATAATGCACATTAGGGAGGGCATTTAAAAACTGTTTTATTATGTGGGCAGCAGGTTCAAACCTTTAACTCTGTAGAAGACTTTATTTACCAAGAGCAATAAGTGTACAGGAAATTGTCATTGTGATTTTGATGCATGCACATGTCAACGATGCCCACAGTGACAAAGAGTCACAGAAAGTACAGAATGGGATACATCCACATATAGACTTCACATTCACAGCAAGAGGACAGGAAATTACAAACCATCCAGCACATGCTCAGCTTCAAATTTATAGTGATTTCTAACACTGTTATACACAGCTATAGAAAGGCATAGAGGAACTGACATTTATTAGAACAACAAGCAAGTATATAATTGCCCTGAGTAAGATTAAATGAGTTTTCACATTTTTTCTTTTTCCAGAGGCTTCAAGTGGCTTTAAGGCTCATCCTGACGTTTTGAATATTGTGTCATATACAGGCATCATTTGGCAGTAACAGGAAATGAACTCAAAATAAATGACAAGTAATGGTAGTTGTTAACCCCAGGGAGAGTAGAGGGATTCTGTGTCACAAAAACCTGCTTATCATTTTTTTCTTTATTCTCTAAGAAAATTTGATATGGCACCTGTGCTGACTAAGACACTAATGATTGCTTTAAATGCATATAGTTCAAAAAAGCCAGCAAAAGGGGGAAATAGGAGCCTTATCAGCACTGATGATGGCCTGAAATGTTTTCTTAAAAGGTTCTCTTTTGCCTATCTCTACACTTTATGCAGCATGTCATATTAAAGGATCTTTTTTTTGCCATCTCAGCTCATACAGTACAAGTCATTTTTCTTTCCTAATGCCAGCACACAATCTGACGGTACTACCAGCCTTTATACTGTACACTAAGATTTCTGTTGGAAATCAGTAAAAGAGATTAACAACAGTGATTGGAAATAAGTTCTTCTTTGTTAGATAGTTGACATTACAAGCGTGTGTGCATAAAAGTTAAGAAAATAACCACTCTTAATTTGTGTTTTGGTAAGAAAATAGTTGGCAATGGAAAAATTCCAAATCTAAATCCAATCACAGAGCTTAAGATCCTGTTACTGGAAGCTAAGTCTTATGCTGTTGAGAAAAATAATTTCACAATCTGCAGCTTAAATTAATTTATCGTTGGATGCTTGGTTGAATTTTGATGAATTTGGCAAGTGATCTCTGATTCAAGACTCTGACTTGCTTCTTTGCTAAAACTATTTTTGTGTATGTTGAGGAATATTATATACTTATATGGGGTACTTTCAATGACACTGGTGATTCTTCCTGGCATGAGAAAAACTAGATAATCTGACAGCGAGTTCATACTTTTGTAAATCCATATTTTCATTTATTTTTACAGTAACTTCGCTGTAACTCTCTGGATCTTTTTCTAATTTGTAGTCACTAACGATTGTTCTGGTGTTTTCATTGAATACTGTTTCAACAGTGTCACTGTCGTTTTTTGTAAGACCTTTAAAGTCTTCAACATTTTTTGGAAGTGTCCATACATAGTGTGAAGACAAGTTCAACACAATGTGACTGTCAGAAAAGTCCCTATAGTATGTTAAATACAAGTTCACATAGAATGAAGAAAAAAAAATCAGACCACAAATCAGACACAAACTCATCTATCAACTGATTGATTCAGCCGTTCTGCCTCCTGATGGACATGAGGATGCAGGCTTCTCTCCTTTTACCTGTCACCCTCCTTCACCTCCTCCACACCTCGTGTCTTCCCCCTCGTTTATATTCAAGTGCAGTGACAGCATGTAAGCTCACCTCCTTAAAAAAATGTCCTCTGTTTCTAAATGTGATGTGCTCTAACACCTCCATCGACAGGAATAGCTTTATGACCTTCAGAAATCAGCTGCCAATTGATTGATGTCCACTTACCTTAAACTATGATGAAGCACGTCCACCACAGCTCAACCTCCGTGCAAAAACTGCAACCCTTCATTTATTTCCAAGCTTCAAACAAAAGTGAAGCATCAAAATACCAAATTCTGACCCACAGAATGGAAGAAAGAAGAAAGAGTTGCAGGTAAATGGGCACAAGTTTGAGTACTACAACAGTTAATGTGTGTTCAACAGCGGATCAATTACATTTACACTGTAATTTCATCTAAATGGGAGAGTTAGTCTACTGTATCCTTTAATGTCCTGACAAAGATACACTGGAAGTATAAACACATAGCACCTTTCCAAGGACAGAAAATGTGACTGTGTGTGTATGTATGTGAGGGATATGAGGGATCACGTAGGCGCGTGCCAAACTCTGCGACCGGTTCATTAAATAGCACACAGATCAATTCCTAATCTGCTTTGTGTCATAACACATGCAGAAAGCCACAACCTAAAACTCCCTCAAACATTCAAACATTCATTCACACACATACACACTCGGGAAACTGTCCTCCATCACGTCTGAGCCTTTTTGTCTTCCTCTTTGCCAAATTCAATTACTGACGACATCACTAAAGAAATCTCCACATGAACCAATTACTGCTCAAATCTCCTGGGTGTGTCTGTGAGATGATCTGTGTGTGTGTGTGTGACGCTTATGATAGAAAGTGTGCATATATCCAGTACGGAAGAGAATTCTTTGCCATAAATGTGTTTGACTCTCTCTTTCTCTGTGTACGATGCATAAAATAACCGGTGGAAACCGGGCTGTAACGGTGTCAGCTAAACAACCCAGCAACATGCAGACAAGTTCGACCAGATCCAAAAACCACAAGCCAGTCACGGTGCGCCCCCCAATCACATGATCAGACCCGCCGATCAGATTGTCTAGCGTTCTCTTCTCTCATGGGTAGAAAAAATAATAATTCTTGTTTCTTGTCAGCTGAAATGAAGCATTGAGCATGAAGCATTATTGTTCTTGTACTGCAGGGTAAAGCTAGTTTGTAGTATGGTAAGGAAAATGTCAGATCAAGAGCCATATACATAAAATCTCCTAGTACAAAGAGTTGAAATTCTAAGGAAAATCTAAGATAAATGTTAAAGATAAAACTTATTTGCAAAGCATCTTAGCTTTTACAAAAGCTCTTCACGTGTCAGAAATAGGGAGGGGGACTTTCAAGAGGCTTAAAAGTTTCTTAAGGAGACGAAGAAATGGTTGAAATACTAAGAGGTAGGCAAAATATTCTCCAAATGCTGAATGACGGTGAATTAATGAAATGCTACAGATTAGATTGTGCAGGGTCTGTGGTCGATCTCATTAGAGATGCATTTGCATCTCCCACCTAACACAATAATGCCATAACGCCAGAAATACAAGTGATCACAACAGAAAGATATTTGGCAACTGGAAAAATGCAACAGTGCAGCAGTGATGACTCAGGCCTCACAGACTTGCATCAGCAAAGTGATCCCACAAACACTTACAACGCTTTCACATATAGGCTGGCCAGCAATTACAGAAATGGATGAAAGCTGAGCCATTCCCACCGGTAACATCAAAGAGATTACGTATTAAGATTGTAGCATGGTAAATACACGTAAACAAATAAACATAAAAGCTATCAGAATGTGAATGTGTGTTTTTATTTAGTAGGCTACATTCAAAGTATAGAATTAATTCAACAGAGATGCTCATTACATAAAATAGCATTCATAATTACACCTTGTCTAATGTCTAAATACACATGTCTAAATAGAGATTAATTTATATGATTAGTTTTAGTTAACTGTCCATCCTCTGATGATTATTACTAATAGTTTATATTTGTTTATTTATGTGTTGATCAACCAATCACACCTTTTAAAAAAGATGAGTCATACCTAGCAACAGGGGCAATAATAAATCCTGCAGCTGTTACACAGATATTTCAAACATAATTTTGTTTGGCTGCTTAGCTTACATTTTTGTTCATAGTTTAAAACAGTAGCTAAAGTTTTCACTTTTAACGTTCGAGGAGAAAAGGCTTGCACCAGTGTGACGCTATGTTGGACAACAACTCCTTCCTTGAGTGTAAATTTCCCCAAATTGAACAGGGCTGAGCTGTTAACAATGCCCTAAACTGGCTTAGCTAACGGACTAACCCTGGCTTAGGGAATGGTCAATTGTTTCTATTCAGGGATCTAGGTGTTAAGCTAATGGGATATAGTCTTGTGACAATATATAGGCTTTTTAAGTCATCAGCATCCCTCCTCTTAAATTCTCTTTCTATTGTACCACTCCTCTCTCTTTCCACCTTTTATTTCCTTTTTCTCCTTTCTTATCCCCCACTATGCAACTAAATCCTTGTGTCCTTTTTACTCTCCAGTCTTCTCACTTCATCTAATTTTCTCTCTTCATTGATCCATTCATCTTCTCACCAGTCTTGCATCCAATCTTTCCTCCTCTCACCCCCTTGCTTTGTCAGAGAAATGCTTGCATGAGGTCAAGATAATGGTACTAATTTGTGTGCACGTGTCTGTGTGTCTGTCCTATCTGTCCCCTACTAGCTTAGACGCCGCTGACCTACACATACTGCTGTGTCAACAATAGCGACACTTACACGTACACACACATCACAGATGACAGCATCTCCGAGGACCTTAACAAGATAGTTACACTGACAGAGAACAGGAAGAAGCGGAGAGGGAGGGCTGAAGAAGAGCGGAAAGTTATTATCTATGTAGTACATCGCTGCTGCTTATGTTGTTGTCAGGGATAAATGGGCTAAACCGAACAACATGAGCTGCATCAGTGAAATCTACAGCAGTACACTACAGCCAGTGACAGGTTCAGCCAGTTATTTCATCCATACGTTCATTAGCAGGGATGGGAAAAGCACTGTGCAATTCCCCCTGCAAACATTTATCCACCTTGAGTAATTAAACAAAAGGTTGGTTAATGGAATGTGATGTGAAACCAAATGAGACCTCTAATCTTCCTCACACTACTGCTTGTAACTTATAACAGCTAAAACAGAAACCTTATTTTTCCCTCAAGAGTTTATCCCTCATTCTTATGAGAACGAAGCCAGCAGAGCAGCTATTCAACAAACTCGCAACAAAAAAGCAGCATGTGACAGTTAGGACAGTTGCAAAGGAAGTTGCAGTCAATGAATCATGGAATGACTGGAACCTATGTTTCCTTCAAGAGGTGAGTCCCAGGTGAGAAAGGTGAGAAAAAGATTACATGACAAAGTAGTTTGAATTGTCACCATGAATAGGTCAATGACAAGGCTACTGATTGCTGTACTTCATTGTAGCCAGCATGTATTCATCTAAATGGACCTTTTAGTAAGTTGTTCTATAGCGATACTACGTCAGGGACCTGCAGTAGTTTATGTCTGTCAATCTTGATAAAAAACGAGGCAGGTTTTATATGAAGCCTGCAGGAAGTGTAGCCTTAGAGCTGCTTCAGTTCAGGGTACCTGCGTGGTTGCTCCATAGGCTCTCTATACTTTACAGCTGTCAAAGTGAGTCACTGACAGCTACGGCTACCTGGAGCTGAACCCCATGGGTGCCATTGTCAAACAGCTGTCTGTGTTAAAGCCCCTCGCATGTGTTTCTAAGGAAATGCGTAAGAGGAAAAATCTGTCAGCTCAAATGTCATCTCATAACAGTTTGCAAACACTCAGTGGTCACATGCACATTCTATCACACAAACAAACACAATCAGCACAAAAAAGGGCTTCAGGTCGCTAAACTTATCCATATACAGTGAATGAGTTTAGTGTCTCCACTACATTTACTGTACTGGTAAGTACTGGACTTAAGTACAAATTCAATGTGCTTGTACTTTATTTGAATGTTTCCATTTTGTGGAAATGTATGTTTACTCCAGTATATGTCAAAGGGAAATATTACACTTTTTACTACATTTGTCTGCAACATACATATTAATGTAGCAGGAATATTAATCCAAAAACATCATATATAATAGAACATTACTGCAGAGTGAGTATTTTGATACATTAAGTATATTTTGTGGGTAATAAATTATTTTACTCAAGTAAAGTTTAGTTTTTAAAAGTTTTAACTTTTAGTATTTTCACAGTGTGGTATTCCTACTGACCTGAATACTACTTCCACTACTGGCTGTACCAGCGCCTGCCTCAGTATCAATGTGCTCTCAAAATGTATCCAGCTGATTGATTCTGCTTTCCACATTTGACACATTTTGTATATTAAAATTAAAATATCAGCAGCAGAGCAGAGACAAGGAAATTTGTCTTCATTTAATGGATGTAGTTGTTCAAAGCTTGTTGTCTTTTTTTCTTACGGAGAAAGGCCTCGGTAGTATTTTACTAATTATGTCTGTTACTGCCTTCCTCAAAGCGTATATATCAATAATACTGTATACTGTGTAAAATGTGTTAAAGTAATTCAGTTGATCTTTTCTTCAACCTGAAACTTGTGGTTCAGGTTCACTTAAGCAGGGTATGACAGTAGTTTCCTATGAATTCTTGCAATCTATGTGTCTACTCTTGCATCTGGATTATCTGGATTGGATAAAAGTACTGGTATAATCCACCCACTGATAGTTGTACTTAAAAGTGCATTCAGACTGAACGTGATGTGGATTTAAGAGGTAGTGAGTGTGACTACACAAAGAAAGGGGAAGGGTTTGATCAAGGTGGTAAAAACTGAGGCAAAGATGCATGAGCATATTTCAGCTTGACTGAAAAAGCAGCACACAGATATATGGCTTAATTTTATAAAATGTGAAGGTGGAAAGTCTGAGAAAAGTAATACAAATGACTGGAATTCCTCTAAATATTATAAGTCTGACATGTTACAAACGCACTCGCAGTCCATTGCAGGATGAAAATTCTCTAAACAATAAATTTATGTTCTGTTATACCTCATGTTTATTATCTAGATGCAATGCCGTCTCCTTATAGTCATCTATTAAGCACATGTGTATTTGTGTGCCTGTCTTTAAAGATCTCTTGCAAGTATGCATGCTATGTATGCTTGCAAGGATTCAGAAACACCAACCCACACAAACGCACAAAAAATGCATGCACAAGGAATCTTTTCCTACACAGTTTTATACACTTTTCTGTCCCTTCCATACATACACGCACACACATGCACAGTGCAAACATTACATCTATCTGAATGAGTTCCTTCCATTTTCACTGTGTTGTTATTGATCGTACTTAAACAGCACCACTCCTGTTGGCTTGTACCAGGAAATTGGCTTCATATTGAAACTGTCACAGCAAGGGTGCATTTCATTTTAAGCCCTGAGGGGCTTAGGGAATGTAGCACAAGAGGAATCAATCTTCATTCTCTGGCATTGGCTTGTTTCTGTAAAGGTATGTTTTTAAAAAGCTATTTCTGTTTTATTAATAAGTACAGTAATTTTGTTTGTTAACTTTGCTGGCAGAGTGGCTTAGCACTTGAAACTGTCCTTCCACCAGGCTTCAAGTGTCAATGATCACTCGTCCTGCTTACAATAAGTCCTTCAGAGCGACATTGGATTGCTGCCAGTTCCATGGTGACTGTTCTAGCTGACCCTGCACTTGAGTTTTCATGCATATAGCACCGTAGCTCCTTTAAAAATATATATATCAAATGTGAAAAGGAAAACTTTTATCAGTATCATGTGTTGCAGAGGTCTTAGTAGCGTTGGATAGTTACATTATGACTGTGCATGATCCTGAAATTTAAATATGGAACAGAGACCGGCTCTTCTGTAAGTTGTATAGGGAGATAACAGTGCCCTGAGTTTTACTACTAGTAACACTGTAGAGCAATAGTAAGTGGGAATCTGTTTGTTCTCATGCAAGACACACAGGCATCTAGGAGAGGCTTTACTGTATGCATTTCTGCCATTGGTTTTACAATATTCTTTTATGAGTACTCTGTTTTGTTCTACAGGTGGTAGCTCACTATGAAACATAGATATGCAAAGATGGAGACTAGTACATATGGATGTGAACCGTGTAGATTTCAACTCAATTAATTAATAAAGGGTGTGCACAATATGTGTCGGGAGAGTAACACTGAATGTAAACAGGCAACTCTGGGGCACCTTCAATGTGAAGACCTTCATATTAATACAGGCTGCCATTTCTATAATGTCTTGCAGCTGATGGAGGCTTTAGATGTAGTTGTAGTTCAGTACTCAGTACACAGTAAACTCACAACACAACCACATCTGTTTAACTGTTTATCCAGCATTCTGGTGAACGTAATTCTGTTTTATTTTACTAAAACACTGACCCAAATGTAAATACAAACAAAACAAACAAAGATGTTCCCCACATGTGAGCAATTCTGGGCCATTTCCACAATGAGTAAAATGCTAAGTGAGATGAAAAAAGAAGAAGAAGAAGAAGAAGAAGATTGCACTCTAAGATTAACTAAATGTCTCATTATGCTCTGTTGCACAAAGTGAATTAGAGAGCAACAGAAATTATGCAAGAATTTAGATTACAATGATGATTCAAGATGGATTCCTTGCTATGTTAAATACCCGCCATACCTCCCTACATTACTGCGATTTCCTCTCCTTAAACATTGTTCTTACTTCTCAAGCTCTTGAGAAACTATTTCTTCATCAATCTGGAAGACCATGACTTAAAACATTTTGTGAATTGCCTGAGCCCGTTTTTCAATCATGAAATAAAATATCAACTGGTTTACTAACTCCACTGTCTTTCTCCAAAATGCAACGCAGACATCAGTACTGTGTCTGTAGCTATCTGAATTTCTGTAAAGTTCTGAATAAGGTGCCTTCAGATCTTGGATTTTATTGATTTGCATGAATTGTCCAGTTTTATATCATACAAATGTAAAGAAATGTATGTAATTCATTTATAATTACTTATTAGGTCATCTCACATACCTTTACGATGTCCACATCTGTGGAAGTGCAGGTGACGGAGTCGTCGACCTCCCTCACCTGCCCGTCGGTCTCCACGGTAACCAGTTTGATGGGCACTGCAACACGCCGTCCTGTAAGAATGGCTGTGTTCACCACCTCTGTGTCCTACAAATGAGAAAGGAAGAAAGTATTCTTTAAGAAAAACACACACACAAACTTGTTTACTTCTGTTTGCGCCAATTCAAGTCAATTATTAAATTAAATTTCAAATGTCGTAATGGCAAACGGCAAGATGCTGAACTCAAGGTTGGACAGTCCAAGGCCTCGTATGGCAGCTCTGTTGTCATCAGTATGTCTGTGTGTATTTGACTGGGTGAATGAGAGGAAATTGTAAAGCACTTTGTCCAAGATAGGTAAGCACTGCAGTCCATCTGACAGCCTTGAATGAATGAATGTAATTATTTAAATTGTTTGCTCTATGCAGAAATGAAAGAAGCAAAACATTTACATACAGCTTTTCCACTGAGACATGTTCATTACATGTAAGATTTAATGCTTCATTTTAAGTTTAATAAATAAAATAAAATTGTGTTTTCTCATTTTCATTTTATGTTTCCCCCCACAGTGTTCCTAACGAGAGCAACATTGTATGACTACCACAGTTTTGAATCATTTTGAATCACTGACTTGTAATCAGGTCATTCCCACATCACACCAGCTGAACAGGTATGATCTTGTAAATCTGTACATAGCATTTTATGGCAAGTTACACACAATTATTTTACTTACTGTATTTTGTTGAAACTGGATCATGTTTTTTATTTTTTGAAAAAAATAAATACATATTTTTCTCTCTGATGACTGAGTTTCCTGATGCACGGTAAAATAAGATACTATTAGCTAATATTAGCTCAGTTTGTTAAATTGGCTGCCCAGACTCCAGAGAGCACTGGGGGAGTATTGGTGTTTGTACCACAGGTGTTTTGGACAACCATGACCATAGAAGATATTGATGGACAAAGCTAAGAAGACAATGATTTGTGAAATGGAAGAAAAAAAAAGGTCGGAGAGCTGAACTTCTTGCCGTTAGATAAGGGAGTCATTTATTTTATGACAGGTTTATTGTACTTGGAGACCGGGCACTAAATCACAAAAATATGAATTTCTATGCAGTGTTGCTTTAATATTTGATACTCCAGTTTTTGTTGTTTGTATTTAGACAACATGTCGTTCATGTGCCATAAATATGGAATTTAGCCCTCATGTGCTGCTACTTTTAGTATATCTCTACCCACAGTGTATGATAGTGACTTGTGATTTTGAACAATGCAGAAACAGAGACAATAATGAACAAGTAACAGAGACCAGGGAAGAATTTAAAAGGAAGGAAGAAAGACAGAGAAAAAAGAAAGTGATTATAAACCTCACGATTAATGTAATCAGCAGCATGATTACATTTGATTAGATCCTTCCAACAAAAATAGCACAAACAAACCACACACACACACCTCAGAGTGCTGTGTGCCAGCGTCAATCTTGATTATTTGGCATTGAGTTTCCAAGGGGGCATTTATTACCGCCAACACACATACAAGCCTGATTACAGGTTATTTCACTTGGCCCACTGTTTCTGGATAGGAAGTGAGTCTGTGTGAGTCTGCTGTTTGACTCTCCTGGAATTCAGCTGAGCGTACAGGATGCCAACGGAGAAGATAAAAAAAAATAGAATAAATGGACTGCATTGTACATATTTCACCGTGTGTCTCCAGAGACAGCTTGGTTTGAAAGGATTTCAATCCAAAATGTTAAGAATGTGTGTGTGCGTTCTTGTACCACTGTCGTTGTAAGGATACGTTTTACATCTTCAGACTGAGCATTTTACTGGGAAGATAGGACATTTTGCCCGCTTTTCACCTCAATTCTTTAGTCTTGAGACTTAGTTTGAAAGCTAGGGTTGGAACTGGGTTTAAAAGTGTTAATAGTCTTCCTATTAACAGTTAAAGCAACACTGTGTAACTTTTCTACGACAGTTTTAAATCATTTTGAATCTAACTAGAACTAACTAATGATTGAAGACTAACTAAAGACATTTTTAATTGCCAATCAACTTTGATAAAAACAAAGGTATATATATACTGTACATATGAAAAGTATCTATCAAATGAATTTAGTGGAGTAAAAAAAACCCTCTAAAATGCAGCAGAACCAATTAGCATATTATGCAAACACTCAAATGAAGCATGATTGCCTCAAAACTTGAGTAAATGTAATTTCCACAGTCTTCAATCAGGAAATAGGACAAAACATTACACAATGCCTTACAGTCACCTACACATGCACACACACAATAATGGTGATGAAACTGCAGTGCGAAATGCTGTATTTCTCATCTGGAGCGTTTGTTCACATTGTACATAAACAGAATTATCACAAACAGTAGGAAATAAGGCCAACATACACAAAAACACAAGAATATGCAAATGCTAAATTCTGAACAGCATACTGTAGCACGGCAGAGGCGCGCAGTTACATGAACAGTCACAAATAACACAAATACACCCAGCAAGATGCTGATACACACACACTCACACTTGAACACACACTTAAGAGTTTAAGCGCATGTGACCAGTGACAAGTCGCCTAATGCCCTATCCTTCTCTGACATACACCACTTTGTGACCTTTACTTAATGAGATCCCTCTCTCTCATTCTCGTTCTCTGTCTATCGCTTTGTCTGTCTCACACACATAAATAAACTTTCTTCATCTGTAATTCTTGCTCTCTCTCTCTCCCACTCTGCTTACACTCAGTCTTGATGGCATCAGAAATAGATACTTTAGGTATATAACATGACAGAAGACAGTTCTGCAGATTGAAGGTGAGAAACAGGTGAGGTGAAGGAGTGGTGACAAACAGGATTAAAACCATGGAAAAGATGAAAGAAGGAGCGCAGGAAAAGTAAGATGAAGGGCAACAAAAGTAGATGTGCACATAAAATATATATATATATATATATATATATATATATTAATGAAGATTATTTTTTTTCCACCTTGAGGGGTGGACAGCAGATGGAGGGATAAAAATCAAAGAGAAAGAAGAGGAAGAGGACAAGAGATCATGTGTTTCTGTATGCCTGTGTATTTGTGTTGGCATGTAGCCCATGTGAGTATGTTCAAATGTATGTGTCTGTGTATCCTGCGGCAGAGGACTCTCTTGGAAGCCAGCGTACAGATAACATCATGTTTACATCTTTGCTATCTGCACCACAGGCCATAAGAAATGACAACAACAAGGGGGAAACACATTTTTTTTATTTGAAAGAAAATTAATTGGAGCACACCTGATAGAAAACCATGGTTTAATGCTGAGGCAATTTTAGCTCGTGAAAATTATTTTAAAAAGAAATAAAGAAAATTAAAGAAAAACCCTGTGTCTTATTGCCATGTTGTGTAAAAACCCTCATATCTGATGATGCTCCTTGTTGTTATCTGATGTTTAAGATGATGAAGTGGACACTTGAAACCGATAAGACTAACCACTAAATGTAAGCAAACATCTTTAAGGATAAACATCTTCTGCACATTTTCAGTTTAAATGTTCAGTTTAAGCAAATCTCACATACTGGAGTGTTTTTATTGTACTACTGAAACTCCCATTGTCTTGTAACTGGCTCCACTATGTTGTGCACAATAGATGTATTGAGCACAGAATAGACAGAAACAGCAATACTAACTTCCTAAGCCTTAATTTCAGTTAACAGATTCAAAGGGATACACTGACACAGGTTATGAATACATTTGTAATCTATTTGCATGGGTCAATGTACATCACCTCACCTGCGTCCGTAAGAGAGAGAAGCCCACAAAAAAGAGAGAAGTCAAACCGCAACTTTTCATTTACTGCTTGGTAATTATATCAGCAGTGCAGTAAAATGCATGGAATTCAGAGAACCTGCCTGGGAAGACAAGCAGCCTATCATCACAAGCGCTTTGTTAAGGACTTGAGTTCATTAGTGAACGGATCACAGAGAGCAAAAAAAATAGAGAGAACCAGAGAAGAGGCAGAGACATAAAGAAGGGAGTATAGTAAAAAAGAGACGAAGCAGAACAAAATTAAAAAAAATAAATAAAGAAAGTAGATAAAAACACAACAGGAAGAGGAATATTAGAGCGAGAGCAAGCGAGACAGAAAGAGGGACAGAGAGAAAAGGAAAGAATTTCATGCCTGTCCAAGGGAATTATTAAGTGGCTCGTCAACAACTGGCTCCCCACTGCCTTCAAAAGCCGCTCCATACTGCACTGAGATAAGCTCAGAGGAGGTGTGTGTGTGTGTGTGTGTGTGTGTGTGTGTATGGTGGGTCTTGTGTGCCAAGTATTCTTATGTATGAATGAACGTGTTTTTGTGTGAGTTCACGTAGGTCCCTGCATACACCTGCGTGTATGTGTGTGTGTGCGTGAGTGAGTCGGAGTGATGTGGGAAGAAAGACGGAGCAAGAGAAAGAATAACAGTGTGTGTCTGCGTGCGCACGTGTGCATCCTGTATGCACTGACATATTTGTGTGCGCATGTTGCAAGGGACAAATGAAGTCCAGGAAACAGTTTTGCTTTTCAATGAAGCTTGTTCGTGCATGTGTGCATGTCTGTGCGCACCCTGCAAGGCGCGTGCAACTTAAAGTGAAGCAACTAGAGCGAGACCGCCCATCACATACATACACGCACGCACTCACACACGCGCGCGCTGTCACGCACACATGTACACACACTGCTGCAAAAGAGTTGACACAGTGAAAAAACTGGGGCTTTTTGCTCTTCTGTACGAATTCAATTCCAACTGTGACTTACAATAAGAGTATGTAAGCAGTTCCCTTTCTGTTTCCCCCTCCTCCTCTGTCTGTCTATCACTCACACTCACACAGGAAGCTCTTCCAGTCAAAATGGAAGTACTGCCATCTAATCTATGACTGTGTTTCCAGTAAATGCACAGAGACATTAGCACACACACACATACACACACACACACACACACACGTCTACCCTATCTACTTTTCTGTTCATTCCTTAAATTGTCAAGTTTCTCATTTGGGGGAAATTGCTTGGAACATATACGACTTTGACTCTCCCTTTGCTCTTCTTGTGACCTTTTCACCACAATCTGATAGCGCAAACATTGTGGCCTTGGGCATAAAATCTCCGGCTTCTTCCGGCAACTCAATACAATGAATTAAAGCAATTATTTTAGAGTTATTTTAACATGGAGGTAAAAGCAAAACGACTTCTTCTATTCCTTTTATTTGTTAAAGAATTGAAAAGACAGGAAGGAAGCTGGAGGGGGGGGGGTTTGAAGTATTCAATTAAAAGCTAAAAAAAAGATTTAAAAAATCAATTAATCAGCTCCTGTCCCTTTGGCGATATTCCACACCTATCATTGGCATGCTGACACACACACACACACACACACACGCATGGGCACATACTGACACACTCTGCTGAAACAAAGCCACCAAATGACCAACAAAATACATTAAAGCCACTTAATCTATCAACGTCTGGACCAATTAGCTAATTGGGAAAATTGCTAATGGAGTAAGTGGCTTTCTATCAGGAAGGTAACAGATCAGTAACCATCCAGTAACAAACAGGCAATTTAGACCATGCCCTTGTGTCATTTATGTACTCACTGTTTGCTTTTCTCTCTGTACACAGGTACACGTGCAAAAGGGAACATTGCATTTGTCCAGGAAAAACACTGAATTCACAACAGCAACATTAAATGGTACTGTTCATTTCCTGTGTTAAATGTTGTTGTTCTCTTTCTCTTGCTTCCTATAATCCAAAAAAGTGAGAGCGGGAAGAATAACAAAGAGAAAGACAAAAACAAAAAAAACACCTGAAAGATAAAAGAGCCCCAGTATGAGGGAGAGGAAGCTAACCAGAGGAAACTTCCCTTTACATCTTGACACAAGTAGAGCTATTACATATGAATGGGCTACAGGTTAAGTAACAGTTTGAGAGAGAGCAGTATAATTGGATGGTTTATTGAATGTTTGACCAGGGGCAAAGCAGTGAAATACTAAATAGTGTGTTCATCTGACTGCATGTACTTTATATGAGAGAGTGGGGTAGAATGATGTAGAGAATGAGTGCTGCTCTCTGTCGACACATACGGTTTGTTGGCCTGAACTGAGATCAAATCGGACTGAACGTGATAAATTAGGTTTGACGCCCCTTAAGAGGGTGAGAAGAATTCGGGAGAATGTGAACAGAGTAGCGTTTACTTCTCATTTGGTTTTCTCTGGATGCTTTCTTTTTGATATGTAGCTCACCATTCTGCTTTCTGCAATGTTATCTTGCCCACGCTTCTTGTCACTCTTCCTCCTCCTCACTTGTTTTGTACCTTCTACCTGAAATTTTTGTTTTGTACCTGTCTGATTTCAGGTAAATGTAAACAAAACTATAAAACAGGAAAAACACCAAAGAATATAACAAAAAGCTTGGGTGTGTGAGAGAGGCAGAAGGCTCCATAAAGAAATTACAGGTCATGCATGTTTGTACGCTCTTTATTGCGTTATATATGAGATTAATAAAGTCAGTGAAGGTGGGCATGTGGGCAAATCAGATGTTCAGCGTGCTAATGCAATTCCATTTTTTATGGCTGCGTTAACACATTAACAGAGGTTGTTTCGAGCTGAATTATCTTGCTGCATTGACATAAAGTTGGTTAATATACTTCATAAGGTTGTGATTTCAGTCAAGCGACATATCCAAAATGCATATCCAAAGATATGACCATATAACCAGTGTAGACAATAGGAATTTTTAGTAAAATTAAAGAAATTAAAGATGCAAGTCAACATTTAGATCTATGATGACTTCCACACTAAAAGTGTAGCGTAAGTAAGCACCCATATCAGACTAATAAGATGTTTTTAGAGTAGAAACAAATATTTTTGACCTCTTTAGGAGAACACATATCAATGCAGATAACTGTCTGGACCTTGATATTAATTGAAACGTTTTATCTTTTATTTCATACAGTATTTTTTTGCCTGCCTCACTCTGTTGTCACCTCTGTCAAACCTGCATTTTCGCAAAGTGTTTTCTGTGTGTGTGCTGAGCTCGCTAACGTGTGTGGGTGTGTGTCAGGGCTCAGCTGCAAAAGGAAAATTGGTTGAAGGCACTTAGCTGCGATTTACTACAGACCCATTAAACGCATCAAGTGTATTGCACTTATTGTGTGTGTGTGTGTGTGTGTGTGTGTGTGTGTGTGTGTGTGCGTGCACAAATTTGCGTGTGCCAGTATGTGTCGTGTGCCTCTGGACACTATTTAAGGTTTAACTGCCTTAATGTACTGTGCATGCTGACTGGAAGAAGTCGAAGTACTCACATATAGACACACAAACGCGCTACATAAACTTGGACACTGATAGTTCCCATGTGGTCGTTTTGAATGAATGCATTGATGGAAAGTCAACAAATCCCCCCTCTGGTCTGACAGAAGACTGTTACGTCATTCAAAAACAGATTAATTTCAAACAATAATTCAATTGTTATTGTGCCAGGAAAAATTAAAACAGATGGAAATATAATTAAGCAACAATTTCCCAACATAAGTAATAATAGTAACTCATTCGGTAAAGCTATTAATGTTAAGGTAAAGCAACAACAACAACAAAGAAACTAAAGAAAACTATTGGTTGGTAAATGTAGTACTTTGGCCACTGTTGAATCTAAAAGTTGTTAAAAATGTCATTTATGTCCAGCCCAGTCATATTTTCATAAATTCAAATGTCCAACCATTAAATTAGATATAGCCTGTGATGTGAATCTGGCATTAAGATTGTGAAGGAGGACTGATAGCTTGGACTGTAACTGTGACTGATTGGGAGTATGTAACCACTGTTGGCAAGAATGCAGAGCTGTTGGGATGCTGTCTTGACTGATCTTTATTAATCACAACAGGTAGGTGTGTGTGCGCGAGTGTGTGCCGTTCTACAATAAACAAGAACGAACAAAAATGTTAGAACACTAGCACAGTCTTAGCACTAACATGTTATAAGCATAACTCATGACATTACTTAACCTAGTTAAGATAATCACCCAATTAGCAGCCCACTGGTTTAACAAGGTGACACAATAGCCATGCACCTCAGTAATAACGATGATATGACATGCATCCCGATACATACAGAGTGATGTTCAGAGTACACATAGTGTAATGTGTGTTACATGTGTTTTCATCATGGTAATGTTATCCACTGATTCACATTACTGTTTCAATTATTAACATTATTAACAGCCTTTATACTAATGGAAGTAATTAGCAACTGAACATATTTTGCCAATACAGAGCCAGAGGCAAAGAAATTGTACTAACATGTTTATGAACGCATATATGCATGGATGGCTTGTGGAAAACAAGCTCGTTTTGATGTATCAGATGCACTTTCTTCTCTCCTTCATTTTCCATCACAGACTACAACTAAACAAAACATTGCAAGCAAAACTCATAAGCTGACAGCACTGACTGGCTGACCCCTGTCCTCGGTGAAGTGAATAAAATGACTATAATACACAAATGAAGATTATGGTTCTGTAGCCCTGCCTCTCTCTTCTTGGAGAGAGTCTGGAAAAGTCCTGGATATAGCTTGCTTTTTGCATTTAGTCCTGCTGAAGTAAATTAACTTCGACTTCAACAGATATTATGATTCAGCAGAGCGGCTGCCCAGTGCCACAAAAGTCAATACTGTTTACTAAAATAATTAGAGACTTGCTTTCTAATGTGCAAACTGTTGTATCATCAATATCACATCAGTTCTTTGCGTCTATGAACACAGACAAAGCCTGAGTGTGTGAAGAAAAAAAGTGTATCATGTATCTGATGCAACATAGCTCATACGCCACTCTCCAAAACAGTAACGGACACCAGTTGGTAAGATTAAATGTCAGTCAACCGAAACGCCCGACACAAACTGTTGCCCTGGTAACTGTGATAAACAAAAGATTTCTTATTTTTAGTACTGATATTAAACAATGAAAACTGTGTCCCCCTGTGTTTCCTGATTGACCTCTTCAAACACAATGTGGTCGCTCAGTTGCGATGAGTATTCATTTGAAATTATTAAAAATGTGTAAAGGAGTCAGGAAGGGACTTGGAGCCCAAATTTGGCAAGATATATTTTTCCTACTAGACAACTAATAGGGGTCGTCTGTTTCGGCTCTGGCGGTCCACGTCACAAGGGTGAAAAACCAGTACAGCGTGCAGCAGAGAAGTCCAACTTTTGGGAAAACGGCACGCTATGGCTGCCAATCCGACACTCGGACTGGGTAAACCCTCCACAGTCAGCCTGAAATGTCTCTGAAACTGAGACTATCCAGGTGGATTCATGGACTCTGATACTCTACCTGTTGTGCTCTGGTGCTGTTTATTTCATGAACCACCTTCCAAATCTGATTCTGACTGCAATTTATGCTCCAAAATAGAGAGACAAAGAAGTTTGATTTGTGTCCAAGGGTTTAAGAAACAGAGAGAGCGAACTTTGCTCAAGAGACAGTCAATGACAGTGAGCGAGCGCTAGCCTCAATAAAGCCGGTTAATCAGAGAGATAAAGAGTTATTTCCCGATTGTTTCACACGCTCAACACAAATAGACACGCCTCCAGCGACCCACCACCACACAACCCCACTACGTTTCGCTGCATCTCTTGATCCCGTCTGAATGCATGTTGAGTGACAGCCTGGAGATCACTGGGGTTCATGTAAGGCATGCATCCTTTCATCCTTTTCCTATTGATTTACGGCCGAAGCAACCAATAACATGTGTTGTTGTTGCCTCTTATTAGCTGGTGTAGCTCAGTGGTAACTGTATCCCCTTGATCTAAAAGTAAATCACTTATCATACTACCTATCTGTTATGACAACACAATTACTCAGTTGCTGATTTTTCTTACCTGATAAAAGTCTCACCCAGAGCGCCAGCCTTTGTGTGCCTGTACACATTACCTGTTCACCTGCTGCCTGTCTAAAAACTGTTGCTGTCAATCCCTGTTGAATGCTGTTGAACACCTGCTGTGGATGCCCTGCTGTTTGCTGGTCCTGTTTGCTTATCTGATTCAAACTTGTTCTGCTTGTTGCAAACTGAAGCCTCTAGGATCTACCAATACGGAGTCTTTAAATCTACCTGAGCATCCTGTTGAGTGTCCTTCTGGGTCTACAACTTGTCAGTCAAAACGGTGCCACTCTTTGTAGTTGTTGGTACAAATCAAAAGAAAACTTGCTTTAGTCTTAGTCTAACATTTCCAGCAGAACTGGCGTCTTTTGTCATTCTCTGATTTAAGACAACAAACAGCCGGTTACCTGGTGACTATACTCAGCTGCGGTGAACAAAGAATGTTTAAAAGGAAACAAATGTAAGATTAAAAACACACCGACTAAGGGAGGGAAAGGTTGAAGAAAGGGAGAGACAGATGGTGAAAAATTTATGTGGTTTAAGTATTGAAAAGGAAGTGAGAGAAAGGAAGAGAGATGAGTGAGTAAAGATATTGATATTGTTTGTTTAGCTATTGAAGAGATGGGAGAAAGAGGAGGGATGACCATGGAAAAGGGAGACGTGTAAACAGGAAATCCTCAGGTCTAAATACTGAGAAAAGGAGGAGAGGAGGGAGACAGATGAGGTTGACAGTTGGGCGAGCTGCCTAGACAAGATAGAGGTTTTGGAGTGTGTGTGTGTGTGCGTGTGTGTGTGCGCATTTGTGATATGTCAGGGATAAATGGCTATTATCACTATGACAATGTTAATTACAGCCAGACTATTAGGCCTGAGGAGTGCCGGCTCATTTATTTGGCTGCAATACAGTTGTGTGTGGGTGTGTGCACGTTTGAGTGTGTGTCCATGCCTTCTTTTGTGAGTGTATACGTGTGCGTGCACGTGTGTATGTGCGACTGTGTGTGTCTGTGTGTGTTTGTGTGTGTGATTGCATCAAATCTATTTGTCAGACAAAGTAATTACTTCAGGCTTTGGCCAAACGCTGAAATGTTCCTTGTGATCTATAAGACTTCAGACTAATCATTACTAACTGAGCACGAGCCAAATTTCCACCGTTTCCTTAGAAGTTATTTTAAGTCTTTCATAGAGCATGTTTTCTCCTTATAGAATCAAAAGATTCTTAGTGCAGTGGTATGCATGATTATTTTCTCAAGATTTCGTTGGAAAATTATGATTCATTGAACTTATGTGCTTTCATCACACACATTAGAGCAGCTGGTAAATATTATCAGGCTATTATGTATGGGATCAAAAAAGTGCCTTAAAACGTTGAACTTATGAAATTAAATCAAGAAATAATCTCACAGTTTGAACATTTTCAGTCCTTTTTGTAGTGTGCAAAGAATCCATGAATGCATCTTGATTTGTCAACTGAATTTTTAAAATAAATCTTTCAAATCTGTGCATGAACGACTTCAACAGTGAGGTTACACAAACATTCAAAGATGAAATAAAAGTGCTGTGAATACCTGCATACACATTAAAAGACGATGAGTGCAAGCACATAATCCAAAGTAAACCCTGCCATAACAAACAGAAGCAGAAGATGTGGCAGGAGGAAAGTGACACTATCAGTGTGATAAATTTCACTGTGAAATGAACTGTAGATGAAATATGAAAATATTATGACAGCAAGAAAGTATATAGCCACTTTAAAGTTTTATACAAACAGGCATTGGAGTTTCAATGGCAACTATGGAAACAACTGTTATTTTTAATTAAATATATTTGTATCAAGCCCCCCATGCGAGCCTAGCAGGGATAAGCAGTTACAGATAACATATGTATGTATATTATTTGTGTAGTCACAAATAAATATTTTTTTGAAAGGTACTACTGATTCTGGTGTGACAAATTCAGCCACACACTGCATGATGGAACATGTCCATTTGATACTGTGAGACTTTGATTGTACGTGTCAGATACCTCCCAAGCATAAATGTCTGTAGCTGTGTTAATTTTAGGCATGATGTAATTCAAAAAGAGCATCTATGCTCAGGTAACCTTCCTCAGACCTACTCTGACCACTGAAAACAACCATTGCTATCCATCTCTGTGGATTTTAGCAGAATACACTACTCACAAGAAGTTAGGGATATCCAGCTTTTGGTGGCATACCCTCTGCTTTTGTTTCAATAAATTGTTGATGACGAAATTACCATTGCATGGCTCTAGTTAAATGTCCTACTTTCATGATATAATATGACTGTACTTTTTGTGAGTAGTGTATGTGTGCAGGATATAATCACCAAGCTGATTTTAAACTGTTTTTTTTTTTAGATTTGTAACCTAGAATACAACGTGAAACAGACCTGTAGTGAGATATGAAGAAGGCTGTTGGCCTGCACCTACACCTCCCTCACCGATGTGCGCGAGGCGAAAGATGATCATTCTTTTAATTAGATAAATGTATATATACACACCTGAGTTCAGAATAAGTTGCTGGGAGAGGCATTTTAATGAAAAAAATATTCATAATAAAACATTAAAGATATATTTAGTTATTTCTGCATCTTGCCTCTAGGATACAAGCACCAGACTGTTAACAATGGATACAAATATAAATATATATGTATACGTTTCATCTTGAGCACTGAGGTATCTGTCTTTCTGAGATACAAACTAGTAACTTTTATTACAACTGAAATCGACCATTTCTTTGCTGTTGTTTTTTTAATATATTGTTGCCTCTTTGTGCCACGCGTATTATTTCTATTTCTGTCAGTGATTATCTCTTTCTAGCAGTTATCAAGTAACAGAAAGACCATCTCCTTAACAAATTCTAGGCCGACCCTATTCAGCTGATGTATGAACATCTGCTAAAAGTCTACGATGTTAAAATATTATGTCTGTTAGCCATATTGGAGAGATTTTCACTGACTCTCTCTCTGCCTCTCTAGAGAGTGAAGTGTATCCTAAACCTCTTCACCTCTGTGGCCAAAGTTTCACTGTCCCACTTGCCTGTCTGTCACAACACTAATTGTGGCTGCTAACGAGCCTATGGAGGTAGCTGGGAGTCAATCACCTTGTTGCTGGGGCAATTAGTTCACGCCTAACCTACTTCTCACCTATCCCATTGCGCAGCATGGGAAGCAAAGGTTGAATCTATGGGCAAACGCTCCCTCACAACACCTATATGCATGCAGGTGCTAATGGGGCCAAAAGGATAAGTCTTCTTAGGGACAGCGTTTAGATTTGCCCGAGGTAATTATGCACACAGCTAATTAGAGCAAGTAATTAGCCAGAGAGACTTGTGTTGTTTTAAGCCTTTCCTGAAACACCAATTATCAGGGAAAGTATAGGTGGAAAAGGTGTTTTGTGTTTAGGCACATAGTAATTTCTGATGCTTGATTGTGTTTTCTCAAACATAAATGCAGTAATTTACCATATACCTACGTAAATTTCAAGCACTGAATACAAATATGTGACTATTTGCTGATAATGAAATACTGTATACTTTTTAAATAAAATGATTTAATTGATTTTAAAAGCTATTTCACAAAAATGTCATATTTCATTGAACTAATTATATTCTTTAAATATGCACTAATAAAACTCTCTGCATTTCAGAATACTTCAAAATTAATAAACTAGGGTATTGCCTTTTATCATTTTGCATTATTGAAACTCTGTTACTCTAATCCCTGCAGATATTACTCGGCTTCTTCAGTTTTTGGTCATCCGAAAAATTTAATTTGTACTACTGTGGCTCTTATGATGAGTCGAAACGGATAAGAGCATCAGCTAAATGTTCAAAATACAAAATGTAAATGTAAAAAGCAGCTGACATTTAGCTTTCCTCTTCACAAATTCATGAAACACAAAAATGCAGAGCGAGAGAGAGAGATAGAGATGGAGAGGAAATGGGCAGAGGGACAGGAAAGGATGGATGGAGTCAGGGAGGGAAGGGAGCAGAGCGGGGGAGGGAGGGAAAGAAAGAGAAATTAAATGGAGGGAGCGGACTGTAAAAGGAGAGAGTAATTTTGAGAAGTTAAATTGAGAGAGGGAGAGAGAGACAAAGAGATAGTACAGGAGGGAGGAGGGATGAAGACATTTGGAAGATATGAAAGCTAACAGCCCATCCAACTACACACACACACACACACACACACACACACACACACAGCACTCTTGCAAAGATCCCAGGGAGAATTGTACTTTCAATTTCCAGACCCCTAATTGCATTAGAACTGCCCTGCTCTCGTCTCCTCTCTCTCTATTTTTCTTGCCCTATGTCTCTCACCCTTTTCTCTCTTTCTCTGTGCTGCCGAGGACTCCCAAGGGACTATTACATGGTGCTCTGCACCTCCACTGGGCCCTCCTCTTTCTCTCTCTATAGCACTCTCACCCTCTCTCCCTTCTGTGCCCACTTCTACCATTTTAGCTTGTCTAATTTCCTCCCCCTCGTGCGTCCTCTTTCTTTGCCCTGTCTTTATGTCTCCGTCCTTCTTTCTCTTCGTCTCCCCTTTTCACTTTATCAATTAGTCAAACCCTTCCCTCCTTTTTCTGTCTATTCTCTTTCCTGTCTATGTCTATCAGTTTAAATTCTCCCCTCTTTCTTTTACCCCCCCCCCCCCATTTTGCCTATTTCGACTAGTCAATTCTTTTCTCTCTCCTCATTCTCTCTTTGTGTCACCTCATTAGTCTGTCTGTTGGGTTTCCCGCTGACTTCTTGTACTTGTACTCAAGGCTAATTTCATGCGAAGGAAAGTTTCAGTGCGGTATTTGCATCAAATGATATTATCTGAATCCACATGTGACGGCTGACCTACACCTTAAAATATTTAGGGTTTGTAATGAGAGGATTGCCAATTTTAACTACTGATGGCAAGATTCTCCTCTCTGTTGGACTGCTGCTGATATACACTTGACACTTAACAGCACTCTCTGCCCCAGGACAGCTGCTTTAGTGGCCCATGAGGACATTGTGGTTGAACTAAGTAGCTCCCGGGTGGGATTAAATGTGACTAAGCATGAAGGAGGCTGTTCTCAGTTTCAGATTTGGTTCATAAAAAAAGCAAGTCAAGTCAGCGGATCTTCCTCTGAAAACAAGGGAGCTTTTTGTCTCCCTCCATTTGTCTTAGTTCATCTCTCCTCACTCTGTAGCAGGAGTTCCCTTGTCCCTTCCTAGATTTCCGTGGGTTTTATGTGGGTTGTCACTTCAAACCGCATTTCCTCTTTTTAGTTTCTAATTTCTCTCTAAAAGTGAAATCAATGTTTGGTTGCATTAAAAACTAGCATACATCACCCATGTTGGTGCGTGATTATTCATGCCTCATTTAAGCTGTATTTGGTGAGATATTATCCTGAGACTGAAAAGAAAAAGATTACATCATTCGTTATTAAGAAAAGTAGTTAGGATTGGTGATATTAAAAGTCAGTATAATTCGTTCAGAAACAGTGTACCACCAGACAGTGTTTCCTTTGCAAAGTTCTTTAAGAAGTTGGACATTTTTTCAGACATTATCGGCATGTCGACAAAGCAATGAATGAATTTTTTGCAATGTTAAATATACAATAAGAGACAGGGGTTTGCTTGAAGCTGATTGGATCTGCATTATATCAGATGAATGTCTTGTGCAACTCAAACATTTAGAGAGGAGCAAATGTGTCTTTCTCTCAACACACACCACCAATGGCAAATTTACCTTTCTTTTGCTTGTTTCATTGACTTTTCATGCATCTACTGCCTCTTTTTAACATTATTTCGAAAGTGAAAGTAATGCCCTCCTCTAGCCTTATAGGCTTGATCATTTTCTAACTTACCTCCAAACTTGTTTTTTCTAGGTTTAAACATCTCTATGTCTCTGTTCACCCTGCTCCTCCTCCTTTTATCTCTTGTTCTCGTTGACTGATTGGACCAAGCCAGAGCCGCTTGGTATGGAAATGAACCTGGAGCCAAGGACATTCTCAGTGACCCAAATACATATACACTAACATACATAGAATATGTCATATGTGTTGATTAATTGGGTGGTTGAAGGCTTGTAACAAGCAAATAGTGTAACCGAAGAGAAGTAAGAGGGCAAAAAAAAAAAGGATGAAGACTCGCTAACTTCTTGAGAAACTGGAGAGACACAGCCAAGAATAAAACAGCAGCATTTTAGGTTAATAGCCAGAATAACAGGGTCAAATTAGTTTAAATATCTAAGAAAGTTTTTTCTGTGTTTGTGTGATTTGAATTGTTATTTTGAAAGCTATGGAACTATGGACTGAGAATAGTATTTTTTATAATCATTATTTGATCATGCCCTTGAACAGAAAACGTCAATGAAATCTGGAAGTTAAGTTTTTCTTCAAAACAAAAGTCCAGGCAACTTTGCCAAGCAGTCTGTGAGTTCACACAAACAGAGAAAACCTGGAGAGTGTGTTTGTAAGATTGATTCCACAGTGTCTTGCTTAATGTCAGTGTAAATTAGCAAGCACAGGTATTTAGAGCACTGCCGACACACACAGGAATTGAGAAAACAATAGCTCGAGACATAGCGATAAAACAACTTGTAGGGGCAGAAAGGGAGAAAGGCTGTTTCTAATAAACACACAGACCGTGAAAATGGTAAATCCATAATTGAGTTTGAAAACTCTCTCCGTGTGTGTCTGCTTTCATCAACAAATTATTGACTATTCATTTTTCTCTTACTACTTACTGACTTCCTTTTAGAGACAACCAATCAGAAGAGGCAAAGGAGCCACTTAGCATAACTGCGCTTCTAAGAGGTCAACGGATACATACAGGATACAACGGAAAGTGAAACTTTAGCATTTTAAAGCAACAAAGATAAACAAGTGTTCCAATTAATAATTAATTCCATAGCAAAACCTAAGTGAACCTCTGTGGAGTGGGAAAAAAAAATAGAATAAAGAATAATAAACAAATTGAATAAAGTAGATAGGCCAGAGGTGGAGGAGAATGAAGAAGGTAAAAGAGGTGAACGAAGATGGTGAACAGACGAAAGAAACAAGGAGAGAGCTGTGGAAACTATTTAATTCCAAGACAGGACAGACAAGAAGATGATAAGGAAAAGACATAATGGATCTTCTCCTTTTTCATTTACTCTTTATCTATAAATGTATGCAAACAGGATAAGACATAAAAGCATTATTGTTTAGGAGCACAGGTACGTTTTCAATAAAAATAAATAAAAAATAGATGGGGCATGTCAAGAAACCATCTTGTTATATCCTTCCTTCTTTGTCAATCAAAACTTCAATCAGAAAATGTTTATTTGGGTTACTGGCACAACCGTCTACCAGAAGCATCACTGCTTACATGTGAAACATGCATTTTAATGCATTCAAATCATGAGAGGAGAAAATATTTTTCTGTGTCTGTCTCTCTCTCGGCCTCACTCTGAGGGGTTGAAACAACCTAATTTCAGGCAGAGGTGTGTAATGGCGCTTGTAGGGAACGTAAAACAACATTATTACTGATCCAAATTATCTGCAGCTGAAATATCTCTAAGAGCAAGAAAAGTATAGCAGGTCCATTTCTGACCTCCCCTTTCATTCTGTTCCTTTTCACCCTGGCTCAAATAACGTGTTGTTTTGTTCCTCTTTCTCTGTCCATTTGTGTCCATTATCTTCTCTCATGTTTTCTCATTAGTTACACCACAGATATGGGCCTCCTGCAAACCAGGTAGTTTTATGCACTGAACTACCCAGAGGGCAGAGCCTTTCATTTTAAAAAGTAATCACTGCATTAACATATACACTAAACTCATGCATGCATGTAGGATTCTGATGCTGCACTGTGACGCTGTCCTCTGTGCTAACACTTCTGTAATTTTCTCTTATGTGAGGATGCAGCTTGGACTCAATGAATACCTGTCAATACCCTGTGTGCCTTCAATGTACAATACATACTGTTCACACTGTTTACCTTGACTACCTTTGATATATACTTGATCACATAACCTGTTCTCAAAGAAAAATATCTGTATATGTGACTGCAGAACTTGCAAATATACAAATTGAGTTCTTTAGTACAACTACTACTGCTACTACTACTGTAATTGTGAATACAAAGAGAAGGTATCATATAAATAAAAGTTATAGGGAGGTGCTGATACAGTATTAGAACTAATTCACGGTTGTGTGATATATTCATCTGTTAACAGTCAACTAAACACACGCAAGTTGTTTTGAAATGTCCTTCTCTGTCTCAACCACCTCACAACCTGCCATTAAACTATGCAGCTAGCAAAAATCAGCACATGCAACTGGACCATCAACAATTAGTTTTTTGTTGCATCCCATTTACTGAAATGCTGACAGTCTGTGGCTCTTTCAGACAGGCTGTGTGATCGCCCCAGCCAGTGGGAATACAGTCTGAAATTAAAATGTATACACTGTCCAAGAGGATAATCATTAGGATGGGACAAAACAGCTGCATCAAGAACCTACATTATGCTGTGAGGCAAATAGTGGTGGATTTACTGCCTCAGGAAAAGTAATCTATGCTGTGTACTTCAGCCACTTTTAGCCTCATCTTATAAATAGATGAAGCATTACACCAGAAAATTATATTTCAGAATCAAATCTGTGTGGTTAAACAAAAGGGACATTTCTCACTGAGTCAACGTGTTTGAAAAGCAGGTCCAGACTCAGTCGTGTTCAGTGACTGGCTGCAGCTGCTGTGGGTTTCCATTCAAAGGATGACTACAAGTCCACTTCTGAGAGTGGGTAATCACATTTTCACTACTCTGATCAGTTTGCACTTCTCCTTAGGCAATAAATCCAATATCCCCACTTTGCTGCAATTCAGCTAAGGCTCTGTGAATTAGGTGATAGATGGTTTATTTGAGGAGGAAGTGACAGGAATGACACAGCACAGGAAATCTTCTACAATGCAATACCTTTTATTTTTGTTTTGCTGGTTGTGGGTGAAAAATTGTAGTCAATTACAAAGCCAATGTTTCTGTGAGCTCTGTGTTTCTGATTTGTGTTTGATTATTTGCAGACATTGTGTACCAGAAAAGGTGTCACTGAATGGACTAACGGCTAAATAATGGTACTGACTTAAAATGAGAGGAAGCAAAGACAATATGCATACAGCAGACAACAAATGAATAGCTTTAATCTAAGCTCCCCTCTTCCAAAGCGCACTTCTATCTGTCTCTTTCTGTCACTCTACTTCTGCTCCTATCTCTCTTTGGCTCTTTTTTGTCTCTCCCTCTCCCTCTCTCTCTCTCTCTCTCTCTAACTCTTTCTCCTCTCCTCTCCTCACCTCTCTAAAAGATGAAACCAATTTTTCAGCCCCCGCAGGAGACAAATTACTCCTAATAATCCCTCGTTTCCTGAAGAGGGCCCCTTTCTTTCCCGCTCAGCCAAGAGACCAGAGCCTTAATGGATATGCGGAATTAGGAGGAAAATGTCAGAGAGGGTTTGGTAATGACAGACAGTGTTCTGGTTTTCATTGTTGAGAACCCACTGCATTACCACATCAGTGCTGCTGATAAGCTGACTTTTGATTTGGGAGATGGTAGATGATGGCCGAGGTGGAGTTGAATCACCCAAACAGATCAGACAGAGAAATAATGTTTAAAAGCCAGCGCTGAGTACTCCTGATGCAATTATGTGCGAGGCTTCATTTTTAGGCTGTTTAAATATGTAACAGCTGTAAAGATTCCACGTTTTGTGTCATGGTTGTACTGCAGTTTTGTTCCTCGGATGTGGAATTGTTTAGGAAAGAGGTTGCAAGACTTTGTAAAAGCTTTTACATCCAGCTCCCTTTGAAGATTCTAGCTAATAATTTCATTCCTTCTGCTTCCTTCCTCCAAAAGACCAGGACAGGACAGGAAAGCTTTCATCTCTGTGACCTGCCATCGAGACCTCTCTCAGTGACAGATGCCTTAAACAACCAACCAACAATCAAGACCTGGTCAACAGTTCTGGTAAACAAATCAGGAAGACCAAATGAGTTGTAATAGCAGCCATTTTGATGCTTTTACCCAAAGGAAAGGGGCAAAAAAGAAAGCGAAACTAGGTGTGTAGTTGTGTGTTCATAAAATGTGTGTGTGTGTGTGTGTGTGTGTGTGTGTATGAAACAGAATGCATGTAGTGAATGACATAAGCAACTACAGTATCTCCTAGACATTTTTTTCTATCTTTTTTCAAAGCTTTTAAAGAATGAATCAGAAACATTTATTTTCACATACAATATCGACTTGTGCCACTTAAGTACGGTTAACATTAACATTTTGTTAACTCGACTGTTCTTGAAAATGTCAATAATAACATAAAACATGGTTTTCACTTTCTCAGTAAAAAAAAAAACACACCCCTAAGATCAACCAAAGTTAAAGTTAGACTTTTAGTAGCCTATGCCTAACCACAGGGAACAAATTACACAGACTCTTTGATGCTAACATCCAATATTTGCATCTTCTAAACACTGAAAGCTCCAAAGATCCCTGACTGACTATGGACCCTGATTGAGGAATCACTGATGCAGATGACAACCTATTCAGCAGTTATGATAATTATGGTAGCGCTTATAATCTGGTTCTGATTACACTGCAGTACAGCTGCCACTTTGATATAGTTATATTGTTTATAAATTCAGCTGAGAAATGAAATGATAATCCTTAATAAATAAGTGAAGACAACATGTCAAAGGCAGTTGCTTCCATACCAGGAAGTAGGAGTTTAAATGGTTTGATGAGTATGAAAAAAGTGAATCATGTTATGGCCTTCTGAGTCACCAGCACTCTCCACCACCATCATCATCAAAACAACAAATAAGAGAATATTTTTGGGGAAAATTGTGTTCATCCCTCCAGTGGACTTGTAGAATCTACGCTAAAGAACACTGAAGATGTTAATGACATCTGTGGCGGCCCAACACTTCAATAAGCCACATCACGTTGGCTTTTCCTTCACTTTGCTGCCCATCTATATAACAAATCCACACAAGGTGATTGATTTTCTTTTTAGATGGAGCAAAAAACAAACAAAAACAAAATGTTATATAATGTACAGTAATTATTTCAAGGCTGCCTTCTCTATCATCTAAGTTGCAATAATACTGATAATAGAAAAGAAGTAGAAAAAGAAGAAGACGCCTTCTGATGTATTGTTGATGTAAGATACACAAGCATACAAAGACATCGTATATACATACATAGCTTAAACATTCAATATCCATGAGCTGAAAAACATGTTTAAATACTTCTGTCCTAAAGAATACTGGGGAAGGAGATGTAGCATTACTCATTCCTAAATTCCATACACTGTGCCCCCTTAGAAAAAAAAAAGGCTAGCAAAATCCCAACAGCACTGCGATTTGAAATTATGGCTTCAAGCTGGCTTTTTCCAGTGTGTGAAAGAGACAGGGTTTGCAAAAGCCCTGAACAAAATTGGGTTTTCTCACTAGGGCTTTGCTGTTTGAAGGAGGGCTATCAGGCCAGATTAGCTTTACCTCAGTGGTAATGGAACTGGGAGTATTTTGAAAAGCATCCTTCTCCTCACTTTTTTGCCTGAGGGTCTCGGTTGCTTTGGCCAGAGTAGCAGTGTCTGCTTTGGGATGTGTCTGTTTTGATCTGTGAATGTATGAAGTAATGGTGGTATTTTATCTGATTAGAAATGCTACAGATTTAAACTGACTTTTTTAAACAACATTTTCCTTCACCTGACCCCGTCTCATAAAAAGTAAGTACAATTCATAGTCATAATTCTCATGTGAGGTTTGCTCTCTTTTCCAGCTACCTTACAACTTCATTTTTTTCCCCTTAAGGGAACAATGCATGGAGCAAAGTACAAATGCATAGATGTACTATTTTAAGTCTAAATGTCATAGCAAATAACCTTTTCAAGATGTGTTCAAAGGGGAAAGGAAATAAAATGATATGAAAGAAATAAAAAATAACCAAAACATCTCATACTGAAAAAAGAAACATGTTTTGATTATTTATCTTACTCTTTATGTCATAATCTTTCCTCTCCATTTAGATTCACGTATTAGTCTTAATTATTATAAATGGAATAAAGCTATGAGTATAATATAACAAGAGTATGCCTTGCAAAGCACATGCTAGCTATTTTCTAGCAGGCATCGTTATTAGCAATTTGATGCTATCACATCATTATTTCCTCCCACCTGCCGAGTATGCAAAAATAACAAAATTTTAGTTTTTATTCCTTTAGTTGTGAACTGAACTTCTAAGAAGGATGAGGGGGAGGGAACTTTTTAAGGCCTAAAGAGGCAAATGTGTTTGAGTCTCATTGGGAATGACACCTGCCAGCATGAAACATACACAGGGGGAAATGTTTGCGCATAAAACGTAGTGTGTGTCTGTGATTTTACTGGATAATTGCAATTGCTAATGTGAGTCTCTGTGTATGCTTTTGGATACACACTGAGGTCTCAGAATGTGAATTTGCGTGCATGTCTATAAGCACCGTGTGCCCATGTTTGTGAGGCTGCTTGTCATTTTGAAACCTGTGAGAGTGAAACCTGCTGTGCGTCTGTGACCAGGGGGCTTGTAGCAACATCAGGGGGTAAACAAGCTGACCTTTACAGGTTTGATCAAGCCGGAGGAAGGGGATGGGCTAGGGATGTCAGCAAGAAGGTTAGGAGGAGGAGGGAAGATTTTTGTTTCGTTTGCTGCCAGCTATGTCGGTATGTATGCTCACTCATCTATCAAATCATCCCTTACCTCAGCCAGTGGTACGATTCCCTGTATGTCGTTGTTGCTGATGTAGAGGTGAGAGACTTTCTCGGTTTGCCGGGAAGTTGTCTGCATGCCAGCAGGGTATTCGACATTCCAGTGAAGAGTCTGGGTCGGCACCAGGTTGATTACGTTATCCACCTCAAAGTCTAGCTGCATCACCTCATATGATGGGCTTTCCAATCTATAGTAACAGAAAAGAAAGGGAAAAAATAAAATGTTTTTTTACCACTCAGGGTATGGAAATCTACATTCTGTTTTGAAAACCTGAATGTCTGTCACTCCTTCCTGCAAAAACACCCTCTGACATACAAAAAGCAATGTGCACCAGCAATGATAGCTTGAAGTAGCTAGTGCGAGTACTGATAGCCACTCTGACTGATGCCCAATATGAAAATCAAACTGAGGAAAATCTGAGGAAGGCAATGGCACAGTCCCGGCCACATTTAGGACAAATTACGTGCGGGACATGCAGTGCACAAAATACAGAGAAGTAATGGCGAGATGACCAAAGAATACCACTTTCAGGTCTCAACAATGTCCACTTACTCATAACAGAACAATACTCTATCAGAGACACTGTCAGTAACAAAACTAAAGGTAATACAAGTCCAGTGTATTTGAGTGACAATGAAAAATATAAATATAAAATCCTTTCTACATGAAAATTTAGTAAAAGAGCATGACACATTAATAGACAAAGAGAAAAGTGATAGACAGAGTTGGGGGTCACCATTTCAAAACTTCTCTGTAAGCCATTTTAAAACAACCTCTAAGTATCTTTGTGCTTTCTTCACAACCCCCAGAGCTTAGAAAAAATGTATGTTACTCATTACATCCACACTAAGCATCTACTGCTGCTTCTGAAAATGTTATTATGATGATAATAATGAGCTGGAAGATGAAGAGGATGGTGATGGAAGAGATAACAATGAGTGCTTCTGCCTTGAGGACCGCAAAGAAGGTGAAAACTGACACACTATCCACGTGTACATACAGTATGTGTGTGAATGTTTGTGTAAGTGTGTGCGAGAGAAACAGGGAGTCAAACCATTCCATCCAAAAATAATGACACATTTTACAGCCTAATGGATAGCAACCACTTATGCCTTCTCCAAAGGCCTCTGGAAGTGTGTTTATGTGCCTCTGTTAGTACATCTAAGTATTATGTTTGTGCAGCACCACAGACCAGTAGTCCTGCTTAAGATGCTTTGGATTCAGGCTCATGTCTACTTTTCAATAATAAAAGCACAAAAAAGACAAAAAATGACAGTTAGCTTAGTCTAGCGCCTGTAATAAAGTTTTCTTGTGTATAAATACACAGTATATATGCTCAGATGCTTATATTTGACATTTTATCTTATAATACACTGCTACATTTATTTGCTCAGTAACGTTTTATTACCCTCGCCAACGTGGCGGTGTAAGCTGTCTGTGGCACGAGCAGCAAGCCAAATAGAAGAAAAGTCATGTGTGGTTAATGGATGCTCTCGGTCAATGTGTGTGTGGCAGGTACTGAAGTTTTCCCTGTCCGGCTGGTGAAGTATTAAAACAGAACATTTACATCACTAATATCATCACTGTCTGAATAGTGTAAGATTAGCATAGTGACTGAAAATAGGAAAACAGCTAGCCCCACTACATCAAAAGGTAACATCAATTTAATTAATTTTTTAAATAAAGATCAGCCACAATCATAAGTCTGTTAGTAAAACATCCAGATAAGCTTTCAAATTCAGTTCAAACTTCCCTGGAAAACTACTGCAACTTTTAGGGAAAATCCTCTATCTCTCTTTTCTGATTACTATACAGAAATGTGTCTGTCGTTTTGACAACTTGGATTTCTGCACATCATGCCCTCACAACTTTGTAGACTGTCATTACCTGCTTTGCCCCTCTCCCTGTCAGACATCCTGATTCTATCCGCTGACACTGTAAATCTCATTCAGTTGTATCATTTATCCCTCCTTCTTCAAGACCTGAGCCGACTCGGGGCTGCATGTGGAAGTCGAGCCCCGGTAGAGAGGACTGTGGTCAGATACAGAATGAGTGAATGAATTAATTAATGATTAGAGTCAAAAATAAAAATGTCCACACATTGCAGCAATATGATTGAGGTGCTTTAGGCTGTTGCGCACAGAGAAAAAGAAAAAAAAATGCAGCAGTTCTTAAATAAAAACACTATCGGAAATGCGACAGCACATATTCCTCGGTCAAGATAGCAGTGAAATATACCCACTTACAGTTCGCAGCAAGTGTAACACAAGAGGTCTCCTGGGTGGAATTTTAGAGATAAACATTCAACAAACACCACAGCCGACTGTTACACAGCAACAAGAAAGGTGCTCTGAAAATAATTTAGATACAGTTCAGCAACTGCAAAAAAATCTCTACACCCGGTATGTCTGTATTTCTTTGTCACTGACACTCTAACACCTGCACACCCCGCATGTCCAGCAGCTAGTGAAACATTAATTAGAAAGAAAGGGGGTGAGCAATTGTAAATTGATTTTTGAAGCAATATTTTATAGCTCTGTGTTACAGGCATGAATGCGCACACACACACACGCAGGTTAAAGGTCATGACAAAGCCAATTGCTGAGGATCTGTGATATCTGCTGTGTGTGTGTGTCTAGGGAGATGGGGTGAGTGATGTGTTACACACATATATTAAGGAGAGAAAACTGATGGGTGTCAGCTCCCCTTGACCTCTTCCAGATCCCTCCATCATGCTTGCTTTTCTTTCGTCTGTCTCTGCCCATCTGTCTGCCTTGCTCTGTTCCTTACTAAACTCAACCTGACATTATATTACATTCATTCCCTCCTTTAAACCCAAAGGTTGCTTTGCTTTTCTTGTTCCTGCTTTGGTCACATGGAAGCAGGTACATGCACAGACATTTTGCTTTTTCAACCTGGATGTAGATGAAAGACACAGCAGCTCATGTAACAAACTAGAAAGAAGCTAACATGGGTGACTGACTTGCCAAGCCAAGCTAACACGGTGCACAGAGCATGTAGCTTTATACCGACTGTAAACTATCTTTAAATGAGGAGTTATATTTGCATGACGAGGGCATCAGGCATTGCTTTGTGTCATGTTCATTTTTTTTTTTTTCTCACGGCTCTGGGCCACCTCCTTCTCTGTTTCCAGAGGAGCCTTGACTTGAAAAGTAATATAAGTTTGGATGATGTGCAGATTTAATTTGGTCTAACGTAAGCAGTTATGGGCTATGTGAGGAGTGGGCTATGTGGCTGAGTGAGGAGTGGCAAGCTGCTCTTTTTTATTGCCGAAGTCACAGTAAAAGAGTGGAGAGGCGCAATTGATACAACAAAGTTTGGTATTTTGAGGAGTAGGGTTTTACAAACATCATACTGCAGGTGATAAGTCCAGTAATTATACTGTACATGCTGTGTGTACCCTCTCCTGTTGAGGACTGTAAAGTTGTTCATGTTACAACTTAATAAATACTGGGGGTTGGCAACAAAACACTATATTCATTAAATTTAGATTTAATTACCATAAATGACTTTTGGCTGACACATCAGGCACTTCTTTATTATTCAATGCCAAGTCCGAGCTTCAAATCAAAATTGTGACTTGGAAGTTGACATTAATGTAACTTTTACTTAATTTTTAATGAATGACATGCATTTGGCATTAGTTGATGCTGTCAAAATAAAGTTTTAATTTTTTCAGAAGATAACGCTCACTCTGATTAACATACAGTCAGACCTGGAAGCTGTTCTGTGCAATCTGTGTAAGTAAAGCATGACAAGTAAAGGAGACGCTAAACAGTACAGTAGTTTCTATATCATTATATCATTAGTACAAAGAGAGAAAACGAAGAAAGAGAAAACTTTGTCCGTGTATTTTATTTTACTTTTGGATTTTTTGGTGTGGCCCACTGTGCCTTATGTGTGTACCCATCTTACCACTTGTTGTTAAACCTCAAAGGACACAGTAGCAGTAGCCCTATTTTATATTTTCCAGGGAGAATTCTAAAACACAGCAGAGGTTTAGACACATACACACAGAGACACAATGCTCTGTCACTCTCGCTCTCTGTTCCTGTCTCTCTCACTCACAGACACATACACACAAGCAATGCATGAGCAACACACTCCTCTCTCTTTCTCTCTCACTCACACACTCTCTGTCTCTGTCTCTCTCACACTCTCCCTCTCTCTCTCTCTCACACACATACAGCGTAGTGTACAAAGAACCACCCAGAAAATGTAGTGTGTTTGGGTGCAGTGTAATCGTTGGAGCTGAAAAAGCAATGTGTCTGCAGTGACAGGTTCATTCAGGTGTTAGCTCCGTCCCAACCACAAGGCTCCAAAACAATATTACACTGTCCTCTAGTGCATACGTGTACACACACACATTCATGCTCACACACACGCCAGAATATTGTTCGTTGACACTCAGAACCAACCGCTGCAGAAGTTAACACTTTCTGGCCGTGTGTTTTCCTGCAGGCAGTGCTGACCTTCAACATTACCCGTTACTGACACAGTGATACAGCGTCGGTCTGAGTGGGTCAACATGTGTCTTCTGTCCTGGTCTGACAACTATCCTCCCAACCAGGGAAGATCCGACTAGGATTGAATTACCATCAAAAGAACAGAAGGTGCAGTGGTTTTCAGATGAACTTTTGGATACACTTACTATATCTCAACATTGTGTGGCGTGGACCACGAGATCCACATAATTATACACAAATGAAAACAGAGTTATGAATATTATATTCCATTTCTGCTATATTCTGCAAAAGGTGCACCCTAAATCTAAATCCTGTACCTTTAAGAAAGCAGATTGGCTGTCCCAGCTCTGGGCGAGAGGTGGGCGAGAAACAGAAAATAAAAATGTGTAAACGCCACCACCTGCCTGTATGTCTCAGCCCAGTGTCCTGAGAATTACATGTTCCACAACTCACTATTTCCATCCAATGCCAAAGCTCAGTGCCAATGCAGGCTACACTGTAGCCCTCATGTAGAGAGGCAGAAAGTAAGAGTTACAAACCTGAAATGAAATCTTGCCTTTTTAATAACTGTGATATATTTCCAAACCTTTACCATGTTACCATGTAACTGAATGTATTCAATTCTCTACAAACTATACTTCATGCTTACCTAACTACTGTACCCAACTAAATGTAGTTCATTCTATACATTGACCTACATGTCTAGGCCTAAATTGGAGCCCTGGTTAGTCCCTTGGAGTAACATCCTAGAAAAAGTACTCAATGTGCAATTTTGCTGCTATCATTGACAAATAGGATGGGTCTTTGCCTTTCGACCAAGAAAAACCTCAAGTGAGCTGTACTTTGAACAAGACACTATAGATGCTGTCAAATTTTGTAGGGAATTAGAATGAAAGTCCAGGAGGTGTGATTATTACGGGGGTGCATCACTGCATGGAACCATGGGCTTTTAGAAGAACATATTCTGACAAGAAGTGGCTTTGCTTATTTCAGCAATACAACGCCAAGCCACAAACTACTCTGCACAATAGCGCACTGGCCCGCCTGTAGTCCCGACTTGACTTGTCACCTATTAAAAAATGTTAGAAACTTACCCTGAACTGCTGAGCAGCTGCAATCCTACATCAAGCAAGAATGGTAAAACATTCCACTGTTGTTAAAACAAGAGGTGATGCAACAGAGTGGCAAACATGACCCTGTCCCAACTTTTGTTGCTTTGAACCCTTCAAATATCTGAAGTTCTACTCTTTGCTCACTTGTGTTGCTTGATAACTGATACAGATATCTCAATGCACGCACAGACAGACAGACAATCAAATAGACAGACATCTTTTTGATAGTGAAAGTTTCTCTGCCTATGGAGAGTGGCCAGGCTTACCCTATAAACCCAGATAAAAAGATACACTTCTGGCAGCAGAGAGTGTCTGGTGAGACATGCAGGCTGGAGTCACTTCTTACACTGTGTGTAACTGGCTTGGTCCCTCTGCAGTCTCAGAGCTGATTAGGAGAGATGATTGGCTATTTTTTTTCTCTGTTTATCTATTTAGCAATCAATTAAATGATTTAGTTTCCAGGCTGGGTCAACAGAGATGAACAGTTTTTTGTGGCCTCACTGATTCTGTTCCTTCCTCATTCTTAGTCACCTTTCTGTTTTACTGTCTCTTTCCATTCATCCATTTATTCAGCATCAAGTATTTCTCTTCATTTTATGGCTCCATGAAAAACAGTGTTGGTCAGTCTGCCAGTTTTACCCAGACTGAAATATATCAACTAATATTGGATGGTCTGCCATGAAAATTTGTCTGCTAACATGTATGGTTTTGACTGAAATCAGTGTTCAACTGCTGAATGGATTAGCATGTAATTTATTGGCCACAGGACAAATTCCAGCGTTGTTGGCTCAGGATTCGAATCCGATCCGATCTGTGGCTCGCATGTCATTCCCCATCTCTCTCTCCCCACATTTCAAGTCACTCTTCATGCTGTCTCTGTCAAATAAAGCTCAAAAAGGTCAAAAGAATATTTTTAAAAATGAAATGACACAAACGAGAGACACACTAATTCAGAAGTTTTGCTATCGTTTAGTTTTACAGTCTCTCCAGGAATGTCTCACAATGTGTGTGTGTGTGTGTCCTTGGGCTGCCCCCTGGGTCAATGCGCCAAGTCTCGTCGTCTTTCTGCCCATGTAACAAATGGCTACCACACACACACACACACACACACACACACACACACACACACACACACACACACACACACACACACACCCTGAGACACCTTCAATGGCCTTGTCGTAGAAGCGGATACACAGTCAAGGACCCGTTCATCTCTCTGTCACAGCTTTAATAAGACACACGCAGTATTTGAAGTGTTTCTCACACACATACACACATGCTCACATCATTGCTTGACTGATGAAATCAAGTCTCACAGTTAACTGGGCTCATTGCCACACCAAATATATACCACACACACACCAGATTATTACCAAAGCATCTGATCTGAAACTGAAACTGATTAGATTTACTTTCTCGAGAGAGCGATTGGGCTCATGTGTTCCCGTTTGGAGTTTGAAGTGAAGTGTTGCAATATTCATCACTGAGTATAAATTAAATTTGAAATAAATATGGGTCAATGACCCTCTGACTGACTATTATTTTTTATTGAAAACTTCAGCTCCTTCCCAAAAACTTTTACTGTTGTATCTTCGTGGCTCCCTAGTTCAAACCCCATTGCTGACCCCTCACTGGTTTGTCCTCCTGAAGAGAAGCAGGTGGTAGTTAAAGGAAAATCTCTCCCTTTAAGTCACCCTCAAAGTTGCAAAAAAAAAAAAAAAAACACACGATCCATAAACACATACACACACACACACACACACACACACACACACACACACACACACACACACACACAGAGTCAGTCACACCGTGTAGCAAGTGCAGAAAGGACAGGTTGTCTTATCAAAGTGTACTGTAGGAAAGTGGTGGTCCCGGGGGAAATTCAAAGGACAATAGAGAACAAACACACACACACACACACACACACACACACACACACACACCCACACACACACACACACACACACATACACACACATACACACACATACACACACATACACACACACACAGACATGCACCACTGGCAAGAAGAGAGGAAACATCCCCTGGGACAATACAAGGCAGGAAAGAAAGGATGGAAAAGTGAAGAGGACAAGGAAAAAAAAAAGGTAAAGGAAATTTTTTCCTCTTTTTGCTCAGAGGAAGTTGTCACTTACAGCAGTTCCCCTCAGCAACCGCACAGCCAGTGCCTGACAGCAGGTGTGTGTGTTACACAAAAAGAGACACAGGGGGTTTGGTAGAGAAATATCTGATATGAGACAACTACAAAACAGAGGTAAAGGATGGATGGATAGACCGTAAAATAAGAGAATTAACCATTAATAGTGTGTAAATAACAATGTGGCACAGAGACAAAGAGATAATAAAAGTGCCATATTGAAACAGAGGTAACAAAACACACTGTCTTTCTCTCACACACAGACACGCGCGCACACACGGACACACACACACCTGTCAGACTTGTGTTAGCTGCAACAGGGAGACAGAGAAAGACAGAAGTAAAGGCAAGACGACGTCAGGCGGAACCACAGGCCGACAACACTGTCACAGCCATCACCCACCTTTACCTTCACTGCGTGTGTGTGTGAGAGAGAAAGAGAAAGCTTGTGTGACAGCTGGACACAGAGATGCAACGCACCATCGCAGACAACCCCTGTCAGTTTGGCTTAAAACAACGCCGAACTGTGTGTGCATGTGGAAGAGTTCACGTTATTGTGTGTGTATTGCACCCCAACCTGGCAGTCCATCAGCCATTCACACTTAATTTCAGCACCTCAATGCACAATCAGTTACAACCATCCATTCATTCAACACACAAACACACACACAAACACACACCCGCTGAGTCTTTTTAACCTGGCTTAGCCTCCACTGACTGTCAGATCTTGGTTGCCATCAGTTACCAAACCCTATAATGTCAAGGGACAAGGGAAGGAAAGGTGATAATGTGGGAGAGCGAGAGACGGAAGGAAAGTGGATGCTATTTTAAACTTTCTATAGTGAGACAAGCTAATTAGAATATAAGAGTACTAAATACTTAATGGTGATGCAGCATATGAAGGAACTGTTGTGTGTTTTCAATTAACCTCAGCTAAAGGAACGGAGATTAATACTGCTGGACTATGTTTTCAGTCATGCTGATTAAATACCGTTGTACACCATACCAAACCATGTACGAACAGATAAACCAGAAATTTGTTTAAATTATTTAACACCAACCATGTTGGATCCTATCCATCAAGTTTAAAGGTTGAGGCAGACACATAAGGCAACAATAAGTAATGAGTAATCTGTGGCACAAATGTTCTTTGCATTCAGAATATCCCTGTCAAATGTGAACAAAAGTTCACCGCATAGCTGTGGTGATGACAGATTTAATGAGACATAATTTAAAGCAACACTGTTGAACTTTTCTAGCTGAAAATGACAGATTTTAAATCATTTCGAGCATCACTCAGTGTCTGTCATTCACACTTAGTACTCCAGGTATGATCCCCCATGAGAAGTTTGTAACACTTTACAGTACCCACACACAAACCAACTACTTCACTTGTTTTGGTGAAAATGAATCATAATATATGGACGTAATGTGTCCTGTTTTTACCTCTCATGTCCTCTGGCTGGACATCACATCAACTCTCACTTGCTGTTAGATAATGTTGGCTGACTGTGACCGCTTGTGACCAAACTGTGAGCTCAGAGCACCGGGGGAGTGTTAGACATTTTGGACTACCGGGAAGAGGATGTTTTCAGTGCCAAGGTCCGCAATCCCAGTGTTGTGCCAGAACATGAGCTGGGAAAGTTTATCTAATCAGGCTCAGCAGCCTCTATGGACAGAGGCGAAGAGAGAAAGAAGAGAGAGAAGGTGAGAGTGATCAAGCAAGAAGCTGCTAGACTAAAGATTCTGATCCTGTATGTAAGATTCAGGGGGCTATATTTAGTATAGCAGATTTGTAATATAATAAAAACTGTTTTCATTAGTGTTTAGTGATTTATGCTGCAGGTCTTTTCCCTGTCTGATGATGAGCAGAACAAAAATGGTCAAACTAAACACTGGCTTTAGATAGGGCCTTTCATGTTTGGAAATGCATTTTCACATAGATGCGCACTGTCCAATCCCACTTACTTTTCAATTCCAGGCGTGAGCACCACCGACACACAAACATTACAAACTATTCAGTACATTCTCACACACAGAAACATACACACACTTGCTACACTCAGACAAAAACGCACAATGTGATAACATACAGGCAGTTACAGCTTGCATAAAAAGGGGCTGGAGCTATTAATTCTCACACACACACACACACACGGAAGGGGGGGGGGGCAGAGCAACTAATGAAACTTAAATTTAATTTCATTTTAAAGATAATAGCACAGCATCGTTGCAGGCTTCCCCTCAGCTTTACTGGCAGTGTTACAGCCAAACTGACATGAATGTAAATGACTAAACAAACTATTTTTTATTACAGAAAAAGGTCAGTTTTTTTTATTTTCCTTCTTTACCGTCACTAACTGCAAAGCACACACAACTCAAATGAATCTATCTGTGTGTGTGTGTGCGTGCGTGTGTGTGTGTGTGTGTGTGTGTGTTTGTATGTGTGTGAAAGAGCTGTCAAGAATACAGTCAGGTTGTCACTGTGAGGACAGAGGGGACTCTGGGGGGATGAGTTTGCAGAAATTAAGGAGACATGCATAGACTGTCTCTCTCATTCACACACACACACACACACACACACACACACCTAAACCAGCATAGGCTACATTATGTTCTGCACGCACATACAGGCTAAGAATGTTTGCACCAAGCTCTAGTTTGAAGCGTGTTATGTGTAAATACATTTGCATACGCCACACCCCTGTCCTCTGCCATTCATTTAAATGTGTGCAGGTGACACACACACGCGCACACCCTCAAGGTGAGAGTTAACAGGATGACAGATCAATAGTACTGAGCAGCCAAAGAGAGACACTGACACAGTGCGCTTGTTAGTTACAACCCCTCCTTTCTCTGTGAATTCCCTGATTTTACCATAAGAAAGTACATTTGCTCAAGTGATTTAAGTTTGTTCAATGTTATAACTAACTTTTTTTGCCTTATAGTAGACTAATTTGCATTAGTCAAAATGTTTTGTAGCTTACCACTTACTGAGTTTTTAAAATTCTAAACTAAAGAAATATACATAACTACATAACTGCAAATACTCCCTGCCAAAGAATATTGAACAAAACATTCATTGTCTACATTTTTCATTTGTTTTCCTAGCAACAACCAAATCATTTTATGGGGATGTTTATTCCTGAAGAACAAGTTAAAGATAAGATTGTGGTCTTGAGTTAATAAATATATTTAAATAGCATTTGAGTCCAGATAAGATATTTTAGTTATTGAAAGGTAGTAGCAATGGCTTATGTTGAACTCGCCCTTCTCCAGTGACTGATTTTTGTCCTTTACTCATCCTCAACCCATCCCCACGAGCCTAGATACTGGTCTAACATTTATTTCGCTACCCCGTGACCACTAAGCAGCCTGCAGGGGTTACACATGCACACTCTCTTCCTCTTGTTCTCTTACACACACAGACACAGCTCTGTTGGGGTGGTAAGTAATGGGCTATTCCCTGGCATAGCGGTTGTCTGATTGCACATAGGCATTTCTCGGACATGCTCAGACCCCTATCGAGCACTTATAAACACTCACATCCATGGACCTACGCCATCTCTTCTTCTTGTCACTCTTTCTTCATCCTTCATTTACAAGCAAATAGTCCCGTCTCTCCCTGTCTAACATACACAGACAGACGTGCACACCCTCCTGTTCCTCCTTTTTAACAACCATGGCACACACTCCTTCTTTCCATTACAGAAACACATGAGAGGACAAAAACAGACCCCCCACGTGGTTACACCAGTGTGCAACATGCAAATGCTTTTAAGAGAGACTCAGCAAAGGGACATGAGCGTGTTTCTGCACCTGTGTGCGTATGCATAGCGAAATGGTCTCCAAAGTGTCATGTTTTGTCTTTGTTCAGTTTTTCAGCATATTTTTATAGACTTAATGCTTTGTTTTTTGGGGTGGCACGCAGTATAAAGTGTAAAAGAAGATGGGAGATGGGAACATGTAACCAAGCCTGAAGAGCTTCAAGACAGTGCTGGCCTTAATTACTGACCCGTGTCTTGAGCTCAAATGTGACTTAGTCAAAATACGAATGAAATGTTGACCACAAAATAAAAATGTCAATGGAGGCTCCAAATTTGGGGCCTCAAACGTAACAACTGAACAATTCACACATCTTTATTAAAATTACTATACATATTTAGTCTCTGTATGACTCTTCTATAAACATTCTAACAAATTTGATACACAATAAATTATTATGGTTATATAAGTTGGCATTTAATTTATTATTTTCAATAAACAAAGATGCAGTAATAGAGCCACATAAACTTATTTCACTGTCATGTGTTTGGTTTATGTGTTTCATTTAATAAAAAACATCAGTGGGTATGTGATTAAGGAAAGGAAACTCAATTTACTACTTTACTGAAAGTATAGTTGGTTTTTGATCATATGGGTGGCTGCACTGCTTTTTACATGCCAGATAAAGTCGCTTGGCACTTTACTTACCTTTTAATTTTCTGCAGCAAGATGTGCAAATAACCGCTTATTTTATTATAAACTTTCAAATACATGAAAGCTTCTGAGTGAAAGAAAAAAAAAGGAATCAAGAGAGTTGGCAATTCTGAGAGAGGAGATGAGAGGAGAATGAAAGCAAGATATCAGGAGACAAATGGGAAGACGATAAGACCAAGAGGAAGAGATAAGATGGAGAGAGGGAGAGAGTGGGACAGCATGTGAGATACTGAAATACACAGAAAGAAAGAAACAGGATAGAGGCAGAATATTAGAGACAAACAAGTGGACAAAATAAAGATAAGCAGAGAGATTTTACATATCGTTGAGGTTCTCAGTATTAGTCTCCGTTAAGAGTGTTCTGGTTTGTCTAATTGCTGCAAAATAACAAGATGTGAATTATCATCTTGATGAGATACAGATGATGTGCTGTTAAGTGAATTCCCGGCGTTCATTTCCACATATCTCTAAAGATCTCATTAAGTTCAACACGTCTCCTCCCACTCAGTTACTTCATATAGTCCCCTTTCCTAAAAGCAAGTGACTTTAGCTTGTACAGTAGCTGTAGCTCAATTTCTTTGAAATTATATATATGGGAAATAAAAGTTCTCACTAAACTCAGTACTAATACTGACTTAAAGTATTAGCCTGAAATGTGTCACCCTCTGCAGGTGAAAGAAAAATCAAAAAAGGGAAAGGTACATGATTCAAAGGTACATTCAACAAAACACTGGAGAATTACAGGACCACTTTTCTGTCCAGGTACCATTTAGATGTGTTAAAGCTGCTTTCCATCTCCAGATAATCATATTTTCTTCTCACTAATCCTGCTACTCTTCCATCATCACAGCCAATGAAAAGACTGATATAGTGTAACTGCTTAAAAAAGCACAAAAACCTTTTAAAGTCAGAGAAAAGTCTGGAAGATTTCTCAGTTTGTGGTATGAAACAGATTAAGCTCAGATTGTTACTGGGAAGAAGAAAATAGGTCCTAGTCTTTCCAAAACAAGTGAAAACAGACTAGAAAATCTCAACAAAATGGATTTTGTTTTGGTTACAAAGCAAACTTTTCACTGAACTGTTAGATGTTACACTCAAAGTCTAGCTTTTCTTCCTCTGGGACTAAATCCAAGACAGAAAAACTCAAAACCTTCGCAGACTCAAATCACCTGGCTGTACACCATGTCAGCTCTGATTTACACCTTATTGGTTCCTGTTGTGCTTAAATCCCCCTTTGCCAATCTCTTTCTCTCTCACACATACACATAAACACACCCAGACGCACAGTATTGATCTGGGGGGGCTATGTGAAGAATCTGGTGTAAAAGCAGAGTGACAGCTACCAACAACAAACACACAAATTTTGAAATCAAAGAGCAGTCACAGATGTAACATTTGATGCCGTCACCCCCAACCTCCATCCCGACTTGATAACCCTCCTTGCTCCCTCTCTCACACACACATACAGACACACACTAACCTTTCCTCAGTGTCTGTAATCAGATATTGATTGAATGCAGCAGTAGATATCACATCCATCTCTTCTTCTGTGATATTTCTGTGCTTTTATGATATTTGTCCGAGGAAGCGAAGACACGCCCTTTGAGATATGGGCTACTTGGCCCTGCCGGGATAAAAATTAGATTTCATTCTTTAATTTATTTGAGCAATGGCTGTCTCTCTTGAAAAAAAAAAAGGGGAAAAAAAAGTAAATGCACGGCTATTTGTTGCAAGATGAGAAAGGATTCAGACCATTGCACCTCCAGACTATCACCATGGTATGTCTGTTTGAGTGTATTATGTTTTGATTTGATATTTTTCTACCTTTTCATTTACACAATTCTATTGAAGGTCAGAGGTCATGCTCAGCTAAAAAGAAATAAAACAAAAGAAAATAAAACATGTTGAAGCTGAGTCCAGGTTTTGCCATTGTGTTCAATGTGCGTGCGCGATGGGAGAGATTTTAAACGAGAGCACAACAATTACCGTCATTACCGTAACATTTAATTACTTACTTTCGCTTAAAACTAAAACTCTTTCTGGAGGATTCCTGCTGCTGAGTTGACGAAATTGCACACCATGTACCTGCTACTTACTGTGGAAACAAAATTAAAATTTAGACATTTTAGCACAGTGGCGTGTTTTATAAAATGCAGTAATCCACTCCACACTGTGATTTACAATGAGGTAGAAGAGCCAAGAGGGTTTTAAGTAATCTGCGTCTTGTGGCTCTTTGCTTGCATAGGACTCAACTCCCACAGAGAACATTAACCGTGGCATATGCAAAATAGCCCGCATAAAGTCTGTTTGTTTTTTTTGTTTTTTTTTATTTTGTTTGTAATGGTACCAAATGAAACATGGGCATGACTACAAACTTCCCTCCAGTGGCCTTCCCACTGTTTAATGACCAGTTATGTTTACTTATTATATTCCCTGCACTCTGGAAAAGAAAATCTATACCAATCTGTAAGTGGAAATAAAGAATCTAATTTATTTTGTATGTAGGGGGCAGATGTAAAGAGATCAGTTAGACTAGCTGAAGTTACAGTGTTGGAAAAAGTAAACGAAAAAGAAAGATAATAAATGGGAAGTTCAAGTACAAACAAAAGAAGAAAGAAAGATGAATGGGAGAGGGAAGAAACCTTTAGAGCAGTGAACACAACAAACAGAATAATAAGAGACAAACAATAAAGGGAGGAGGAAGAAAGAAGTATGTTGGCGTTGTGATTACCAAATAGACACATACTGTTTGAAATTTTGAAAAAAAAACAGTAAAGACTTTGACATTTGATGTTCTATAATGAAACATATCACAACAAAACATGTGGGTAAGTAATTATAACTGCTTGAATAATAAAACTCAGTGGTCTCCACACACCACAATATACTCAGCTGCAGAAGGATGGACAGAAAATAAAAAGGTAGGCAGAGAAAGAAGACAGAAAGATAACGGGGAAGGGATGATACGTCAAAGTGACAGTTATATGTTATATTGATAAATCGTCACACCTGGTTTATTATGAATGATCTAAATTGACAAGCTGAAACTCAAGGCCACATTCATGGAACCTGAAAGTAAATGTCTGCTGAAGACATTAAATCCCTGAACATAAAATACATATAACAAACAACGTACATATTTATCTTCATCTATAAGAAGGATAATTACACAGTGACAAGAGTCTGTTCACTTATGATTTCAGTTCAGTATCAGTTCAGTAGTTATTACTAAATGTCTCCAGCCTTCAACTTTAACTAAAAATTAAAAAACAAACAAACAAACAAACAAAAAACTAACTTTCGCTGGTAACACAACATTTTTTTTCATATTTTCCTTAGACATTGTAGATCACATTTTCTTTTGCAAAACAAGGTGAGGTGACAAAATATGAAAAAATATTATGGAAGCATGATGTTCTATTTGTACATGTGTGTATGTGTGTATTCTGTAGTCTTTCTCTTTCTGTGGAAAGTTAAAACAATTACCTGTCAGTTGGATGCTGAACAGACACACTGTGTGTGTGTTTTCATTGCTTTTAAGGTTGCTTTAAATGTTTCTACTGGTGTGTAAACTCTTTTTCTCTATACGGTGAACTAATTTTCATTGTTATTTTGATAACTTTTTATTGATTTGGCTTCAGAATAGAAAATGACTCAATCGCTGGCTTTATGCTGTATGATGGATTTCTGCCCGCACACATACGCTCACATTCACACGTACACAATCTGACAGAGACTCCAAAAGAGAGAAAAAAAAAAGAGGAAGAATGAATTATTAATCATGCCGTCTAATTATGGTGTGTGGCCCTGAGAGAGATATGATCCTGGGGAAATCACATCTAACAGTCATTTATCACAACAAATAGAGTGAAAAACACTGGTTAGAGGAGAAGGGAGAGGAGAGGAGACTGGAGAGAAGAGGAGAGGGCAAGAGAGGAGCAGAGATAAACGGCCAACCCTCTCCTATCAGACTCTACTATTAAAATATGCTAAGGAGATGCAAGGATAGGGAGTCAAGAGGAAGAGTAAAATGAGAGCCTAAAGTAGCGAATTAAGAGATGCTCAAGGGAAACTAGAGCCCCATAAGAGCTTGTGAATGCTCCTGAAACTGGGTTTAGATGCCGACACATGGTATCTCCAAAAACAAGCATTAAATATGGAAAATAAAATGCACATATCTTAATGTCTCTTATCTTGTGGAACCTAATGACTTTTATCTGTGTTGTTTGTACTTAATATATTGTACTAAAATATTTTCCCTCTTATTTAATTATTGAATCTGCAACAAAGGTTAATTGTGTCAAGATTACTACACTACTACAGATAAACACTACAAACAAATACTACACTATTGCCAAAAAAAAAGAACCAGTGTGAAAAGGTTAGCAAAAATAGTTACGCTGTAGTGTAGCAGAACAACTTATTTACTTAATCATACATGTTTTAGCCTCTATATACAGTCCATTGTTGTGTTCTATATATTGTTCATTGCTGGATAAACAATCCGAGTATTATACAGCTTCTACTTGTGTGTGCGAGGTCAGTCGCACCATAAGCAATCCATCTATCCCTGTTCCACATGGAAATAAATGGGGAACATACCTAATCAGCTAACGCATTTGGAAATACCTGTGCAGGTGTGTATAGGCCTTTCAAGTTTAGGCCAACATTCTGGTAGCAGGTAAGGGGAAAGCTTTTATCATCACAGCAGGGGAAGCACAGGTGTGAGAAATAAAATGAATGATGGCTGAATTCCATTTACCTACTTCAATATCAGGTCTTGGTATTCATGCTGTCTCACTGTCACACATTATGACTTACCGGGGCTCTTGAAAAGGAACAATCTTTAATGTTATTAGTAACACCTGTGCCTTTCCTGCTACAACAAGTCAGAATGTCTGCTGTGAAAAATGCAGATTTGAAAAATATATTAATCATGAAAGAAAGAAAGAAAGAAATGACTTTCACAACAGGCAATTTTCTTTAAATTGATATCAACCAATCTCAACAGGCATGCATCCTGATTCTATTAGTACAAGAGCTACTTTTTAATAATTGTGTGTTCTCCACATAATCCTTAAGTGGTTTGAAATGTTCACCATCACTTTTAATTGAGGGAATTAGTTCCTTTTTTATTTATTTCAATAAATTTAATTTCAAATCCTCTTAAGCAGGAGGAACTTCGGGGATAAGATAGAGGTAATGAAAACATGAAGATAGTTAACATGAATGATCATCAGTCATATATATTTAAATATAATATATTTCCCAATTAACAATGTGTGATGGCCTCCCTTTCACGCATACACAAAACCTTTCCTCCGTCCAAGGAGCCATTCCTTTTGGGATTGTGCCTTGCGTATATTTAGCCACTTACAATATACACAGGGGCATTTGATGTGTGGCTGACGAACTGGGCTGGGCTGGGCTGGGCGGAGCTCACAGAGTGACTGAATCAGGCCAGGTATCAAATCCAGCCTGTCAGCTATGCAGACCAAGGGCCCACTCAGGCCTTTAAAAAAAATAAAAAATAAAACACCAACTCCCAGAAGGCCTAGCTCTTTGCCTCTCCGATTCCTCTCCCTGACAGCTCAGAGGGAGGTGGGGTGTTGGTGTGTGTGCGTGCACACGTGTGCAGCAAGGCAGGAGAGGGGAGATGGTGATAGAGGGAGAGAAAGGTTGAATAGGAGTCAGTGAGAGTGGTAGGAGCCAAGAAGATAGATAGACAAAGAAGTACAATTGCATCTCCACTTCCCATGAAGGACACTGAGATCCATTTCAGTTTGTCACAATACAAAAAAAAAAGACAGAAATAAAGACAGTTTCCACAGTCACTAGGCAGCTGTGTATGTCTCTGCACAGTGTTGCAATGCATGTTGCTGTTCATGAGCATGTCTGTGTGTTTTTTTCAGACTGTTAAGGAGGATGCATGCCAGGCTCCCACCACGCCGCAGGCCCCTAATGTCAGATGGTAAGTGGTCTGACCGCAGTGTGAAACAAGCCTGCAGGTTCAATTCTCCTGCTCACACCAGTGACCCTGTCAATCAAACTATCAGGGTCAGAGAGGATGAGGGGGAGGAGAGGAAAGTGGGAGAACAAAAGAGGGAGGTAACATAATGCTCAAAAAAATTCACGATAAAGGCTGATGTAAACACGAATGGCCCCGTCGCTTGTGCATGTTTGTGTGTTTGCATTAATGTATCTGAAATGGCATGTCCTGCCAACGTCATTTGCCCTGCACAGGGCAGAGCTTGGCTTTCAGAAAGGTCTCTGTACACACACACAAATACACAGGCGTGCACACTCCCACACAGTGTAGTTGGAGTCAATTGGCAGGTAAATGCTTGGACACTTTGTGTGTGTTGACACCTCTGGCATCAGAACACTTACTGTCGATTAGAGCGGCAGACAGACAGGTCACTTTAAGGAGGAGACGCTCAGAGATAGAGAGGAGAGTGGCAGAAAGGAGGTACAAACTTTTGATTTTCTTTGATGAGACATCTTACAGAGGAAGTCAGACCTGCAATTTTTTAGCACTTCTTACACACAAAACAGCAGCTGTGAATACAAAACTCCTTAATGCTTTCAAGCAGAGTGGCACAAATGGCATTTAAATATAAACAGACATATCATTTTCTCCCACTGTAAATCCCTCAGCCCCCGAACATTCATGTTTTTGACATATTCATCCTCCAGCCCTCTGACACATTGACGACTTAAGGTGTGCCACAAGGGAGGAGCAGCTCTCACCTCGGTTCTACAAGAACCTTAACATGCTGCTTAAGATGCTGTTTGTCTGAAACAGCCAGCTTCAACACTTCAACTTAACTGATATTCCAGAAAGAACTATGGTTTGCAGACAGGCAGTAAACACACAGGTCACAGGAAGGCAATGACAATAAGCAGCGACAATCTATATTTAACGATAAACTCAGTTTGTGAAAATGTGCAGTCCTGCTCTTGTCATTGTCTTCACAGCTGAAGTCAACAACCTCTGTACTGGCAGTGATTTGAGGCTGTGTGCAGGAAAGAGATGAGAGAAAGACAGCTAAAATAATATGAAATTGTCTCAAACTGTCCAGATATAATCTAAATTTAATCATCTCTCTCACTCTCCGATATTTAACACACACCAGAAATGTAAAACCTGCATGCTATTGTGACGTCCCTCCTACCGTTTCCGGTGCCCCGTCCTGGTTAAATTCAGAAGGCCGTTGGGGAGGCTCGTCAGCACATTCAGCTTACCCTTCAGGATATAAAAGGTGTCTCATAAGCTTACTTACTCTCTCTTTTGTTAGCTGGCATCCATCCTGCATCTGCTTCCTTTCACTTTGCACCATGCGTCACCTTCATAGCCCATATCTCATTTATCCCTGCATTATTTTCTTTGCTCATTTTAATCATTTTTTGCTCCACACAGAAGTGTTTATTAGTCTGTTTAAATAAGTATATCTCTTCTTGTCACTTCTCTGAGATACTTTGTCATCTACATAACCCATCTCTCAGCATCCGGGTGAATTTTCCACACAATACTTTTGGAAAATTACATTCACAATGCACTCAACGCACAAATGCATGCTACATATGAATGAGGCTGTGTGCTTGACTAAACATTTTCATTGAACTCTCAGTTTGATGCACTGTAATACTTGTTATACTGTTCTGATACTGTAGATGACACTGTTGTTTCCTGAGCCTTTTGTATGTTTTCCTTGTAATTTGCAATATGCAATTTCCTTCCCTAGCATATGGCTTTAGCCCTCTGGCTGTCTTTTTAATAATGCAGTCAGGTTTTATACACATTTGTGTTCTGTACACTTCCTCACCCTTCAAAGCTTGGCATTTTTAAATACAGTATAATAACTGCTATTGAAGTCTCTTGCTGTCTTTGAATTTTGAAGAAGAAGTGAGGGACATTGTGGAATTTTGGAATAGCATGCTACTACATGGTTGTGTGCTTCAATAGCGGTGCCTTGAGACAGAGAAAAACAGAAAGAGAAATAACAAATCACAGTCATACAGAGGCAGACAGAAAATGAAAAGTCAATGTGCAAGTGAAAAAGAGTGATGGTGAAGAATACAGAGAGAGAGAGGAAAATGAATGGCCTATCTCCATAAAAGTATCCATGCTTCTCAAGGTGGGAGCCGGGCAGCTAAAAGTCAACAGCCGGAGAATGGATTGGACTGATTGAATTTATAGGAGCTGCTTCCTTAGATCAATGCCACACACATACATACACAGAGAGAGAGAGAGAGAGAGAGAGAGAGAGAGAGAGAGAGAGAGAGAGAGAGAGAGAGAGAGAGAGAGAGAGACACACACACACAGACTGAGAGAAAGTGCATGTTGGAAGCAGATTTGTTGTCCATCAATACCTCACTTCCTCCTGACTTCTGAAGAATTAGTAGGAGTGAAAAGCAGCAGCAGTCCTTTCTTTTTAAACTTTGTTTATTGAGAGATTGCTGAGTGACAAAACATTTGTTTCCTCAACTTTCCCACAACTTTCTTATCATCCATAGTCGGGAGGGGCAAAGAGTTGAGCACAGATTTTCAAAGGAGGATGATGAGATTTTACCTAAAACGTATCTGCCCCGGATGTCTTTGTTGATCAGTTAATCAAAGATTAGAACCTGCAACCTTAAAGTCAGAGATGCAGCATCCTTACCTTCCTGATTAACTGATTTATCCATCAATCAAATCTTTTTGAGTATATTTGAGTAACCACTGATTATACAACATTAATAAACCTTCTTTTTGAAGTCTAGGTCTTACTAGAGGCGGAGAACAGAACTCATTTCATCACTTTGTTCAGTTCAGATCAAAGATTTGACATCACTCACTATGTAGTTCATTCACTGTATTTCCTAAGATAAGTTATCGTGCACCTGATCAAAGACACTTCAGTAATGAATGCATCGCTGTTCGTTCATGTGTAAAATCTGAGGAGTGCTCCTTTAAGACACCTAACTCCAAAGAGAGTCCGCATTGAGCCTTCTTGGGTTTCCCTATGGTTGCAGTCTGAAACCCGTATAGTCTGTGTAAAGTACTTAAGAATGGCATTTTAACTGACTGGCCAGCATGAAGTCTAGCAACCGGAAGAGCATTATTCATGATGAAAGAAATCAAGAAACAAATGTGACACGCACACACAAATACACACACTTCTGCTGAGCCTAAGTGGTGAGTCCAGCACTATTAGTTACTGATGAAAAATGAGGGCAGGCAGAAAGACAGTGAGAGAGAAGCGAGAGGGAGGCGAGCTTGTGCAGAGGCAGCGGGAGCGAGAGAGAAGAGGAGAAAATTAGGAGAAGGAACAGAGAGCTCTTTGCAAATCTGTATGTGTGTGTAAGAAAAATGGGAGGAGGGAGAGAGAGAGAGTGAGAGAGAGAGAGAGAGAGAGAGAGAGAGAGAGAGCCAAGAAGAGACGACGGAGAGAAACAGGGACTTTGTTGTAGTAAGGGAGCAAGTCACAGTGACAATAAGAGGTTGAGAGGAAGAGAGAGAGAGGGTGGGAGTCAGACAGAGGGTGACAGATATAGAATGCGAACAAGACGAAGAGGAAGAGAGGGAGAGACATACATACGTAATATAGAATCTTTAGTTTTGTGTTAAGGATTTATCTCATATGTTTTTGTGGGTCTCTCACTCCGGGAACCTTTTTAAGGACTCAGGAACTATATTTCAACAGGACAAACAAAGTCCTTACCCACAAATTTCACTGGGCGCGGACGCGCTGCGGCCAGCGAAGCTATATGAGGCCATTCTTTTCAAACCCCACCGTGCCTGCCGCAGTCCAGTTCAGGAACACCCCAGAAGCAGGCTGCTGTTCAGCTCCGCAGGGAATATGCGGCTGTTAATTTTTGACGGACACCGCAAGCAGCCCGAGTTAATCTACACGGAGCAGCTCAAGCTGGCTGGAAGCCAGACACAGAAACAGCCTGTGCAAACTCATGGTTGGATAAAAATCCAAAAGTGAAACAAATTAACAACGTAGGAATTTTACAATTTTTAAGCAAATTTGGGAGCAGATAAACCAAGAACAAGGACCAAAACTGAGAAAGTAAACAAAGTCTGACGAGATAAAAAAGCTACGTTTCTGAAACGCTGCCAGTGGGGTTTGAAGCTGTGTAGAAGATGAAACTCAAGTGAAGAATGAAACGGCGAGAAAACTCCCTCAGAAGCTGTATGCTGCTGATTGGTCCAATACACAACCACCATTTTTAAAAGTCCACAACAGCAAACACCATATGTGCCTTAAAACTTGGACTGTGCTTGTGCTTTAAAGATTGGATGTTGATGAAGTTCAGGCATCTTGAAGAATTTTTCAAGATGAAGAAATACACTATATGAAGTGAAGAAAGAGTTTTTGTTGTGTATTTTGCAACTTAAACACACATGATGAACACAAACAGTGTTGACAGGTTTAAAAACTCAAGCAAGAGAAATCTAGGACCACTTGGTGGAATAGCAACAATAGATATAACTTTTTGAATCAGTGGGGCTTTAAATCACTCTTTGATCAATCATTAATGGATTTGTTAGTTTATATAAAGATACTCTTGGTTAAAATATGAATAAATTAAACTTGTCTGTGTTATATGTCCCATATTGTGTGAATGCTTGTGTGCACATTTACCAGATGTACAGTACATACAACTATCTATGTGGGTACTTTTGTGGTCAGAAACGAGAAGAAAGAGACGACAGAGAAAGAGAGAACATTTTGAAAAGCACTGGTGTGTAACAGAAAAAAAAGCCTGAGAATTAATCTCCCATGAACTTATAAGTGCAGGTTTCAAAGGTTGAACAAGTGTGGGTGTGTGTGTGTGTGAGAGACAGAGAATGTAGGAGGATAAATCTTCCATGAACCTTTAAATCACAGTACAAAGGTGGAACAAGTGCGTGCTTGTGCATAAGTCTGTGCATGTGTGTGTGTTGCCTATTACTATGTCTTTCTCCCAGCACACACACTTACTGTATGTAAAGGAAAAAAAGGAAACAGAGAGAGTGGTAGTCAGACTGTCTGCGGGGATCACATGCGATTAATCCGGTACATGTGCCTTGCTCGAGGGCATAGCAGCCCAACACATCAGCATGACGGATTAAAAGTATCAACATAAATCCCCTTTTCATCACGAAGGCCTTAAACTGTGTCAGCATTAAAAGAGCAGCCACACCATTGTTTCTGTCTCTCCTCACTCACTTTTTTTTTGTCTTTCTTCAAAGAAACTCAACGAAACTTTAGCGGTGTTTCTGGCAAAGGCATGGCAACTTAAAACAGAAACAGAAAAAAGCCATACGAGCAAATTAGAATCAAAGCACTGTGATTATGACAAAAATGTGTCAAAGCCATTTAAAGTCTTTAGGAGTGTGCGCTCGAGCGTGAGCTGTATTGTATTTTAAGAATATGAGTAAATTAGCTAAAGGGACACCTTTCCCGTAAGTCATATTCGAACTGAAACCCTGTGTTGCTTTCTCTCATTTCCTGTTTGACACACCAATATCCCACAGCCTCCCACCCTGCTCTGTCTAAAAGCACATTATCAGCCACTTACCTCTATTTAGCATAGCATCGATTAACAATGAACTCACAAAAATGTCATTAAATGCCCCGGTCAATGCCCTTTCTGTTAGCTTCCATGCTAATGTCCCAGGCCATTTGTTGATACATGTTAATGTGGTAATCAGAGCGGAAGAAATGTTTAGCCTTAGGGGCCAAAGTTTTGGCGACACTTTGGCCCTCTCCCAGCTAGCTCAGGACAAACACACACGGATAGGCACACATATGAGTCACTCATGGGAAATTACCTTAACTTACACATTCCCTGAATGGAAGAGTCAGAATCAGAGTCAACCATGAAATGTAACTTTGTGACAGAAAATACTGAATCAGCTTAATTTTTAAAGGGAAATATCGTAACTTCCATTCTTACAGTCGGTCACCAAGTGTTCTCACAACTTAAGCCATTTCAATTCTAAGGATCAACTGATGGGAATAAGGTCGGGAAATTTCAAGATGCTGGACAATGTGTCTTGTTGAATATGATGGTTTCCCATCAGTTAACAGCTATAGATGTGGCAGAAATTACATGTACAGTTTAAAAATTTGGCCAATATCAGAGTATATATAATGTAGTAGAGGCAATGATGGGGTAGAGAGGTGAACAGTGACAGTTCTCTCTGTGCATGGGGCACGCTTATTCATCAAGCATGCATGCATGTTAGGAAACATTGTGATGTCTGCCAACACATCTGTTCGGCCGATACATGGATGTACATTTCTCTTGGTATTTAAGTGCAGAGTACAATTGAGTACAAATGTATGTGTTACAGAGTGCATGTATCCACGTGTGTTAAGAGACAGAAAAGGTCAAGCGTAAAGATGGCTCGGGGGTTAACTTTGACTGACCTCCATGCTAAGATGGTTTCACATCTGGCTGGCTTTACATGCACATATGAATACTAACATGCAGGCAAAGCTAATACATGTGGATGGAAATGAAGGAGGAAAGCAAGTTAGATCTAACTAGGTTGTTATTAAGAAATCAACTTGATTAAAATGTTACAAGTGTCAAGGTTATTCATCAAGATCAGGATATAAAATGAAGGCTGCATGTAAGATGATTTGGTGCTATTACCAATGATGCATTTTGGCACTAACTTCTTGTCATGTCCATCAAAGCAAATAGAAGGTTAAAGTTTTAAGGACATCATTGTCTTCAATGAACTTCATTATGCCAACACACTACAGAATTAAAGGAAGTCTCCCTCCCTGTGGCAGCTTCTATATACCTAAAAGCCATCATAATAAGCTTGCTATATCTTGTAGGGTTTCCTATGAGATGTTTGGTTACCGTGATAATACATTGCTTTGGATGACAGCTCCAAATTTCATGCCAGGCCTTTGCAGTGCCCAGAAAGATCCTTGTGATATTTAAGTTAAGATAGGAGGTAGCTACCATTGATGGATATCAGGGACAGTAATCACTAATATTAGCACCCAGGAGATTGACAGGCAGCTATGTGGTCGCCTAGCAACATCAATACATTTCATACTGTCAAAACTGTCCGTCATCATGTGATTGGGATCAGAGTCTGCAATCCATTGCAGGTTGATAGTTCCACATGGATATTCCTGACTTCCGGTCTAAATGTGTCCTAGTGCATCTGCTCAGGAAAACAAGAACACCTTCAGTAAACTGATGTTTATATGTAGTAAAGATTAGATTAAAACAGTTCTGTTCACTTTGTTTGCAGCCATGTTGCACTGACATCAGGTGAATTTATGTAGGCAAACTCAAGATAGATATATCTTGCCTGAGTTTTCGCCTAGAATGACCATTCCATTGCACTGCTCTGTGTTGAAGTTAGTTTATTTCCATGCTCTGAGAACAATGCAGTGCAGCATTAGGTTGGGAAAAGCCTTGTGGTGTGCTTTACTTTGAATTCACTTTGAGTTTTGTTTATATCAGACTTTTTCGGTGGTTATTTGTCTTGTGAGTGACACCAACTGGAGGTCATAGTCCATGCACCCTTTTGGATTGCTACTACATCACTGAGACCACTGCAAGACTGCTGAGACCATTTTCCTTGAGTAAAACTTGCCTGACACAAAACCACACCTTTGTTTCTGTCTTATTTTAATGCACCGTGGCGCTTCTTTTTCACCCCCTTGTCTCTGGCAGTTTTTCATTGGATCTGACACTGAACACAACCTGTAAAACTCTTGCCTCAGCAATATCGGGTGGAGAAGGAAGAAGACGAGAGAGGGAGAGAAATAGAGAAAACTGGTGTGACAGAGGCAAAAAGAGTAGAGAGAATGGAAAGACAGATGGCAAAATAGAGAAAAACCAAAGGAGGAAATAGAAATGCTTGTTAGCACTTCAATGGCCCAAATAAATATAAGATGACACACCTGACTGATAATTAGTCTCAAGAGCATTAGCGCCTCTGTGAGTAAAAAAGAAAGTGTGTGGAAGCATGTGTAAATGTGGGTCTGTGAGTATGTTTGTGGGTTATGGTGAAAACTCCAACTGTGTGTGTATGAGTGTGCGTGTGTGTAATGGAAAAGAGGGCAGAGGCCTTTGCATGTGTCCAAGCTAATGGGTATCCTGGCACACATAATCAGAACCGTTAATCACAGAGAGAGAGGAGAGAGAGATGGACTGAGAAAAAGAGGTTTCCACCGATGCTAAATCGAGGTGGCGAGGAGCGAGAGAAAGAGGTTGAAAAGTCAATAGTGGTAGAAAGGGAGGGTGTGCAAGGGTGAAATGGGACAGAGCTGTCATTTCATTTAATAGGTGACCTATTTCATCTGTTATTTGCTGTTTTTTTGGCAATAAGCACTTCTGTACTCCATCGCATGCCAAAAACACCTCTGAATTTAATTACATGGGGGAAAGAGATCGAAAACAGAAGCAAGGGGGAAAAGGGGGAAGATGGCAAGACGGAGGGATGGAAATGGATTTTACTTGTAGTCAACTAACTTGTGTCATTGGCTGGGACTTAAGTCAAATCCTTAAGGGAATACCCAATCTGAAAAACAATTCTCTTAAATCTTACCTATTGTTCCAGTCCAAACCAATATCTGTAAACATGGGTAAATCTGTCAGTTTGATGCCACGCCATATAAGATATATATTTTTTTCACATACACACCAGGAAAGTAGTGTAACACACATTCTTGTCCTTTCTTTCTCTTTGAATGTATACTAGAACTAACACACACACACACACACATCCTATCATCATAGTACTATCGTTGCTTTAAGGTTATACTTTATTGTCCTTGCATGCTATTTATAGATTCTGTTGTTTGTCCATTCTCCCTTGTGTCTGGTTTGATGTTCTATGCTTAGTTCTTATCTGTTTTTCCTCCAGGGGTTGGGGATATTTTTGCAACACCAATTGGGGTTTTATGTCTCACCTGCACAGATTGTACATCCTCCCTTTTTCAGGTTTTGCCATTTGTTCATGCAAATAAATTAAACCATAACACATAATCTCTGTGCAAAACAAATCAAGCAATAGACCCAGAGGCTGCCTGTAGACTACAGAATGTGTCTTATTTCCTGCTGACACAAAACGATGAAAGAGAACACTGTGGAAGACGTTGAAAAACTTCTCCCATCAACACTATCATGCAGCTGTGCATTAAGAGGTACATACATTAAGAGCTAAGAGCTAAACTGTGAGACGTTGTCTTTTGTTTGTCTTCCCAAACCAAATCATAATGTGATTCCACTCCAGATGCTTTGGCTTTTTCTATTACATGTGTCAAATGCCACCTCAATAGCAAGGAGCCCAGATGCAGTAGGACATGCTACACACACGGTGACACACACACGGTGACACACACACACACACACACACACACACACATACACACAGTCAAGCACACCAATCAGGCTTCCTTTTTCACTAAATAAAAACTTTGAGTCAGGCAAACAGCCTTAATGATTGATCGTAAACAATAACTTGCACCATCTCTCTCTCTTTTTGTTTCTGTGTGCGCAAGACAGTGAGAGGGTGCATGTGTATGTGTGTGTTGACGTGTCTGTCGATGTGTGTGTGTGTGTTTGTAAAAGGCACGTTAATTAGGTAATCAACAGCTGTGCCAGACAGACAGGAAGCAGCTTGTTAAGAAACTGAAACGGAGATGGAAATAGATAATGAGAGAGAAGGAGAGGTAGACTGAGCTACATATAAACAGAAAGAAAGGGGAAAAAAGTGGAAACAAAGGCACAGAGCAGGGAAAAAACAGAAAAGGGTACAGGAGTAAGAGAAAGGCTGAGAGAGTGGTGTGAAGATACGGGGGGGTAGTAAGGAAGGGAAGAATCAGATGCGAGGACAGGTGCTGCTGTCAGCTATGAAACACATGTAAACATTTTATTGACAGGAGGAACCAATTACTGACAGCAAGAAGGGAAGGAAGTTTTTCACTGTCACACCAGGAAGCACAAACAAACCTATGTGGAAAAGTATTATTATTATTTTTTTTTTTTCATTGTCAAACATCTGATGTTTCCCTCTGTGGGCGGGCTGTTGTGTCAGCTTTGTGTGTGGATAAAGACAGAGCAGCAGGAGACCGGAGGTGAAAGCTCCAGGCTTCAGAGCGGAGAGGTCACTGGCTTGAATCTCAAAATGGTAAAAATCTGGGCGGGTGCAAGTGAAGAAAAAATCTGAGCTTTCCAAAAACTGATGTCCTTATTGATTTTCTATCTGCTTGTACTTGACCTTAATACAAAACTTCATGAGGTCAAGAAAAAGAAGTTTAAAGAAATGAATAGTTTAAAAAAGTCATTGCCTTTGAGGAATACTAAATGGTTTCCATAATTGTGTTCAAGCACCAGTGGAGAATATATAAATGTGTTTATTTTCATAAGACACAGTAATATCTTATTTTTCTTATTGGCAAACATGTGTCCTAGACTATAGAAGAAAGAAAGTGCTTTTCTTAAGTATGTAAAAATATTATGCAGTTATGATGCAGACTGTTGTTTAGATAGTTCTAGGTAATTAACTCTTTTAGGAAGCATCCTTATGCTTAAACTAAACCTAAATGCAACTGCTCAAGTATGCAGATAATTAATACTCATACCAAGTCTAGTTAGATAAAATGTGATTTAGTCTTATTTGAACTCGAGATAATATTCTGATTGTTAAACCAAATAGCAAAAGTAAATGTTGTTTTCCAAGGTGGAGGGATTTGCAGAAAGCCAAATAACCTTTTCACCATGCTGTGCCTAATCTGAGGACTGCACAACTGGTACACTATCCAACAGGAGGAACACTGAAAGAGGGTAGAGGTAAAATATTTCATTTTAGCTGCCTGAATTCACTGACAAGCTCTTGTTCAGTCAGAGCACACTTTGGCCAGAACAATGTGCTGGCTCCATCCATACAGCTCCTAAATAGCATTCAGATTATATGGAAATAGCACACACTCAAAATACAGCTGAGGAGTGAATGTCAGAAGATCATGTCTTAACACAGGTGACAGGAGAAGTGGATGCATGAATGCTTGACTGCATGAGTTTTTAATTTTGTGGCATTTTAATTTTATCGAATCAGGCCTGCACTCACTGGAATCAAACCTTTATGTAACTCAGACAAAGTCGGCTGCCTGGCGATGCGCACTGTGTAGTAGCCGGAAGCAGAATATATCAAAATGAAGGTGTGTAGCCAAGACTGGACTCCAGCTGTCCCCATTGGTATTTTTAGATGGTGCAATGGGTGTAAATATTGGTCACCCTGCTGGAAGTAACTAAACCACGGTGTAAATGGCTCCTTGGATAACTTTTTTGCAAGAGGAATAAACTGGCACACAGGTAGTGACGAGCTATTGTGCACAGGAAGTTTCTTGAATAAATAACAGAAGAAATGAGTTCCTTGAATGAAAGAGATCACCAGAAGAACCATGGATTCTTTGTCAACTGAAAACCAAGGGGCTGCATGTAAAGTTATGATGCCATTTGATTGGCAAGTTGTCTTCTAGAAACATTGAACAAAAGGAAGAGATAAATAGATTTTAAGATGCAGCCTTAAAACTGATCCTCCTTCATCTCATCCCCTCTCTCTTCCCAGCTCTTAAAGGAATTTACTCCTTGTCTTTCTCCATCATTACCTCACTGTTGGCCGGATGTTAAGGAGACACATTTTCACAGGAGCCTCAAAGTAAAGAACATTGTCCCATCTCCCAGCTACCCTCCCCTCCTCCGATCCAGCCTTGCCCTCCCTGTGTCTTTCTTGTCCGTTTCTCCCCTTGCTATCCAAGGATGGAAAGACAACCAGTCAAAGCATACAGCTGCTTGTTTCCTCTTTCTCTCTCTCCTTTACTCCCCCTGTCACTATCCTCTCCTCCTGCCCACTGCTAAAATACAGGCATACACCAAAACCATGAAAGAAAAGGGTGTAAAAGTCTATTAACTCAATGCTTAGAAATGTATTAGCAAAACAAAGTTACAAATTGGGTGGGAAAAAGTTTTGAGTGCCCACCATGCTGTTCCCTCTGCATAGATTATTAAAAAGGAAAAGACATAACAAAGGATCTTGCATTGAGTTTCTTGTCTTGCAGTTGATTTGTATTTTTATAGCGTATACAACCAAAATCTTCTCTGTACCTTCCATCCCTCTTTCTGCCCCTCGCAAAGCTGGACATTCAAAACACCGGGATTCACTATTCCCCTAAAAGCCAAGAGCCCAGTCTGTTTAAAGACAATTTTCTGTCCCACATTCTAACAAAGTAAAGCAACTTTTTTTGTATCTCCCTTCTTTGCTTTTTCTTCTTACGGCAGATCCTTTTAGCCTCCTCCTGGGAGACAGAGGCACTAGGTCCCCTCAGTTTGTTTGTCATTCGTTCGCTTGTGCATGCTCGAGAGCTCTCAATTCAAGGACACAAGCTCAGTTTTTGATTTACACAATGAAAAGAATTAATTAAACAGCAGTGATGGGACCCTGGGGTTCCCATTGCCCATGGAGGGTGGGAAGGCGAAAGCAGGAGGACGGAATGAAAGAATGGAGCTGATTGGAAAAGGGAGGGAAAGGACAGACAGAAAGAAAGAGAAGAGGGCTGGGTGAGAGAGCGAAAGGAGGACAAGTTGTTTGGTGTGAAAGAAGAGGGAGGACATGTGGGACGCACGGAGGAAAGGCATGGGAATAAGAGAGCAAACAGAGAGAAACAAAGAGAAAAAAGAGGAGCAAAAAGGGACTGGGATATCTCCAACGTTTGACACCTCTTCGGTGACACACACACACACACACACACACACACACACACACACACACAAACACATACACACGCTCACGCACGCAAGAAACAGAGAGTTAGTGTTAGCATCGGCACTGCTACTCGCTCTATGACACTGTACATCTCTAAGGAGAGGGACTCGAACACGCAGGGTCCGCGTAGGTCGCCTTAATTAGCCACACATCCCGCTACACAGGCTCCCAGAGGGGTTTATCAGGGGCATGGAGGGTGAGGAGACGAAGGAAGGGGGAGACAGAAGGGAGGGTGAGGAGCAAGAGTGGAAGCAGGGGAGGAATGGGTATTAGAGCAAGGGGAATAAGCCAATGGGATTGGAAGGTTATTTAAAGCATGGCCTACAAAAAGATTCAGAAAAGTACAGTGTGTGTTTGTGTGTTTACTGTAGATATGACTGCATGCATGAAATGTGACCTATGTCATGGATGTGTATATACTTTACGGTCAGGATGAACCCTGTGATCCCACGCAGCACATTCAATAAATTCAGTGTGTGAGTGTGAACCCCGTGCATACATGTGTTTGCATCCACGCTTGCATTATGTATATGCATAGGAGTCCGGCCTGGTGATTGAGTGTGCTCAGGTGCCTAGGGTTATTTCACTGAGTGACAGAATGATGCTAGGCGAGGCTGTACACATAAACCCCATCCATATCTGCAAGGCCTAATTAGCCAGCCCAGGTCATCGCTCAGGACTATGAGAGAGTGGTGGAGCATGCGAGTGCTCACCACAAAACACCTAACGAACACAAATGCTGCCTTTATCCCACCGAATCTCACTTCATCCCGACTGCCTTGATGTCCTTTTTTATGTAATTGACAGCTACCGCTTTCCTCCGCTTGTATAAAATGTCTCATAACCTGAAGAATTACAGGAGTAACCTTTGTAGAGGCGCCACTTTTCACTGTGTGTTTTCGGAATTGAAGCCGCAGCCTAAGAAACACAGTAAATAGTGTTTTGGGGGGACTGTCAGATGGGTAAACTTACTTAATTGGATGGCGGTATGAACTCCAGGGGAGGTAAATTATGGCGCACCTTGGAGACAAGCTGATGGATTCCAGCTGAAGTTACACGGACTTAAATCAAATTCATTCTGATGACCCCTGCTCCCACAAGTCTTGTCTTGCAGGATGACAGGTTTATTTTAAGGCTTATTCACTTACACAAAGCTGGTTTGCCTACAGTGTGAACAAAGCTGCCAAAAAGTTATATCATATCCAATGTGGTTTGGACCAAACAATGCATGTGTTGCTGAACATTTTTGGAACTGAGCTTTCTCTAGTACGGCACTCTCCCTCCATTTCTACTTTTCCTCCACTAATGTTTTCTTCCCCTCTGTGCTGTCCTCCTCCAACTTTCTTCCTCTTTTATCTGTCCTCCCTAATCTCTCATACGCCTATACTTTCTTCTCTCCCCGCCTCCTTCTTCATGCCTTCATTGTCCTCTCTCAATTCCTCCTTCCTTCACCTCTCTTGTCAAAGCCAAGTTGATGTTTATCAGCTTTAAAATCTGGACATCTCTACAGCACTCACCCACAAACACAGCTCCAACTATAAAAACAACAACAGGGAAAAAGAAAAAAAAAGCACACATGGGGGGAGAAGAAAATGTTTGGTTGGGTACAAACTACTCTTCAGTGTCAAGATGTGAGAGGACAAAAAGCACAAAGATGGTATGCCATTGTCGACCTTTTGCGAGCCGAACATGCTTGAGTGAAATTGAAATAGAAAATAAGACTATATAAAACGGAACAGTCAATCTACAAGCAATCTAACAAGAGAAAGGAAAGAGGGGACAACTGGGGGGAAAAAGAGGGTGTAAAACAAACAGAAGAGGAAGAAAACCATCTGTAATGGTTCAATACGGTATAAAGCAAGCAAAACACATAATGTTTGAGTGTACACGTATGTACCTTTAGAAACTCCTCTGGCATCAAATAGGTGTTGGGCAATCAGAGGAGGCGAGAAAGGGCAGGAAAGAATGATAAACACAGACTATTATCAATGAGATGGTCATTTCTTCTGCTCTTCTGTAAAAAGAACCCTACAGACGTTTTGTGAGTGTGTGTGTGTGCTAGCACTATTACCCTTGTGATTTTATTTTTCCACGGACACATCTATACTCATAGGTTGAGGTGTTGAAATACAGTACATAAAACCCTTCTATAACATAATGGAAGTGAAGGTGTGGAAAAGCAGAGCGAAGTAAAAATAGGCATTGCACTGCAAACCAACATAGTTTTCACTGCTTAAAGTTTTTTTTTTAAAGCTAAGATGACAACATCAGGAAGGTGGACTTCTTGGAAGGCTGGCGTTCAGTGCAGCCATCGTTCTACCCGATGATTGAGATGAAACTTGGAACTTGGTTTTAGAGTTGTTCTTAACTTTAAAGTTTGATGAAGTTCAAAAATCAGTCCAATAAGTTCAAACAGTTCCTTAATTACTGTAAAAATCCATGGCCCTCTGTTTGCTATTTCAAACATTGGAACTATTTGTAGAGGTGCCCAGCATATGTACAAATCAGCAGTCTGAACAAAACAGAGTTCACCTCACTGGAGCGACGTCGTCAGATCAGCTATGATACATAGTACATTATTTACACATTATTCTCTAAAAGCAAATATTTGCATATATATTTATCTTTGCACTGAATGCAGGATCTGCAGGCAAAGGACAAAGATTTTGGTTTCCGTTTGTGTGAATAGTATTGACCAGTCACGTTTGAGTGGGATTTGGTGGCAACAGTCCATTTGGAGAGCAAAAGAGGCTAGCTCTCTAACACTGTCTGCATTCATATGCAGATATCTGTTTATAGAGATTAGCAGAAATGTGTTTTTTTTTTTTTCTCGTCATTTTCGCGCATGAAGTTGCTAATCAGACTGCAAAGGAAGTCTTGGCCTGGATATCTGTTATCCATTTTGCGGCTATCCGCCTGTGGATTATCCAGAGTAACCAAAACATTGTTTTTGTTAAATGCTTGATTGGTCTGAGGAACACAAACAAAATTAGATTTACCGCCATTGTATTAGGGTAGCGACAGATATTGACCAGACCTGGGAAAATAAAACCAAAACTATCTGGTCAAAGTAACAGTAAGGATGGAAGTGCGTGTTATGTAAAATGGTTCAGGAAAAAGTGAAGGGATACTGTAGTCAGTGAAAGGCATTTTCTATATGTGTCCATGTGTCTGGGGGTATTTCTTCAGAGGAAAGAAGAGCAAATCATTTGGCCCCGGTTAGAGAGAAACATGTGTCAGACAGAAAAACACTGATTGGTTATGCATGCTTATACCATAAACATGTAACACATAAATATATAACTTGGTTACACACGCACACACACTACAATGAATGGAAATGGGATATGGATGTATATTTCTGAAGGGAATTCTCCTTTTTTTTTCTCTCCAGAGACAAACACTAACAGCAACACTGTTGTGCTTTCATGGCCTCTTTCTCTCTCATTTTTCTTCCTCTCTGCCCTCCCTCCCCCTTTTTGGCAGACAACCCTCTCTCTTTCTATCCTTCCTCCCTGTTGTTGTGTTTTTAATCCTTGTATGTGCCAGCAGAGAGTGCAGACATCTTGGCCCCATGTCTATGCTGTGTGTGTACGTGTATCCCAGGGAGGCAGCCAGCGCTCACACAAAAGCTCTCTGTTAAGTTAGTCTGTCTTTACAAACGACTCAAATCATACACTTAACCCCGTGCCCTGCATCTTTTTCCTCTACTTGTGTGGATTTTAACCAGTTCAAACATAAAAAAAAAGTAAAAAATAAATACATTTTTAAAAATCATATGCATGCCGTTTACCATTCTGAAGTCTTACTTCAGAATTTTTTTTTGCAGGTTACATACAAACTAATAGAAACAAAATACAAAGTTTGCAGCCTATACATAATTTCATCCCATGGAGTTCTGAGCATGTGCTAACATCTGTAACCATGAAGTGAGTCCAGCTAATCAGTCAAGAATTGAGGAAGTGCTGTCAACTTTGCTGTCCCAATCTGAAAGAGGAGGAGAATCACCCAATCTGTGGCTGCTTTTAAAATTAAGGCTCTCTCTATCGGATCTGCCACCTGTTTAAGAAACTGGGGCAACAATATACTGTACTGAGGTCTGGTATTGAAAAGGTGCAATTGTGGGGCGGTTGGTGGTGTAGTGGGTTAAGCGGCCGCCCCATATGCGGAGGCCACAGTCCTCGCTGCAGCTGGCCCCGGCTCGACTCCCGCATCGGATGGCAATTTACTGCATGTCACTCCCCCTCTCTCTGCACCCTTCTTCCTGTCTATCTTTGGCTGTTCTGTCATTAAAGGCATAAAAGGCCAAAAAAATAATCTTTAAAAAAAAAAAAAAAGAAAAGGTGCAATTGTTTTATGTTATAGACTATTTTTTAAAGTAAATTGAAGATGGTATATACTGAGATGCATCTGAATCGTTGAAGGTAAATCATAATTGAATCATGAGGCCAGTGGAGATTCACATCTCTTCTTCCCGTGTTAGATGACCGTAATGCATTTAATTAAAGCTGATAGGAGTGTGTGTACCTCATTTGTGCAAATGAAAACTGTACATCATTTGATAGTGTAAACACATTCATTTTAATCAATATAACATAAAGGTAGAGGTACCAACCTTCAAACACACATGAACACACACACGTTGATGTTTGCGTCTGAATAACTAATGAGACGTTTATGTAACATTTATGAAATGTATGACTTGGGTTAATGAATAAGTCATGTTGTGCATTACCTTTCCTACGCAATCATGCATACAGTGCTACAGCAGTGTCTGCATACATGTGTCAGTTTGTATGTGCGTGTATGCAGTGTGTGTGTGCTTCCAGTGGGTGTGCTTGCATGAATTTACATTTGCATGAGTGTGTAGCCATTCATATTTTCCTCAATATGGAAATGTTCTGCGTGTGTGTGTATGTGTGGGGAGGTTCATTAATTGCATATGATTTGAGCAGGAGATTTTGTAGGATGAGGATTTGACACGCCACTACTGCCTTTTAAGAAATGTCTACAGTATTTATCATAAACAAACACTGGGGACTCTGGGAGCGTGTTTACACGGTAACTTTGAATCTCAGATTTTAGGATTGCAACATGCACACATTTGCTGAGCTCTTAGTGTATTTTTGAGTTTTGCATTCTTTCAATGATGCTGTAGGAAGTAGAGAAAATGTTTTTTGACCTAATTTTAGATTTTAGATAGAATTGTAATTAACACCCAGAATTTGTTAAAATAAAGTTATGATACAGGGCAGTGATGTAAATTTACACATGCTTGTTCACTGACTTGTCAGTTTGTACAAATAAAGCAGCCCACTTGAAACCGGTTGTTAGTTTGCTCTCATTTTAGCTCAGTAAAAAACAGAATCTAATAACTCAAGACAGATGACTCTTTTTTTTTTTTTTACTATACAAGGATTTTGTTTTGCTGCATGGAAAGAAGCCCTAATAATAAGAAATGCATCAACACAGTGTTCAACAACTGTCACTTTGTTTAAAAATAGAGTTCATATCAAATTGTGAATAAGATGCAAAACAACAAACTAACAACTAGCTAATAATAATCATAGTTTCTGATCTGAGGATGTCTCATTATTTTGAGGACTTTTTGTTAGCTTTCTTTTAAACAGAGATGAGGTGAAAAGAGGAAATGTATCAGAGATAGCATTTATACATTGATTCTTGCTGTCCTGGTATGCAAATATGTCATGATTGCTAAATCAAAATAAATTGGGGTGTGTTTATTATTGAAAGTTCAGGCCATTAAATGACTAATGTAATATATGCTGGAACAAAGTAATGAAACTTTTCTAACTTTACAAGATGGAACTCTTAGCTGTGGTGTTGCAAAACAAATATATAAGCTTTTAGTGCAAATAATCACACATCTTTTAGGTTAAAGCCCAGTGTTCATTGCTTCAGTACTTGGTGTTCACTGCTGAATTCAAAGACAATGATTACCGCCTCTAAAATGCTACAGTTTCACCGCTTTCCTGGAAAATGACTGCTATAATTTCGGGCCATCCCCAAAAGGAAGACTAAAAATATCCAGTTTTATTTTCTTTTAATGTTACAAGTTGCACAGAATAGTCTGGCAATCGCTAAAGTATTTTTTTTAACTAATTAATTTAATTCTACAGTACATGCAGTATAATATATTCAGAGATGGTTCAGCTACTGCAGGAAATACTGTAAAATCATTATATGGAACTTTTTTCTTTCCCCTGTGGCTGCCACTGCAAGGACTCAGGATGATAAAAAACTTCAATGATATTTAGCACACACATACACACACGCACGCACGCATGCAGATAAATAGCAGGTCCCTCTATGGAGTGTGGACAGTGCATTACCCCAGTTCTGGTATTGAACGAGGCCCATTAGCAGTGTTAATCTATAGATCTAATCATGATCATGAAATAGAGCACTGCACCCATTCTGGCATCATCAGCCACAGTCATAAACTATGGCACATTTCCCTCATATAACCCACCAGGCAAAACTGGGGTCATCTTGTGCCTGTTCCACTTCCTGTACAGTTTAATTCATTAAACATGCAATGTATTAAAAAGACTGTAAACAGACTTGGAAGTAAAGCGAAACAAATTTTTACAAAAGTCCCATGGGGCTGTGAAAATGACACTATTAGTAACAACAGGGGGAAAAAAAACTCAACAAGGTCAAGGCTACTACAGTCACAACACAATATCTTAATGAAAAATGACATAAATAATCCAATAAATTTGCTAGGAATGATACACATAACAGGATAACACCGTATAATAATATGATATTAAAATTTAGTGTGAACAGGGACAGATACACGCATAATAACTTGAATTGGTAAACAAAATGAATCCAAACAAAAGACAAACCTTATTCCAGAGTGTCTCAATGGCAGCTTCTAAGGGTGAGGAGGCACACACATGCACATCCAAATATCTCATTATATTTTATTTTTCAGAGCACTGGTACACGGCGGCAGAAGGGCAGGGAGGCAGAACTAAGCAGAGTGTCAATAAAACAGTGTGATGGTGCTGTGTCATTACAGCTAAATGATCAGAATGATCAAATTGTGAGAAATGCACAAATAATGAATAACCACTATGTAATCAGAATCAATAACGAAACAAATGAGAGCTGTAGGAGAGCTTTGATCATGTGAGCGTTATAAAAAAAGAAAATAATTGAGCTCTCCTGTGACATGTGATGGTGGAACAGTAATTACAGTCATCATGCTCAAAAGTGTCTTTCTTTTTTTGCTCTCGGGTAATTCATGTAATTGTCAACCTACATACATGGACAAAATACTATACAAAGCATCACACATACAGCCATGTAAAGAACACACGAAAGCACAGCTTCCACAAAAAGCAAAGCCTACTCTCTGGTTTTAATTACAGCTTCTACTCAATGTGCTTCCTCTATTATATGCATACATTGAACAGCATATAATGTCAGATAATATTATATCCTAGAATAATAATAGGTAACAGGAATCAATTCACAAGATTAATTGTCAGAGCTAGTAATCATTCCCACCCTCTCATTCATAAAAAGCACACTCACTGTTTCATGTCTCCACCAGTAATATCTCATTAGAGATTAATACAGATCAGCTCTTTTAATTAGCCATCCCGCCCACACAGTCGCTGATAAAAGCCTGTGATCTTTCCTCTTGTATGCTGGCAACTGTCTATACTGTGCATGTGTGTGTGTGTGCGTGTGTCTTCCCTGTGGTAAAAAAAAAATGTCAGCTTCACTCCCGCCTGCAGTCTTTACTGCTGTTTGATTAGGGAGGCAACACAGAGGTACTGCACTGAAACAGCCCTGCTTCTCCTCTGTTTGTGTGTGTCATGTATATGTTTATCTAGGCCTGTGAATTTGTGTACATGCACGCATTGTGTGTACATCAGTGCCGCATCATAATCTGAGCTTATAGGTGCCTCTTTGTTTACAGTACCACTTTGAAGACTGTATGGTACATGAGTGGATGTGAATGTGAAAGAGTGTGTGTTTGCATCTGTGATTCTCTGTGTATGTCTTTGTGAGAGCTATATCATAATCTGGTTTCTAAAGAATCACTTTCTATGTTTACCCTGATGTCACTTTGATGAGTCTCACCCTCAGGCCAAGAAAAAACTGTACCACAGATGGATACGTGCCGAAGCTCATGGAAATAAGCAGTCGTTTACAGTCACCTCTATTTCAGCACCTCAAACAATACCATCCTGATGGATGACAACGGGCCTGGAAAATAACTTCTCTGCCTTGAGGCTACAATGGCTGGCTCATCCCAAAATTCATCAAACACCTTTAGTATTTTACCAGCTATGCTGAATACACCACCGGAGTATGAATCCATGAGCAATCCATTTTACCACAACATGTGTCTCTTTTCACCAGTACCCACCAGATGACCGTTTGTTGACCCCCCCCCCCCTCTCCAAACTGTCCAATCATAACTAAGCAACCATAACTACACAAGGTCGGCCTGTCAAGCTTTTGAATTTTCAACAAAAGCATTTTGTATGAGGCAGTGCAAAGAGTATCACTCTTACTCGAGAGGGAGCCTTGTCTTATCCTTTCCCAACAAAATACCCACCAGCCAAAGTGTACGGACTGAATTAAACATTGTGTTATCTGCTCTAACGTAACCTGAAAGTGTTAGAGATGTCCAGCTACCTATAGTTTACTACAGTACCTAGTAACCGAGCTCGGCTGCAAGGCCAAGGAGCATGCCATTAAGCAGCATTAACTAAATTAGTTGTGGGGTTTAGGTTACGTTAATGAAAGCCCAGTTGACAGCTAGCTTATCAAATGTTTAGTATTCACCCATTGTGATGTTAGCAGCTCTGTCCTGCTCTTTATTGGATTTTGGGGTTTACACTCCCCCCAGCTCCAGCCAGCATCACCAGTTAGTCTTCTTTGTAAGTACAGTAAAAGTGAAAGATGTTTTTAAAATACAAAATATGTAAGCTAAGCAGCCAACCAATGTTAAGTTAGAATAAATCAGAATCTGATCTTACCTTTTTTCTTAGTTAGTACTATGACTAACTAGCTGTACAGTACACAGCCAATGCTTTTTATTTATTCAGATGTCTTCCACATTAGCTGATGAGGATGCTAACATTTTTCTGGGGTTGTAGCTTGACCTCAGTCTTTTAGCACAACTGAGTATTTAGCCATCAGGTTCTTGTATTTCAATGCAACAAATTAGCCAGAGTAATTAAAAAGTTAGTAAGAGACAACGTTTCAACTAACTTCAGCTAATGGGAGCAACGGCTGGTAAAATCAGCAGTTAGAAAATGAGATGTCTGATTTTTTTCTACTTCTGTCTGAAATCAAGGACCCACTGATTCAAAAATCTAAATGAATTTCCGCTTGACAGGCAATGCACTGTAATAAAATGAGGCAGGACTCTATTGCACTTTGATTAAAAAAAAAAAAATCTTCTGCTGCACATACTGTAAAGACACAAGTTTAAAAAAAAAAAAAACAGCAAAAGAAACATTTGATAAATGATAAGGATAGCAGTGAAGAGGATAGCAGTCTTATCCTCTTAATTAGATCAGCTTGAAGATGTTGTGCTGCTGTGTCATCACTTTTATTTCTCTCTATGCCACATTCGGGTTATCCGTTTGCTGCTGACGCTGTCCATCAGTCAAGCTGAGACGTGGCTAACGGCTAGCTAAGTGGTGCTAATTGAGCTGGGGTCATGCAATAATAGTTTCATGCAATGGAACATCATTCATCAGCTCTCAGCCAGCAGAGAGAGCGATGAGATAGAGGGATAAAGGAGGGGGGTGAGGGACACATCAGTCACTTTAACACAAAGTTGGACAAAGAGATGAATGATAGACAGATGAGGTGGAAAAGGGGAGTAAAAAACCTACAGAGACATGTGGAAGAAGAAGAAAAGAGGGGGAATGAACAGACTACCTCCACATTTACTGGTTAAATAGTTTCCCATTCATCCACGGCTAACACGGTTTCCAGCAGACTTTGTCTGACACTAACACATACACAACAGATATATACTATAGTCTAGATTTGGGAACATACTGACAAATGCTCAGACTTGCATTTAGTATTTTCACTCTGAGCAATGTGTATCAGTGAGTGTGTTTCTGTGTTGTTTGGAGTGCATTTGAGTCACCATATAAACAGATGTGGACACACAACATCCAAACAGTACCAGTAGATCTTTGGCCACAACAAAATGATCTGTTACACTTTTGTATAGAATGGTTTAGTTTACTTAACATTTGTACCATATAACTGTGTGTGTGTGTGTGTTTTCCACCTTGAAGGTGAGCCAGCTTTTTTCAATAACTATTCTACCCTCCTGACTATGGTCCTTGAATCTTGATTTGAGCTGTAACAGTATGTGAGTCAAACAAGCATGAGGGCTATTTTAATTCATTTAATTCATTTTCCTTACCTGTTTCTTATGTGTTTTTCTTTTTTTTTTTTTTTTTTAACTTTTTTTTTATATCCATGAATATTTACATGTATTCTGCTTTATTGTTTTGTATCTTTGCTAAGTAACAACCATACACTGGCGGTCAAGTACTGATCACCCATCACATTAGCAATGAGATAAAAGATAGGGTGTACTTACTCTCTTGTTGCTGGTTTTCCCCTCTCAGCACGAACTAAACTAACACACGCACACATTCACGCACACATAGTAAAGTAACCAACCATACGAGGACAGAGCAATTACCAAGTAAATGGCAAATTTAGCACGAGACATGGTCACCGCTTTTCACTGCAGCTTGTCAGCCCACTGTGTATATGTGTCCTACATACTCATGGTGTGTCTGCAGGATGAAATGAACCCTTGTGACCCCACAACCTCAATTCATGAATTTGACACTAGATATGTACATAAACAAACCAATCCACACACACACAAAGACACACACATCTTTAAATCTATGGGTTAGAGGTTGGAGCTCAAAGGTGAAATCAATTGGCAATCATTTAATAGACAACAAGACTTTGTGTGACATTGCAATTACAATGTCTTGTAATTGTGTCCAGTCATTTTTAGGATAGCTCATAGAAAGCTAACATAAATCACGATTCTTATATTTGCTCTTTGTTGCAGAAACTGTTGCTACAAAACACATTTTACTCTCATTGCCAAACTGAAAGATATTAATGTAAGGATTCATAACCTCTGCGCAGAATAATCACAGAGCCCTTCAAACACTTTGTGCACCCCCAAACACACCTCACGCTACAAAAGGAATAAGCTACTGAAGTGCTGACAGGAAAGAAAGAAAAAAGAGAGAGAGTATATTTGTGAGGTTCAGTCCTACCTCTCTGCAGTGGAGTAGGCCTTTCTCTGGCACATCACCGCCAACGAACTGCTTCCCGGCGCCATTTCCTGTTTGATCTCCCACGCGACGAGGTTGCTGGGTTTCACCGACAGGAAGTTGATACCTGACTGGAACCACACCCTGCAGAGGAGGATGAAATAAAGACAGAAACGAAGAGAGAGAGAGAGAGAGAAGAAGTTAATCTAAAGTTCACACAAGCACATCATAAACAAAAGAGGGAAGAAAGCAGAGTTGTCACAGTGACAGGGGGATTTGCTTAAAATTGAATTTGCTTTGCTTGGAATTTCCCCTGTCCCAATTCTCCCACTGATTTTCTTTAATCCGTGATATGTGCCATACTCTCTTTAATGTCTTTTAAAATTGATTCACACAGCATGGTCTCACCTCCCACAGTATGTCTTGATGGGAGAAGACAAAGGAGTAGTGGGATCTCTTATGGAAGTTAATATTTTTATCAGAATAAGTTGTGCGTGGAGGATGTATAGGAAGTGTGCCGAGCTGGAGGTAAAATCAAATGTACATTGTGGTTTTTCTAATGAAACAGGCAACAATGACTGGCCTTTTTTTTTTCTAGCAATGTGTTTTTGTTTTTCCTCTCATCAGCACCTCCTTCACTCCTTTTCCCAAATATTTGTTCTTTTTAACTTTCTCCCCTCAGGAATTTGCAAAATTACATTAACTTACATTAAAATAAATTAAATCTTCTATCTGTCCCTCAGGTGTTGCCACCAATCTTCCTCCCCCTTCTCCAGTTTTCCTATGTTCTTTCTAAAGTTAGATTTCTTCATCAAGTCGTCTCTCTTCTCATCATGTAACGTTTTTTTCTAAACTTGATCTTTTCTCATCCAGGTTTTCCTTTAATCTGGATGAATTCCTCCTCCATGTATCTTGGCTCCAACTCTCCCAACTTCCATTTCTGCTTCAGTTTTCTACCAGATCACATACCGCTTCCATCTTCCCTGTCCTTCCCCTCCAGATGTCCTCCTTGTTTCCTCCTTCCCTCGTCACACTCTCTTCTTTACTTTCCTTACCAGGTCTCCTCTTTCATCTCTTTTCCTCACCTCCTTAGGAAACGTTTCTTCTTTGCATCTATCCCTCTGTGATTTCCTTCCATTCTTTCCTTTTTCTTCCCTATATAGCTTATTTCATCCCTCCCTCTGCTCCTCCTCCATCCTTCAATCTCAAGGCATCCTATGGTTAATCTCTTTATTTTCTTTCTCTCCTTCTCCCTCGCTCTCCCTCTTTCTCTAATACGTCGCAGTGTGTTTTGTTCTACTTATCACCTTGACGAGACCCTCCCTTAGTTTATTAACACACTTTATGGGCTCGCACACACATGCACACACACTTGTTTACTGCTTTCCTTATTAGCACGCATACACTAGTCTCTGGCAAACAACTCCTGGAATAAACTTTTTCCTCTACACAGAAGGGAACAAAAAATCTGCCAATCTTCTTTGTCTCCCTCCTCATTATTACTTTCTTGTGTTTGTCTTGCTTCATGTCTTGCCAAAAACAGCCTGTAAATATGTCATGGCAGTCCCTTGCCATGTTCTCTGTACATATTTTTTGGTGTGTGTATGTATATATGCACCTGAGTGTGTGTGAGTCCATGTGCTGTAATCTAAGCAAGATGCTTTTAGGTGTTTTTCGGTACAAGGGAACAACTCTCTTGTGAAAACTTGAAAACACTTCTCTTTTTTTCCCTGTTTCATTGGTCTTAGTTTTCTTGGTGTATATATAAAGAGGAAGGAATGCTCCCTGGTTGACCGTTGTTGTGTGTTGTTTTTGTGCTATGGTTAGGAAAAGGAAGTGTGAAGTTGCAAAAAAAAAAGTACTGTTTTGCAAATGAGGCAGGGTACACATAGTTTGAGTGGGGGGTGAGCTCATGTTCCCAAGTAAAATACTGTGTGTGTGTGTGTGCGTGCGTGCGTGCGTGCGTGCGTGCGTGCGTGCAGCACAGCATAAAATAACGGGCGGTCCCCAAAAAACCCCTTTTTTATTATTCAACAGCTGAATGTTACATAAAATTAATTCTCCTGAAAACTCCCTGCTGTTGTTCAGCTTCCTTTGCTTATTTCTCTCCATCCCTCTCTCTTTCGGTATCTTCCTACCTCACCCTCCTCCTACCCCCTCTCTCTCTCCCTTTCACACTGCCCCCCTCCCTCAGCCAAATCAGAATTGAAGATAACTCACTTCAAAGGAAATTTACTGCACCCAGACTGTGGTAATGCAAAGCAATGAGTTAGAAGACGGGGGGAAAAAAACAGTTGATATATTGTGAATTACACAATGACAAAAATGGACAATGAGGGAAGACACGTGTATGCCTGAACACTGGCTGAGATACATTCATCCCAGAGATTTTTAGATGACAAGGTTGTGGCAAAGACAAATCATAAATAAAACATACTTGAAAAAATAAATAAATAAAACTTCTCCAGCACTCCTCCTCCATCAAAAGTGTGGGAGCACAAATCTTGTTCTTGTTCATGTAATATCAAATAAGACTCTCTTGACCACAGTCTTAAGATTCAAAACACATTTAGACAGGCATTCCTAGAGGACAACCAAACCAGAACTAAAACTGTGACAGGCTCAGGACTGCAACCCACATTAGCCCAAATTCAATACAACCACTATTACAGAACTCGGAGGCTGTCTCTGAACATTTTGAGACTGACTGCCCATGATTATGCCGGGCATATTGTGTGAAGACTGACAACCAAACACTGCAGCAATCGTGTATGTCAGAAACTGGCAGTTTTGTGCAATTGCGTGGTATTTAAATCCGACCATTTCAAGGACAGTACAGATCAGCGTGAATGAGGCAATAGCGTTAGGCTTTTTCCTTACAATGTCACTCATGCTTCTTTCTTGCAGCTTCACTGTAACGAGACTGTCCTCACCAGAGAGCAGCATTTGAAGTTTAATCACACACTTAACGAACCCTGCATTTTCCTGACAGGAGATCTCTCGCCATGATGCGAGGGGTCATAAAATTACAATGCTTAATGTGAAAGGAGTTGTTGTTGGGATGAACCTCAAGAGAATTGGCGCTTGACTCTTCGGCTCTGTGCTGCATTTTAATATCTTTCAGCTCACTGTTTTGTTTTTCGCAACCTACAACTTAACTCTCACTGCTCTCATCAACTTTGTTTTCAGACAAAGCAGGCAGCTGTTTTCAGGGGGGAAAACACTGTATAGTGCCTGCACAGCACCAAACAGCAGATAGAAACAGTTAGCAACAAGCTGGTCAACAAGTATTTAGCAGCGGCAGACATTTCCCTCAAGAGTTGTTGGATATCAAAACAGTGCTAGAAGGTGAGAGAGTAATTGTTGCTCTGTGTCTACTGGGTGTGTAAATAGGTAACTACTTAGAGGTATTTCAGTAAGTATTATAACTTTACAGGCACAAAATATGTCAAACATCTCAGTGATATTGTGGATTATTCCCCCAGGCAGCCCGCATAAATGGTAATAAGTAACTTTCCTCCTTGCTCTTGCCTAAAGTATGAGATATATTTCTTTCAATATATGATACTTTCAATATCAACCCCTGAAATTCAGAGGTGCTGTATGAGGAAAGAGGTAGATTGGTTGATTTTACACGTGTTGCATGTGATGATGAGCACCCATAACCACAACAGACACACACACCCACAGAGTCACATATGTAAGGAAACAAAGCGACACTGTTGTCCCGTGGTGCATCTGTCAGGGCTTTGGTGTGTGTGTGTTGTCTGTCAACAAGTAGGATGATGGACAAGGCTGCGTCCCTAAGCTGCTTCTGTCAGATCTGTGTACAGCAACAGAGCCTGACAAGTGTCTGTGTTTCTTTCTTTCTCTGTCTTTCGTAGTTTTTAAGTAATGCAGGACGACAAGTAAAACGTCTCCCTCGACTTTATCTCTGTATCTTTCACTTTGCCTTATATATCTCCCTCTATTTGTTTCCACCTTTGTTCATGTCAAGGATGCTGCTCGGTCTTGGGTGACTAATCAACATACACTGTATATTTATAGGTATATGTTGTTTCCTTCATTATCTTATTTCTTCTCACATAACGATCTATGAAATACTTACTTCAACAATTTAAAGGCAATACAGATAAAACACCGAAAACATTAACTAGCCATCTACTCGTACCTCGTTCCCTTGGTGACACTCATACATCACACACGTTCACAGCTACAGTCAGCTCCTGTTGGCCATTCAGTAGCTCACAGAGCATTATAATTGATTTTCTTTTCCCTTTTTCTCCTGGAGCAGTGCCTTGTTTATGGGCACTTCAATACTAGTTTTCCAAGTGAAAAAAATCAGTGGAGGGAAAAAGCAAGAGGGAATTATGCCAAAAAGCCACACAGTGAACGTGTTCCCATTTGCTCTTAAATCGCCATTGCAATTTTAAATGCAAAATGTGCTTCTGTCATTGTGGTGATGTCTATGCCCAGAGGGTTTGTTTACCTTACTTACAAAGACTTTACCTCTTTCTCCAAAAGATATTCTGAGAATTTAGATTTCATCTTTAGCTGCATAACATGCATATGACAAAATTCTGGACTAGGTCTCATCAATTTAGGGAAAAATGCCTGTTATTCACCTCATAATATTTACCAGATACCTGGTTAACGCCTTTAAAAAAAAATACTACTGACAAATGAAAGAGAACAGTTGAATGGAGAGACGGAATGATAGGAATGTGAATGAAGCAATGCATATTTATAGCTTAGCCTTTCCACACAGAACTAGTGACCCTTGAAAGCCGGCAATATGTGCGCGAAAAGGATAACAGATTGTTCTCCTGAAAAGATGAATGACTTAAATTCAATTAATTTCTTTTACACCTCAGCCTTTAACTAATCGTTCCGCATCCTCACCTGGTTTAAACCTTTCATTCTGCAATGCGCGAAAAAAAAGGAAAATATTTTTACAATTTATCACAGGAGATTGTAAAATTGCCAGGAGATGAAGACTGAAAAATGTATCTGCTTCTGGTTTACACACACGTACACTTAATCATGGTCACCAATACACACCCACACGCAGTCTCTCTCTTACACAGAAGCACAATCAGTAACACAAGGTCATGCAGACCTGTGAGTCACATATGACACTGCATGAGTAAATCACCGCAGTGTTAGTTGTAACTCTAGACACTGGGTTTCCTTGAACAGCATCAGATGATAGGAGGACTGATTTACACTCACGAGAGACAGAGGAGGGAGAGAGGGAAAGAAGAGGGAGAGGGGGGCGGCAAGCGAAGAGGAAAAGGGGAGACTAGTTATAGGAATGGTTATTTCACTAGAAGCAAGCAAATAAACTTAAAACGCACTTTTTGAAAACAGAAATTACAAAGTGCTTTACAGTGAGAGGTATTGTGTAAGGGAAGAATTAAGTGTACAACCAATAAAGTAAACGTTTCAAGAAAGCCTAAGCAATTAAAAGGGATATATGCTTTTTAAAGATGTGACCTGATTCATTGCTCACACTTGCTTTACATTAATGGACCAGTGTCTAGGATTTAGTGGCATCTAGCAGTGTAGTTGCAGATTGTGACCCTCTCCACTTACAGTACCCTTCTGTCCCAAGGGGAAAGGAGAAACCATGGTGCCAGCAAAAATACCCATAAAAAAGCCCTTTCTAGATTTAATATCATGCCAGTATGTCCGATGTTACATATTGAATCTGTTAGTTGTTTAAATTCTTTCATCAATTGTGCAATAATTACCTGCCTACAACACTGTTAAACAATAGATGAATTACAAATGCATGTTGTGAGCACCAACAGTGGCCCCTATCCAGGTTCTTTTTAGCCTCTTTAAATTCATTATATCCTGTGAAACTCCTTGTCTCTACACCATCGTAACCTCTGGAAAGTACCTGCTGCGGGGTAAATAAACTAACGTAGAACCTCCCATTATAGCATAAGCTTTTATTGCTTGAAAGGTCTCTGTGTTGAGAGCATTTTGGGCTTTAAATGGCTAAAAACTGACAGATCTCTTCGGGAAGAACACAACTCAAAGAGCTTAGTAAGTCTACCAAGGCTTAAAAGTGATTTGGATGTGTTACTCTAACGAGTAACAAATTGATGAACAATATTTTAGGAGATAAAAGTAGATCTTAAGCACTCAAAGTTTATGTGCTTCTGCTGCATACATTATTCTGATGTTCTTTTCACTTCATCAGTTATCAGTAAAAAAAAAGGTGCAGCAAAGATTTAAACCATCTCTATTATGTAGAAGATGCTCTCAAATATAACGGCTGCTAATGCAGAGCCACAAAGAAAGTACGTGCGATGATGCTGCAGGTATTACCTTGTCGTTGATGTAAGAGGAAAGGTGGATTGTCTTAGATCAAGTATGTCACTGGTGTTATGAAAACGGCATCTCCTGATTAAATCTGGCTCACAGAACCTCCAGAAGACTCAGCAGTAAATTATTTGCTGTCAACAACGATAAGACTTAAGCAAACCAATTTGAAAAGTACTGTTGTCACTGGATCACTACTATGAACATCATTACAATAAAGACTGCAGAGGTCCTGAGGGATAGGTACTCTACTCTAAGTTTGTGACTTGGACTCCCAAGGCCACAGATGATTGCAAGCTGCAGCAACAACCCTGTGGCGAGCACATCTGTAGCTGCTGTGCCACTTGCTGTATTCTTGGTCTATAATAACTTTACCACAAGGCCGAAACAAAAGAATCGCTAAATGCATTGTCTGTGTTACCAAAATAAAGGATGCACATCAAAAAAGAAATGACTTGTGAGCATTTCTGCTTCACTCTCCCCTTCTCTTATGTTTCATGCTCATCCAATGTGCCAAAAGTGTGGTAATGATAGATTTTTTATTAGAATACAACACATAACAAATAGCATTTCTGTTCTTCTGAAGCAAAACAGCACTCTCCCATGAATGCAATCCTTTCCGGAGGTTAATCTCACTTGTCTTCAGCTATCAGCTTCAAAAAATTCAAAGCAGAGATCTCCAGTGTGAACGCCAATGCACTTACAAAAACAAAAACCATAGTTCCTATGGTTTCAATGAATACATGTAAAAAAATCCTTTATTCCCCCTTGTGAGGTTGTTCTTTCTTGTCTAATGCTATTACTCCAGGTTTCCAGTGATCCATAGCTCTAAGCTTTGTGTTCAATACTATTGGTTTCTTGTAATGTTCAAGGAATTTAAGCTTATTTTACAGTTGCACTCATTGTCATGCCGCTCTTGATGAAAGTGTCAGCTAAATGCCTAAAATGTAAATGTAAAATTCAAAACCTAAGAGGCATTCTTCTCAAAACAAAAGAGCAGACCCGGAGCCATATGCTACGTGTCAGAAAATGTTGCTGCATGTACAGCAGCAGATGTGTCCAAGAGAGAAAAGCAAAAGAAGACACGTTGTTTTTTCTAAAGTTCCTCCTGGAACAGATGTTTTGGAGGAAGACACGTTGAAAGGATAGTCTAAGAGTCCACTGTAATGTTCATGTCCAACAGTTCTTACAAGTAAATAAAGCAGCACAATGCCAAAATCTGACAGCACAATACATTTACACTAAAGGAGTTCATTGTCAGTGTGTTGTACCTTTTGATCTGATCAAACCTTTGCAAATGGCTCTGACTGGCGTAGAAGACAAAGCAAAGTAGAGGTTCAAGCAGTGGTTTGTAAATATCTGAATGTTAAGATGAACATGTTCAGGCCAAAGGAAGCTATCTAATTGAATTAAATTACAAAAATATGATTCAATGTAGAAAATTGATTATTAGAAGAAGAAAAAAAAGATTGCCTGTAGTTTAAATCCCGACATTGATGATTCATGGCTTAAAGAAAAAGACTTGGCATCAATAAGTAAAATGGCAGCAGTTCTTTCGAGGCCCCACAGATGTTCAGTAAAATTCAACACATCACCTGCATATTCCTCGTCTGGAGAAGCTGCTGCCATTGGACATGAGTGGCATTTAAATGAGTGAAGTGTCAGATCATTAAAATCTTGTTTTCTGCATTTCCTGCTTTTTGAGAGGCAGAGGCAAAACAATCTGTTGTTGTGATAGTATCACTGAGAAAAGGCAGGGTTACTTTTTTACAAGTGACAAACTGTCAGTGCATTGAAAGTTGAGAAAGTGATTTCAGTTACAAGGGCTTAAGAAGTCTCAAAGTTGGTGCTGTAACAAGAAGTTTGCCACCTGTGATCATGCATAAATCTTGGCTCATCAGATTACTGCAATACCAGTGGTAAGATAATAGCCCTGGCCTTGATATTTCAAAATCCAATTAAAATAATTTTTTGATGCATAATCCATAATACATAAAGACAAAAGTCACATAAACTTGTATGAATGAAGTTTACTTTTAGATTACATCAAACTTTTTGAAAGTAGTGTACATTAATATTTATTTTCAGTTCAGTCAAGAGCTTCACTGATCCTTGAATGTATGCATTTTTTGAAGTTGGAGTGATGGACAGATTGGAAGGCAAGGGTTTTGAAAGTTTAGAATGCACAGGTGGGACTGCGTTTAAGACGCGGTGAGACAGATGGGAAGCTGTAAGCACGGAAATTCATCATGAACAGTTATTAAACATTTGAAAGAAAGCTGTAAAACAGTCCTGTTATGTTGGTCAGAGGTCAAATGTGTCTGTGAGAACATCTGTTATATGATGCAACCAAGATGTTTCTTTTCCTCTTTTTTTGCTTTCAATTTCTCTCCACTGATTAATTTTGAGGGGCTTTTATTTACTGTGGTCTCTTTTAAATTGTTGTCTTTTTATCCTGTCTTTCATTTTTTATTATTATTTCTTATTCTTCTCTTGCTGCAAAACCCTGAAAACATCAGATCTGTTTGGACTAATAAAGAGACTGTGTGAATGTAAACAAATGCTGTATTTCCATCATGGAAACAGTCCATTTTCTATTTTCCTTTGCAGTTCTGATAATTTGATTGAATTTTCTACTAAATGACAAACAGCAAGACATTTTGAGGACTCCCTGCATGCATTTTCTGATTATACTGGTAACTATGGCTAGATCAACAGCTATATAAATCCTAGTTTTCCCAATCACCATGGTGATGAGACCATGCCAAACAGTTGCCTAATGTTTTACCTAATGGGATGTTATGAAATGTTTCCACATCATAAAGCCGTATTTTGTGTGAAAATGCCTGTCATAACAAAAACATGAAGGCCTGATGTCCAGATGACAGGGAAACCTAACTGACTACGTACTCTGGCACGCAGACCAACCTCAGACAAAATGACCTGTTCTAATAAGGAGTGAGAGGTCACCCCCTAAGCGCCAACAAACATAACCAAGCACACGCACGCACACTCTGTCTCTTTGGCTGTCTTTCTCCACAGACACTCTGTCCCTGAACAGCTGGCTCCCTAGTTATACGAGTTTACTGCAAAATGACTATTGTGCAATAATGATAGAAGCTACTGGAAAACAGAGATGTATGTGCAAGTGTCTGATTCTGTTTGCGTGTGTGTGTGTGTGTGTGTGTCTGATTCAGCGTAAACATGTGACTTTCCTTAGACTACATGCCTCTTTACTCAATGTGTGGGTGCTTATACATGCCCGTATGCACATATGTTAAACTCACTTGTGTGTAAATTATGCATGAGTGAGAAAAGTGCCATCAGATGCCTCCTGTTCCAGACACAGTCTTTGTTTTGCACTGCTGCTCAGAGCAGCCCTTGGCATCATCAACCCTGCAGGGGTAGCCATTAAAGATGTCCCTACTTATACATCCACCCTATATCTGTCCTACATAGCATTAAAGATCTTAAAACACTATAATGGAGTTTAATCTGGATGATCATCAGTAAAAATGACAACATGATCATTTAGCCAGCTGTTGAAACCCCAGAATTTCTATAAATAATTTTCTGATATTGTGTTTTTGTTTTGCTAGACTTGTAATTCAAATATCAGCTGCCATTATTTTTGATTTCAAGTCAGTTTAACAAACTTTAAGTTTAAAAATGAATCCATACGGTATGCACCATGTGATCATGGTCCAGGACACAGTGGATTTGGAGTATGGCTATTAAGAGGATGATGTCCTGTACTGGGAAAGGTGGAAGTCAATGCAGCTTAATCCAGACAATTGTCCTAAGGCAACTGTCATTCTCAGCTGGAGAGCAGCGGTAAGCTCACCACTGACCATGACTACAGTTATGACTACATTAGAAATACAGTGATGCTGCTGAAATATTTCTTCTCTATGCATTCTGTGACAATTTGACTACTGTAGGTCATAATTAATGAAGTGCCAGTCGGGTTGAGGACTGACAAAGTAGTCCTCTAATATTACACAGCTTAATTAACATTTATGATTTGTAAAGGAAAATGTGGCTATTACTGAGATCGGAGGTGATGAAACAATAACAAACTCTGAAATTATCACACCGATGTATCTTGGACTTCTCTTTATAACCGGATATTTTTGTCACAAAACGGTGAATGTAGGTACTATCAGCATTAAAAGCTCTTCACTGAACAGTCATGTTCATGTTAAGAAATGTTCATTAAAGAGTGAATACAGTCGATGGTTTTGAGGTAGATTGAGATTTCAGGGTTGCCCACAGCCTTCCTGTGTGAAGTTGACATATTTTCCCCACATATGCATGGTTTTCCTTCTCTGGGTTCTTTCCACAATACAAGTTCATGCAGGTTAGATGAATCAGAATCATTGTCTAGGTGTGTTATCCCCCAGTATAGCCAGTACATGGTGCTAAATGATGAATGAATGATTAATGGATGGATGGAGGCAAAAATCTACAATTCTGAACATATCTAAAGTGAACTTTGTTAATGTTGTGGACAATGTCTATACACAGGAATGAATGCAAACTACACCAGTAAGATCCCTTAAATACAAGCAAATTCAAAGTTCTAACAGAATCACTGGAAATGGAGTTTGAATGCACAAGTTACAAGGCTCGCTGATTGACTTCAAGATTAGCTGAACCCTCGGGGTGCTACCATGAAAATGGAAAATCAGCAGGTTTATTGACATAAAGCTGTGAACAGGCTGCATGAGTATTGTTGTTTGTATTTCATAAACAATTAAACTTGATGCACCTTAATGAAAGTCTGACTCATCTCGTTTTATCAGTCCAACAGCACTGCAGGTATACCAATTCTTTCTTCAGCGTTTCACTACTGGCATACAAACAAATTTAGTGAAACACCAAACTAACACCAACTTGTTACTGTCGCTGTGTTTGTAGTCTCGATTGTTCCTCTCGGTGGATGCTGCTAAAGTGCAGCACTTCAACACGCATGCAGTAAAGCATGGGACTTTTACAACTACTATCTCTGTACACATTTTTAAGCAGAACACTGGAAATGTAATCTGCATAGTTTGATGCTTGGATACTGGATCCCTTTCAAATAAAAACCCTCACACACAGAATCAAACCGCCCACTCTTCTTCCCACCACACATGGGATTAGGACGACATATTTCTCTGTAAACAAAGACACAGACAATAGTGGTGGGTTGTTGGCTGCTGTAGTAGCTTTGAGCTAGTCCTCTGGGCTGAGGTCCCGGATTAGCAGTGTAGCAACCAGCTACTCCACCACAGACCGCTTTCTGGAGGCAGAGACTGAAATGCTAAAGGACTTTTACTATTACTTACTATTAGTACTATTTGCTATTAGATCAAATTGGAAAATAATTTAAGGAAATTCCTCTCTGTTTATATGACACTGTATTGTTAAATAATTGTGTTTCATTTTTTTGGCAGTTATATTGGACAGTTTGGAGTTTCACAGTATTTTGTACCAGAAGGCAAAGGGAGGCAGCTACAGGTCAAAGAGAGCTGAAGTTGAATTATTTCTATTTATAGTTACTACTAAGAACACTGTGCACCTTCTTGACTTAGAATAAGGCTAGTTGGCCCTGACATTCACTAAAATATATCAATTCACAATAATGTGCTTGTTAATCTGATTGGTAATTACTTTTTCCCCATTGTATTCTGAAAGTACTACTTTCATATTCTATGAAGTGCTGCTCCACATAAAAATTGTCTTTGACTTTACAAAGTCTCACTTTCTGTAGATGAAAAGTTGGTACTTTTGTTCTCGTTATTGACCCTGACTTCACCTACAAAGGTGAGATGGTGGTGGCAGGTGAGCAACAATACCCATAGACCACTGGGGCCACAGTCTGCGCCTACTCTGACAGTAAATTGGAAAACTGTCATACCAGTCAGGTTCAGTGTCTTTATATAAATTGTAAGAAAAAGGATTAGCTATGGTGAAATGTTATTCAACATCACATTATGTCCTGCTAACAGACTGCTAGATATGTAATCTTCAGCGAAAAGTTGTTGTTGATTTTTTTCTTTGTAATGTCTGTCACTGAAACCTTAAACTACCAGTTACAGTTGTGCCACCGTTATCAAGAGTAATATTAGGGAGCTATGAACATTGCTAATGAACAAGAGACCGATTATGATGGAAACAGTGCTAACAGCAGGGAGAATATTAGGACAAAATAGACCACATGTGGCTGAGAACTGTTTACCCAACTGAGGAATAAAGCTCCATGCAGCTCATTTGGATGAAAAGACAAAAATTTAAGAGTCCAAGCCTACAGCCGCTCATTTATTATGAGTGGAAGAGGTCCAGAAGTATCTCATCCCTAAGTGAGCGGATGGCACCGAAAGGCTAATCACCGTGGGAGAGTTTGTGTGTGTGTGTATGTGTAATTTCATTGGCATTTATCAACTAAACCATCCAACTGAAGTCAACAAATCACACACACACACATCTACTCTGACTAGCTCAACTGTACATTGAGCGGACATGCACACCGACATCCAGAGGCGCACACACAAACACACATACATTTTTCTGAGCTCAGCCAATAAAGACACGTCTCGGGGGGCTCTAACAATGGTAACCAAGGTACCAGTTGGCAGACAGAACAAACAAATAAATACGTCGACAAAACCAGCAAACACCAAGTTTGATCAACAACAACCACAACTGGGAGCAGAGGCTCAGTGATAGGAGGGCAGCCACTGGAGTCTGAGGTGTGCTTCTGGAGCAACAACACATGTCATTTCAGCTTGTTCATGTCCGCAGAGAAATGTGCTGTCAGACTGACAGTTTGCACATTCACACACAGATCAACATGAACAGGTGAAGTGGATGTAGGCGCTTAGGGTATATGTGAAGTTGTATGGGTTGCTCAGTTGGTCTGTGAGCTGTCAGGGTGTTTTTACTGCTTTGAATCTGGTTGGGGAACAAAATTTCAGGAAACTTAAAAACTAAAATTGAGAATTGACTGTAGAGAGGGAGGGATACATGCTGCAGACACAATGTCAACACATGTGCACTGAATGAATATATATGGCAGCTAATAGACAAGACAGACAATAAGCAACATGGATACTGTGAATAAGAAGAATGTGTTTTGAGTCATTTTGTATTTTAATCAGATCTTGGATGTGTCCTTTCTGCAAACAGCCCACGATCTTAATCAAATATTTAATAATTATAATTAAACAGCTAACAAAAAAAAAAACTACTGCTAATGATTAATTAGGGGGCAAGAGGTGAAACAGACAATCTTACAGGAGAGCAGCAGAGTAAGTGAGAATATTTAAGCTTTCTGTGAGATCAACCGTTCAAGATTTTGGCAATTTGAACATTCACTAAAACCAGCGAGTGAACAAAGCATCAGAGAAGCTTGAGGATGCGAATTTCAACATGCTCACATTGTAGTGCTAATCTTAAGCAGAGCTAAAAGGTTAAAACGGTCACCTGCTGAGGGAGAGATGCAGCGCCTCAGGGTTCCATTATTGTCATCGCAATTAAAAACCTCAGCAGAGGTGCACTTTAAAAGAGCTACAATCCTACCCTTTCTTCTCTGCTTCAATAACACTTGTAAGATGTAGACTCACACTTGTATGCGCACGCACTCATCACTGCTTGGCATGAGGCAGCAATTGTGGTGTTCATAATGGGCTCTTTCATGCTACACTTCTTCTTTGCTGCATGTGTATGAGTTTGGATGTATGTCATTCAGGCATTTGAAAGACAGAAAAAAGAACAGACATAGGAAGAGGGAAGACTGAGAGAAGAACAGCATGGATTGTGAAGTATAGACGATTAAAGTTCACCATGAGGAATGACAATGAGATGCAAAACGACATGGAGGAATGAAGTAACTCACTTCAACTGCATTACACAGTTGTATGTTTATTCATTTATGTATTGTATATGTTAAATTTGATGTATCATCATCAATTTTCATTGAGAATATACCTACACCTACCTTTTTTTGTTTTTTTTTAAAGAAATGCAGTTTCTTAAAACGTAAAACGTTACGTGGAGACATGAACGGTCACACAAACCATATAGTGCACTAACAAAACACACACTGTATGAATTACGCAGACAGAAGAGAAAGATGTCAAGAGTCACAGCAAGGAGACAAGGCACCAAATTAAGAAGACTAACATGCCGTATGACAAAAAAAGGGAAGAAATTATAGGGAATTGAAGGCAGAAGAGGACAGGGAGGGGAAGAGTGACAGAGATATGAATTAAGAGAGAAAGGGAAATGACAGGACAGCCACAATGACCTTTAAGAGCTGAAGAGAAATGGATAAACAAATACAGTTCACACGTCTTTGTGTGCGCTACTGCTTGAGTTTTGCTTGGTGTGTGTGTGTCTCTGTGTGTTTGACAGACATCTCTGTCCGGTCCTGTCTGTCTTTGGTCCAGGTGCTTCAGTGTGATAACAGCTCCGCCTCCCTCCTCTCCTCCCTCCTGGCCTGACTAAGTCTACTAATTCAACGCGCCACCGACAGAAAGCTTGTTTCCACTTCAAGAGTCAGCTCTTTGGAACTCATTCAACAAAAACATCCAGTGTAGACTTTTAGGAGCTCATTCAATGAGCTCTCTGAATTTATTTGCCATAGCTGACTCATCTACACTGCAATATGGAGTTAACATCAAAATGACAAATAGAGGTGGCAGAAGCCTAATGGTGAGAGAAGTGAGCTGCTGGCCGGAGGGTCATACGCTCTTGATGACTCCTGAGCAGGAAAATCCGGCCAGAGGAAAGTGAGTGAAACTAAGTGAAACAAGTCTCTTCTCCTTAACAGTGATGCTGAGGCACCAGGTCTGCCAGCTGCAAAACAGCAGAGGACTAATGTTGTACTGAGCAGCTCCCAGGTGGGAAAGTTTGGAAGTAAATAAGTGTGAAAAAGAGTGCTGCTGAAGTATGTACTCAGCAATTCTTTGAGTGAATAAAGTTGAAGAAACATGCATTTGAAGCAAAGAAACACTGTCAGCGTTTGATCCTAGGTCTACAAATGGTGAGAGCAAGACAAACTTTCACTGCATGTGCTGTACAGGCAAAAGGCCAAAATTGCCAATTATATCTGTCTTGAATCTTGGCACATGGTTGTGTGTCCATCCTTGCACTTCCATGTTTTCAAGCTTTTCTGATTTTCAGACATTTGAACATGTGAAGGGACGCTTTTAAAAAGGACTCAGGATGTAAGATTCAGGTTTGCTACTAGGCTAAAGGTCATTCTGGCAAGTCAGTTTGGCACATTTTGTGGCCCTATTTGCTCCAATCCAAACCAAACTGTGTGAAAAACAAACCCCATTACTTGGCTTCTGTGTTTCCCTGACTGTTTGTCACTCACAACCACTTTATTCAAGACAAAAGTCAATGGCAGAATCACTCACTATGTCATATCCAACCCTAATCTTCACTATGAGTAGTGTCTAGTATTTAGAAAAAAACTTTCGATATCAGTTGATGTAAAAGGATACCATAGACATTACTGCACTGATCATAACATATGGAATGGTGAATGGACTACATTAATTTAGTGCTTTTACCCAAAGCACTTTACAATTTGCCTCTCAATCACACACACACACATGCTGGTTCAAGCTGCTGGCCCAACCACTGTGCACAATCAGGGGTCAGTATCAGGGTTCAATGCTGAAGGACATGTCAAAACTTGGCATCACACCTAACCAAGTCAGGCAATTCAGTGGTAACCGCTTAAACTTTAGGAGTGTTTTTACAGTGGAAACTGTGAAATATGTGCCGGTGCCCCATAGCTCACTAGAAATACACAAATAATTTCCAAAAAGCCACTACTGAACCTTTAAAGGTCCCTAGAGAGCGTTAACTGATTGTTCATATGTCAAACTGCCACACCCTATCTCTCTTCCCTGCTTCAGTCAGTGGTCTTCAATCAGCAGTGCAAACTCACTAACTCCCCATCCCCACCCCTTCGTTTTGCCATGATGGATAGAGCCTGTTTTTATCCTCCTCTTCTCCTCCCCTGTCCCCTGTCAAAAGCAGAGATTTCTGGGAAGGAGAGGAGGGAAGAGAAGTGAGAGAAGCACAAAGGAGCAGCAGAAAAAGAGCAGAGCAAAGAAAAAAAACAAAGAAAATGAAAGCAGAGCGATCAGAGGTAAAGCTAATGCTCGGGGTCATCTATGGAGCAGCTCCCATGGAGCTGGAACTTCCTTAGATTCAGAAAATACTGTAGATTGTATTGTACCACTCGGTGGTTCCCTCTCCCTAATTTTGGGTTGAAGATAAAGAATCGTTTTATGATTGTTATTAGTCACTGTAAAACAGTTTCTGAAGAAACACAACACGCACATCACATTTTATTTATTCTATAAAGACGTTTTTGAAAAGAAAGATGGCATAATCTGCTCTGATCCAAGTCATCATCTTTATCATTCAATGGTGGCCCAGCAACAAAGGTAGCTGAGGCCAGTAATATGAAGGAAAGGCAGTATGATCACAGCAACGTGTTTTACAAGGGATCCATCTCCTCTCTTCCTCTCTGAGTAATATGCGGTGTGAAATTGTCAAAACAAGCAAGGCTTCGAAGCAGACTTAAAAGACACCTGATACCTCATCCTTCACTAGCCAGCCAGGGTGCTGAGGAAGACAGTAGCAAAGGCTAGGGACACACAGAGTTGATCATATCTGCAGTATAGAGCACCTTAGTTTGTTTGACTTGAGTCTTAGTCTGTGCTTGTTTTTTTAGGTTCAAAAATACACAAAAAGTGACCTATAATAAAGGAAATCTAACCTGATTGTCAGATTTAAGAGTTGTAACCTTGGACCAGAAACATAGTACCTCTGTCCTCTTCACCTCTAATTCTACAGAGGATTATTTGATTCAGTGATTCTCACAAAGTTGTGCAGGTGTGGAGGTCACTGGAGACCCAAGTTATAATATTTCATGAACACATATTCAGCATATTTTATCTTGACAGTATATATATGAAATAAAACCCACATAATAGCTCATTTGAAAGCTCAACTGTGAGGTCTTACTCATCTCATCTCCTCTCCACTTTCCTTTACCCCCGCCTACTCTTTCCTCTCATCCTCCTCACACTTCCTTCCCCCATGTTTCTATCAAACTCCCTCTCTTCTTGCTTCCTCTGTAGCACCCACCTCTATCTCTTCCTCTCTCCCATTAGACTATCTGCCGGAAGCGCTTATGTAACTCCACACTGAACTCTATAGGTGTCTCTCACTCTAATCCCTTCCATGTCCGTGTTGCAAAATCTCTATAATCCTGTATGCCTTCTGTGTCTCATGGCTGTCTGATTATGGCTATAGGGATGTGTACCGATATGGCTGCCCTTCATCTCTCCTGCATGTTGCTGGTTGAATGGATGGTTTGTTAGATAACTGTTTGGTCGACTAGAGATGGATGGGTAGATTGCTTGTTAGGGTGACTGACAAAGTGACTGACAGGTTGGCTCGGAAGCTGATGACTGGATAGCTGTCTGACTGTCTGGCTCGTGCTATGTGTGCATTTGTGGGATGTGTGTGTTTGTGTGTATCCTCTTGTATCTGCTGCTCGGACCACTCTGCATGCCAGTCCCTCCCTATCCAAATTTTCTTCTAAATTCCCTCAACTTTCTTCTTCAGCGAGTGGAGGAGGAGAGAAGAGGAGGCTTGGGTAATTTGGCATGTCAAATGTATTTGGCAAATGTGTGTGTGTGTGCATACATATGTATACAGTGTATTCTTCGGGGGGGTTTTGTGTTCTTTCCTCTCCATTGGAGCCCATAGATATTTTGGCGATGGGTCTCCTCTCATGCCACCCACTACTGATCATACTATGACAGCTTCTGGGAACAAACACACACACTAACACAGACACACACAGACACACACACACACACACAGCAGGTTATGGCATCATACCCCATGGTTTAATTCTTAAAGCGGCACTGGGATCCTGGCAGCTTAGCCTCATTTATCTGTAACACTGACATGGCATGTGAAAAAGAGTGTGTCTGACTGTGTGCAGAAGTAAGTTTGTGTGTATGTATGTTTGCTGTCAATCAGACATCAGTCACACATATGCAACAGTGACAGGTGTCCTGGAAGTCGGTCCTGTTTACACTCAAAAACAGAATCAAACCCCCAGAGGTTGCTTTAACTGCAATGTCAGTGCAAAGTGGAAAGCAGAAGTGGAGAAGTCAGACAATTTATTGTTAATACATTAAGTATTAACAGAGCATTCAATTAAAGAATGGCACAATTAGTGCCTTAAATTCAGAAAAGATGTTATTGTAATACTGAGGCAGTGAGACAATACTGGTGAAATTTGGTGCAGTCCATTGGTTGTTTTCAGCACATTTATCTTCATTTTGTCCTGGTTTGATTGACTGGGAGTGCAGTTTCATGCAATGATTCCCAACTAGCCACAGTAGGTACATCTGCATCTGTCATCAGGGGGTATATTTTTAAAAAGGAATTAGCATTTGAAATGGTAGCTTATTCACATATTTCTTTTCAGGAGGAAAACAAACTCATAAAACATATTAATTGGTGTGATCTTTAGCATATATTGTGTCACATTAACCAATAAACTACCAGGCTTAATGCACAGGACCCACCTGAGTCAGCTGTAACACCTCTAAGCCTCCTGCTGCTTTTGAGAACTTGTGAAAACTAGTAAGCAAGAAAGCAATCAAAACAGCTACGGGTGGTGATAGATTGCTGGCAAGCCAAGGGGAAGTAACGCAACCAAACCTACAGGATAAAACATTATTATGTAATCATTAGGATAATTAATATAGCTAGTGGAACAAATAGATGAAGTAATAATCAGCAAAATCTAATGTAGTAATGCTCATTCTGACAATAAGATTCTCTTATGAACACATGATTCATTATGTTCATTGTTTCATTGTTGCTGTGCCCATGCGAAGCATTGTATGTTGACAGTAGTTTATTTGGTTATAAACAGAAGTAGCTTGGTAGTTATTTTCAGCTGTTATATCTACTGAATATTGCAGCTTAACACACAAACAAAACAACAACGCTGCCACTACTAAAATCTTTGGTACAATAAGTGTCTACCATCAAAGATATTTTTTTTTATGTCTTGAAAAAAGCAGCTTGCATATTATTGTGTTAAACCATGCCGCTCAGACCATTCATTAGTCCAATGTCCAGCAGTGTTTTTTTATTCAATGTCCTTAAAAGGATTGAAATGTGTATCATCTTGTACTCCCTCCATGTCTTCTATCTTACTAGCTGTCCCCTAAAAAACTCATTAGATAGACCATTCTCTGTGATCCAATCCACCTCTGTTGCTTTCTCTATCCTCCTCTGGCATAGTCCTGTTCTGTACCCCACCCCACCCCTCTGCCTCCCACATGCCACCTCCATGCTGGAGGACTCATTATGCCGGCCGACTCTCCCCGTGTCTCTCTTATCACTCTCCACTGGAGTACTCATTACTTTCTCTCGGTCCCCTCTCACTTCTGTTTCTCTGTCTTTCTCTTCCTTTATATCTTAATCTCTGTCTAATACCACACACACACACACACACACAAACAGTTGTACACTGCGCAGTACTTTCTGCTCTTGTTTTTACAAGAATAGCAAAAACTGTTGTATCAGTATTTCAGATATAGTTTTTTTTTATTGGATACTACATGTATAATACATGTAATTGTCTGTGATTAAACCCTTCTGAATATAGACTTCAATGTAAAGATTTTTACATGTTAGCCTGTGTATGTTTGCATATCTGTGTGTTTAATATATGCAATGTTATGTCTCTGTGTATGGGTGTGCATGTGGCATTTGAGTCTGACTATGTGACTTTTGAAAGAACAAATAACATATACACCTAGATATCTAACCCTTTTAAATAAAGAGATGAAATCATAAGCAATAAAATACAGTATTGCTCACTTCAGTACAGTCATGGGTTTTTTCTGCTACAGCCTAAGTTCTGGGATACATGAGAGCAGGCAGACACCGCTCTCCTGTCTTCAGAGCCACCATGCCCCCTTTAAAACAAATGATGTAAAAGTGCCTAGTGGCACCATGCCTAAAAGCTGCCTTTTTTAACACATCAATCAATAAAAATTCCGCATTTTACAATTTTCTTTATGTTCCCAAAGAGCGAAGGAAAGTAAAAGAAGAGATCTGTGGCTTCAGGCCATCTACAGAGAGGATAAAAATTAAAGTGGGACTCTGCGAGTCAGTATGTGTGCACTTCATCACAGGGTAGTTAATGGTGCCATGATGAGCCACAAGCTCATGTTGACCGATATTAGTTTATGTTTAGTTTAGTTTATTTAGATATTGCTCTATAACTGACATAGAGCCTTTTTTTTAAACTATTTTTTACTTCTGAAATTTACTTGTGCTACTTCTTACTTTTTTTTTTTAAGATTATTTTTTTGGCCTTTCCCAGCTTTATTACATAGAGACAGCTAAAGAGTGACAGGAAATATGGGGCGAGAGAGAGATGGGGGAATGACATGTGGTAAAGGGCCACAGGTCGGGACTCGGACCCGGGCCAGCCGCAGCGAGCCTTCGCATATGGGGCTTCTGCTCTGCCGACCGAGCTAAGCGCTGCCACTACTTGTGCTACTTCTGAATTATCTTTCAGCATTCATCATTATCCTGTAATTCCAACTAATGGCCATTGTAGTTCGGCAAAAGCTACAAAGAGTTATGTATAATCATTATCTTCAACCCTTTTACATTTAGTATAAATGCAGGAAGAGAAGTGCTGCAGGCAACAATAGATGTCATCTGCACAGCCATTGTCAGCAACAAACATCTGCACCCAACAAGGATGGTAATGAGCTTTTTCAAGGAGAAGCTTCAGCACTACCCAAGATGATAATTTTGGCTACTTATGGCTTCCCCTCTGGACTAGAAGCTGAAGGATGAAGGATATAGTAGGGAGGCAATTCCAAAATATCATCACTGAGGCCGCACTCAGAACGTGATCCTGATGTCTATAACACAAAGAGTCTTGCTTTCTCTTCTACGCGGTGATTTCACGGACACTACTTCAGCTCTCTGTTTGGCGTGTTCTCTGACCTAAAGCAATTAACTTGCATTATACCGGGCCTTTACTTCATGCTGGCACAGATCAAGCATAGTGACTTTGCATCAGCCAAGCAGCAAATTCATTGGCATCAAGCAGACTTTTTTACTACCTACTGTTTTCCTTTCTAATTTGGATATTTTCTGGCTCCACATTTTACTGTTTGTTCTGAAATGTACATTAGAAAGGGAAGCTAGACCTAATACTGCTGCATCCACCACATAGTCACCCAATGTCAAAGACCTTTCTCGTACATTTGTCTTGTATCCATTATTTATATTCTGTCAACTGCAGATACATTTTATACATTGCAAATTCATTATAACTTTATACAAGGGTGATGCCATTATTCATGTGGTGAAACCCAATTTATCACACTTCAAGAAAAAAATGGTACACAAATGGGGAGCGCTCTAAAAAATTAAAAATATGGACAAACAGTAAAAGTAATATCTTAGAAAGTGAAGATGACATAAAAGCAAGGAATCCTACAAAACAATATCACGAGCCTCATCAGCAAATGGCAATTCCATTTTTTGTGTGTTGGTTTAGAAGTTAAGGTTCAAAAACATTCTTGACCGTGGACTAATCAGCTGATGGAAATCATTTAAAATCAAGATAGTAGCTGTTCTTCTTCTCATATACATTTTGTTTTTTTAAACAGACGTAAAACATCCAAAGAACATTATTGTTAATTGAATAAAACCAACCAACCATTATTAAATTATTAATCACACCACAGGTAGTCAAAACAATTAACAGTCAAGCAATCTGTCTTTTCAGATCTACAAAGGAAGTGGTATGTGTGGGCCATTCAGGAAAACAGTCTTTTGTATGCTGTTGTGTGTAATTCCCAAGATGTGTGTGTGTGTGTGTGTGTGTGTGTGTGTGTGTGCGTGTGTGCGTGTGTGTGTGTGTGTGTGTGTGCGTGTGTGTGTGTGTGTGTGCGTGTGTGCGTGTGTGCGCGTGCGTGCGTGCGTGTGTGCGTACGCGTGCGTGTAGGGTATCATTGTGGATCGTGTTCCATGGGCAGATAAAGATGAGTCCTTCCACGAGGATGTGCGGCAACTAATCACAAGATGCCTTCTTAAATTGATTAGCGGACTGTACAGCACACATAATAAATACCAATTAGGAGGATGGAGGGGGCAAGAAAGAGAAAGAAGAAGAGAGACAATCAACAATTATGAAAAATGAGGGAGAGACAGTGATAATAAGAGAAAGGGAGAAGGGAAGACAAGCAGTCAGTAACAGATAGTACAGGTGGAGGAAGGAAGGTGATGGATGCTGCTTTCACTTTCTAACTTCCCGTTTCTCTTCGCCTGTTACCTGTTCCCACCCTCCATTTTCATCTGCACCCACTCTTTTTCCCCTTGTCCCTCCTTTTTTTAAAGTTTACAATTTTCTCCTTTCTCTCTTTCTTTAAGGCATTAAGACACTAGTAGACAAAAAGCTATGCAGCCCCAAGAGCGCTGCGCATGTTCTCGTAGAGTCCACCATTTACACATGGATATTTACTTTCTTTTGTTTGTGTATGTACCGGCTGTGTGCCATTTGCATGTTCTTCAGAGACAGATGCATATACACAAACTGAGGCACAGTGTGTGTCTATGTGTGTGTGTTTGTGTGTGTGGCTTTTCTCTATAGGGATTGGAATATAAATCAGAAGTGAGACTACCTTCAGAAGCAACAAAAAAGAAGGGGATCAAACCACAACCACATGCTATTTTGAAAGCCTCAGTGTGTGAGATAGATGCTGTGTGTGTGTGTGTTTGAACGTGTGTAAGCTGGAACATTTTTTGTTAAGTCCTGCTAAGATTAGAATAGAAGGGGGTTTACAGAGGAGAAGAAAAGATGGTAGAAAATAGACTAGAGGCACCAGTGATGCCTTTGTTTTTCCAGCAAGCTGCTCAACCGACAAAGGTGTACAACATCCATTTAAGTCCTACTTGTGGCCCAAACTGGTGGCAACGGTAGAACCCCTTCACAAACTTGTCCTGCATCGTTTTGGGACAACTTCCACAGTGCTATACAGAGTACTGTAAAATAACACTGTCACCACACAATTCCTCATATTTGAAAACAACAGAGCCAGGAAACTGTGCAGTAATTACCATAAAAGAAGGGAAAGATTGATAGGAAAAGATGAAAACACAGAGGGTGGGAAGAAGGGAAACAGGAAAGAAAAAAGCAAAACAGGCAAGTAGAAGTGGAGATTCAGCTATGAATAATAGCCCATTCATCAGTGCTAATTTGCTAGCATTTGCTATGCTAATGTTCTCACTGAGCTTAATGGGGAGATTAGCCAGGCAAATTAGCACTGATAAACGAGCAAACATGAAGCACGATGGTCAATCATGTAGCCAACCATGTATTCATAACATACCCCAGCAATGGCAAGCATCTGTTCTAAATGAGATTTTAGCTCAAGTTCAACAATTAACTGCCCCACATGTCCAAACTGCCTCGCAATAAACTTGATAATAATGAATAGGGATACAAACAGGAGCAGACATTAGAATAATCATCATTAGATACCCCGACAGAGAGCACTAATGAAATGAAGTAGATTGGGAGAGTGAAAGGGCAGACAGCAGGAGAGATAAGTGAATGTCTTTTCTTGTATTTGAATTAGCATGCAGTTAATTTAGCTTTGGATATACAATAGGTTACTAAAGACCTGAAATGGTTATAAGAGTATAAACAATGACACAAGTTACCACAAGCTGGATCAAACTGGAGCCAAACTGGAACTCAACTGGAAGAGAGGCATCACTTTCCAATGAGCATCAAGGACAAAACTAAGCTGTGTTGGATACTTTGCAGCTAAGTATCCAATAAGACACAGTGCTGGTGTTTCCCTGATTGAAACATCAACAACCGCTTACACACTCTGAAATATAAAAGGACATCAGTGTTTCTTCGATTCCTTCATTAATAAGTAACTTACTCATTAAAGTTTTATGCATTTAGGTGATGCTCTTAGCCAGAGTGACTTGAGAATGAGCGCAACAGCTTGAATTTCTAGGATCACAACACGACAAGCAACTAGTAGATTAAAAGGTTCAGAGCAACAGTGCCCTGTGACCTTAAAGAGGACATGTAGCATGAAGAAGTCAAAAGAAAAGAAAAGAAAAGAAAAGAAAAGAAAAGAAAAGAAAAGAAAAGAAAAGAAAAGAAAAGAAAATAACCATTGATTGCTGCTATTGTGAGACCATAGTGGGGTCCTTGAAAAACTTGAAAGATTTATGAATTGTGTTTCAAGGTTCACAAAACTGTATCTAATCTACAGGGATGTAACATGTCTTGAATGAAAAATAACAGCCCAGTTTTCAGATATCTTCAGAGATTACACAGCTGAGAGTCAAAGCCACACACATCATTGGACAGGTTTAATTTGAATCCTGAGTAAAGATTAGTGGCACTTTAAGCACTCATCCTTTCTAGCATATGCCAATACAACCATGACACGTAACGGAAGTCAGTAGTGGCTACCACGTTTTAGACCACTGTGTTGGACCTGCACTTCCTGCAACAACACAGGCTGTCATGGCAGACGAGCAGTCATACATGTGAAGAAAACCTCTTCACAGTGTTCACTGGCTCAGTGGGCAAACGCGACAACCATTAAATAGTTGGATTGCAACTGAAAGGGGAGAGGGGAAACTTTTTTTTTTAAATTCTGGAGTTGTGCGAAACAAACTTTTAAAGATAGAACATCAGCACACTCTTGGCCTTTCTGGGTTTAGATGTTTAAAAAGAAAGGACATGGTTTGCTGCCTACATACCTGCATATATACCATGTGTTGCCAGATTGTGTGCACATGTGTTTACATGTGTCACCTAATAGATGACTCACAAACAGCCAAGAAATTCTGCTCAGTGTTTTATACACAGAAACTTCATAATACTGTTCTCTCGCCATCAAATCCAGCAAAGACACACCCACACACATCCACACACGCACACACACGCAGTAAGCAGCATTGTTCCTTGCTTGGGGGCTGTTGTATGGGGTTTCCCGCAGTGCAGAGTGAATAGAAAGATGTACTAAAAGAGGAAGCAATATTGTATATTACAAGTTTGTGTAAACTAAAGCAGAAAGTGAATCACTGTAAGTAACTGGGATGAAAAGAAAAATATGTACAATGTGTTGAGCAGATAAACAAGCTACTTATAGCTGAAAGTCTTTCTGCAACAATGAAAGGCCACAGGATTTAGCCTAAAGAATTCAATTGTGTGATCAAAGTGGAGCCACAGATCTGGTCTAAGGCATTCTTCATACAGTATAGAGTGTTAAAGGTACAAGAGAAGATTATAGTCAGGGATTACCAAATGGGTCTGCCTCGTGCATACTTAGACTACGGTAAACCTAAAGCTTAGTAAACAGCATATTAAGCCCAACAAAGCAATTAAGTAATTTAATTAAAATGTGCTTGACAGCAGAATGGCTGTGCTTGAAGAAAATATAACCCACATCACTTATTTCCTTTGATGGTTTCCCAGCTTACTGCATAGTCACATTTAATAATTTGTAAGTTCACTAAGAGAGAGTGTCAGCGTGCATCTGCTATGGCATGAACCTTTTGACAGTCTCTTTTCATCTCCAGTGGAGACAAAGGAATTCAGTCAAATATTTAGATTATATATAACCTCCAGTCCTATTTTAACCTACAAATCACTGACCCTGTGCTTAATAGGCTTCGTTATTTTTCTAGTCTCTTCTTCCCTGTTTACTGGAAGGAAGATAAAGAGGAATTAAGAGAAAATGAGAGAAATGGAACATCGCAGAAAACAGCACACATGGTTTATTTTGTGGCAGGATTTATGTTGTGGCAGACGAAAAATGATTTCAACTAGACTTAAACTATCTATAATTGATGAGTAAATTAATGTATTGTTAAAAAAACAAACAAACAAAAAAAAAAAAACTACCAGCTACACACCACCACGCAAACTCCTTCCAGAAACTGTGCCAAAGTGTAGCTGCAGTTCAGCCATTGTGCAGTAAAATGTGGACTTTTACAACAGGAACATCTGTAGCTTATTCCAAGGGGGTCCCAGAATAATAAAAAAAAGACAATATGTTTTCATGAGCTCAGGTCCCAGGCCAAGAAAATAAAAATTTTCCCAGGGTGAAAAGCTGCTGGAGGGGATTTCTTTGTGTTAGTAAAAATATCAACTGGTTTCCCCGATCTTGTTAGGATGAATACAAACGTATCCCCAAACTCATTTTTAGAACTCCTGGGGTAACTTAGAGGTAAATGCTCAAACACACAGAAGAACACACACATACGGCACTTGGTTGAAAACGTGCTTCTCCAAACAGCTGCTGTATTTCCAGCATAGAGGAGCGCCATTTCTAAATGGAGCTCCTCTATCCTCCAACAAGGAGACAAATAAACAATAAACACAACACAATAACCGACCAGGCATTTACATATCAAGCATCCCCAAACTAGCATTGGCAAACCCAAACTCAAAGAGCGATACAGGCGAGCAAAGCAAAGAAGAAAAGAGACAAGAGAAACAGGGAAGGATGGGGAAGTTCATGTGAAGAGACGGCAAAATGAACATATGTGCGCATACACAGCTGCGGTGGATCACTGTCTTTTCAATAACTGAGTTCAAAGAGCTAAAATGTTTGAAATTTAGTTCAAATACACACACTCATGCTGACAGACATATTAATTAGAATTTCAGTGATAATGCCAATCATTCTGCGATTCAAGTGACAGCACCAAAATACACATAATCCCCTTTTCTTCCTTCTCTCCGACTGTACTCCTCTTTCTTTTCCCTCATTCCCCTCTCCTCTTCTATGTCTACCTCCGTCTATTTCTCTTGCCCTCGAACACATGCTGAAACCCAAAACACACAAACACAGGCGCTATCCCGAGGTTGATGGCTGTCACCTTTGTGTACTCAGCCTCCTTCAGGAGCCAGCAATGCAAATAACACCATTATGAATATTCATGACGGATTTGAGATGGAAAGAGAGTGAGAGAGAAAACAGGAGATGGGAGAAGAAAGAACGGGAGTTTTGACAGGGAAATTGAAGAGTAGGGGGGGAAAGAAAGCAGGAGGAAGAATGCTGTAGAAAGAATGATAGCGCAGACTGGATTAGGGGAATAAACAGAGACAGAGCGACTGTGTGGGTACAAAGAATGAAAGTAGGTGTGTGTGTTTCGACGTGTTAACCTGTTTACCATATTTTGTTAGTGATTGACAGTCTAGTTCTGACAGTCTTCTCAAGGGAAAACCAGAGTGAAAAGGTGATAATGGCGTTTTCAGTAGATGAGTGGACGAGGCAGAAAAGGCATATTTAAAAGAGTCTGTGATGCCCACTGTCCTTGAAACTGAAATATATAGAAGCTCCTCTTTAATAAAAGTTAAGCTCAATTCCAGCCTTTGACAAGTGGTTTTAAAAACAATTTGAGCAATCACCTTACTTAGAACTACAGGTTCAACCATCCACTATCATTACAGAGCTTAATTTAATCTACCTTGACACAAGTGACACTGCTTTAAGATGGAGCTATAATGGAGCTTTCAAGACATGCAACAACAGCACCACTGAGCTCTGAAAACCATTATTTTCAAAGGCTTGTGTCCTAGGGGAAGGTTTTTCCAAGCAGAGTACGTTGCACATGTGCCCAAAGTTCAAACAACTTGAATGAGCGCAGTGTGTCTGCGTTGTCCAGCAAAATGCCTCTAGTGCACAGTAGGAAATAAAAGTGTGTATTTCTCCAACCACCCTAAACAGTTTCAGTAAATTGCAAACTACATATCCTCCAGGCCACTCTCTTTTCCAAGTGAAACACCTTGACAGTATGATTGTTACTGTATCATACAGTAACAATCACAACAAATCACACAGAAGCTACTCACTACCTAATGTATAGTTTTACATGTAATCATCATTGTTAGATGTAGCTTAGTTTAATAGTAATAGTATCATGAAATATGGGTTGCTGCTTCCTCAGCACTTCCAGCAAGGAGTAACATTTGCTAAACCACTGTGCCACTGATTGTAGGCCCTAGTCTGACCTCAAAGACTCAGCATATATTTTACAGACTGGCTCCTGGCAGTAGGTATTCGGCCATCAAATAACGAGGGAAAGCAATTTTACACATCCGCTACATAATGTGTGTGTGTCAGCTTATATTAGAGACATGCTGTAACATTCACAAATTAATGGGCCTATAAATCTACAGCCTTTTCAAACATGAATGATTGCTTCAATATGGATGTGCAAGTCCACGTGCCTGTGTGTATACAAAGTAAAAATCTGTTTCCAGTTTTATCTTTTACCTTTCATCAGGAGCATAAAAATGTGTTTGTGTGTGTGATGCTATGTCAGATTTTATAGTTTTGTAGTCTGTTTACAGTTTAAGCAATGGCCGCATTTTGTTTGTTTGACAACAGACAGTGCTATAATCAATTTTAGGCTGCACACAAGTGCAGTAAACATCCGCAAACATTCAAATAATCTAACGTAGCATATTGTGCTGGTAGACAGTGTGGTAAAGCAGGCAGAGGTATGATGCTTTCAAGTGAAGTCATTGATTTGTTTAAACCAACCCACATTTTGTATTAAGTTTGACCATTTTTGAGAAAGTTACACGCATGACTATCATCTCCTCCCCCATAAGGCCTGGCCTTATATCCAGGAGGGCGGATGAGAATCCATTCATCTGAAGGGACTTTTTAGTTCCGCCCATCTTCCCTGACACCATCACCATAGTGGACTAACATTGCCAATGTGATGTAAAGCACCCTTGTTCGGATGTTTAGAAGCCAGAGGGCCACTTACAGGCCTCTGAGTCATGCATTATTATGCCCTTATGTTCTAGCAGACGAGTGCCACTAAGTCAACATTACCAGATCTCTAGCACTCCAGAATCCTGCTTCCCGCCCCTGTGCCCTACTTGCTACTCCAAGTGATGGAGACAGGAATTAGAAAAGCATGGTTCATTTTTTGACCAGGGGAGCAGCATATTAATATTATTAATATTATATTAATATTATAAATATAATAAATAAGATATTTTAAAAAATTATCACATGATGTGAACTTGACAAGAAATATGAGTATATAAGAATATAAGTTTAGTTGTCTTGTTAACGCCCACTGTGCTGCATTTTTCTTACTTTAGTTTGGATAAAATAACCGTAAAGAATAATGGAGGTCCGTAGAGCACAAGGGGCTATAGAGATATTGGCTAGGGTATTATTTAGAGCACAGATTCTGTGGAAGCAGAGAATGGAGGAGAGAACATAATTATCTGTGATCCAACGGACGCACAAGGTTTATTTTAGAGAATATGATATAGAAGAAGAAAATCTAAAATGAATTTTACTTATTTTTGCAGACCTTTTGCACTCACGTCATGAAACAGAAAGACATTACAAATCATCCATGTTTTCCCAGATTGTTGCAGTAGTACTTTATACATGCATTGAAGCTTTCAAACTTTAAAACATAACATGCTTGGAAGACTTGTGTGTCATGTGTGACTTTAATATCATTCATCAGTTAGCTCAAGATCTAGCACATTATCGAGTAAACAGTGTATGCCAAAGTGTAACATGAAGCACCATTGACATATAGTTGATTTTGGGAGGGTTACAGTATGTGTTCATTACTCCACTGACCAAGATTATTGAGGGAACCTCCTTAATGCACTCATCAGTCAACATTTATAATATAATAGAACACATAGATACAAGACTGACATTTTTTTGATTTGCAGATAAAAGAAGCACATACTGTAAGACAAAGAGTAGCAATACTATAAAACTAAAACAACTCAACAACCCAACACTATCAGTCACTTCGCAAATAGAATTTGGTAGAGGGAAGCCGATTCATTGGCTTCATTGCAGCTGACAGAAATGCATCTAATTCTCATTTTATCTTGTGTGCCTTTTCAAGATTGCATAAATGCATTTGTCAGTTGGAAGGGTTTAACACAAAGAGCAGCACAGAAACACAAAGGACACTGACACACAAACACACATAAAGAGAGAAGAGACCATGCCATTGTACACAAAAATTGGGACTCACATTATCAGAAGACAGGTGTGAGAACCAGAGGGGCATAAGTGATATCTGACCAACTTTACAGGAGAGTCAAACCAAAAGAATACCATACTTTGCCCTGAATTTGTTCACTGAATTCAGCCTTCAATATTAAAACTTAATAAACATGTGGATGAATGTATTTTTCTCTCTTTTATGTATTCAGGGTTAGGTCTTTTTGATGATTAAATCTTAATTGTTAAGAATTCACATGTTCTCTTTTGGCAGTAGAAAGAGCTCAGCAAGAGTTTCAATTTGACATATATTTATAACAAATTTCCACTAAAAAATTCACTTAAAATTGCATAGACATGCATTTTCTTAAGACCACACACAAACAGTCCCAAACACAATTGTTTCTGCCTCCTTGTTGGAAAAAGGGCATTTGAGGTGAAATCAATGGTGGAGTTTTGTGGAATAAAGGCATCCTGGGTATATTGTGTGTTTGTATGTGTCGACACAAAGGGTAAAGAGTGTGTGTGTGCGCAAGGTGTAACCACCAGAGAGGACTAGCTAGTCCTTAGAAGTACATCTCCCCTCTGATCCTAGGAAAAGTCCACTAATCCCTACTCACACACATAGGCCAACACACACAGAAAGAAAGAATAAGACAATAAATACAGGCTGCATACAAATGGACAAGACCAAGACCAAAACAAAAACAAATGACGACTATAATGCTAGTCCCATAGAAAAGACAGAGCAAGAGAGAATAGAGAGAGAAGACAAGCAGACAGAAAAAGCTATGTGCCTTTTGATAATCGCTGTGTATATCTCTATCTCACACACTTACATATATACATATGCACACACACACACAAACATGGCATCTATCGCCTCATCAGTAATCATCCTGCTAATTAACTAACCAAACAGCGATATCACACAGTTCAAGACAACAGCTTTTTAATGAGGGAGATACTAATCACTTTGACCCTCAGTCTGTCAGCACTCCCACTGATGAACAATGCTGAAATGCTCAACTGAGCATAGATTCAAAGCATCAAATGTCTATGGCAACACAGTATTAAACACGTCTGGTTGAATGCTCACTGAACTAGAGCTGCACAGGGCATGAATTCATCATCAAGCTTCGCCCTCTCTTCTACCTTTTTTTTTATAAGCGACGGTGTGCTAAGATACGCCAATTTATTTGTGTCTTGGGTTTACTGATTCGGAAATAATGCATGAAAATAAATGGAGGTCATGGATGAGACTTTGTGGTGAATGCCATAATATGGCCGGTAGAAAATCTTACAAATGTTAGAAATTGAAGCGAGCAGGGCTGCACCTGAATTAAACATAGATCTGTTTTGGCAGTGTGAGCCGGGCATGACATTAAATAAATTCTTTACTGACAGCAGTCGGTTTTGCCGGAATGTGGTCAGCCTTTTTATCTATTCATATTTAGTTTGGCAGGTCATTTTGAGGCAAGACTGGGTTTGTAAAAGCATGTATGGTGTCACACTGTGTTGTTCTGTGTACAATGATACAGCAGAAAAGTCCCTTGTGCTTTGACTCACAGCACAAAGTTCGGACCAGGAGCTCCATCAACAGATTAATCATCAACATTTATGGGGCAGGCCTATCATTAGAGATGCTAGAGCTTGGCATCATTTCTAAAGAATGAAAGAACACTTTTCACTCAAATCCAGTGGTGAATCAGCCCAAAGCCAGTCCATAAAAGCATTTTTGTAGACATTTGGTTGTGGGTCTATCCTTCTCTGGCACACTGGAAGATATGTCTATAAAACTGATGGAGGAAACTGAATAAGCAGTAGCAACAGCCACTTTTCCTGAACCGAAAGATAAAAAAATGGTACTTTACTGTAAAAAACATCACAGTGCAGATCTGCTTAGCCCAGAACAAGCAACCGTCTGATCTGAAATTTCCTTGTCTGTCATCAACAAAGAATGTTGCAGTGAAGAGAAATACATCTTGGAAGAGAGACTGTGAGGCTGCAGCGAGGAATGTGTCCTTTATGTCTTTTAGTAGAAAATGTGATGCAATAATAAAATAATACATTGTTCATTGTTGCATAATACGAAAACTCCTAATATGATGCTACCGTAAAAAGCATGATATAACCAGCTGGACAAATAACCCTCTTCAAATTAAAATCTTTAAAAATAACGTGGTGAGTATAAAACACCATTATTTGAGTATTTCTTTATTAACTAAAAGGTCTCTCCATTTCACAATCCCACAAAGAGCGAGGGAGTCTATTTAAGTTAAACCCATTATCTTGGGGTTCTTATTAATATCTAAGCTTGAGTGCAAGTGTCAAAACCCTATTACAGACTCATCTAGCACATGTCTCCCATGTCAGTTGTGTTCTTTCAACCATAAACATGTTTAATTGTCTATCTGTATCATTTTCATTCAGTCACAGTCTATGACACTGGCAGTAGGTCTATAATACGTCTTTGAGCAGCAGACTGCAAATACTGTGCATCTGGTAGTCACTAAACTTTTCCTACACATTTTGAGGCATCATCATCGACTGTGTTAAAAAAAAAAAAAATAGTGGGATGAAATTCATACAATGTCGATGGCGTTACTCAAATACAAACTGTAACTGAATTAGGAGAAGAAGACTGGGTGGATTAACCTAATCAGTGCAACCACGATTTCAGCTAGTTGTCCACATCATCTGGTTATATGAGACTACAAGGCTAGTGACAGGTGATACAACAGGGATGCCCAATCCAATTTGGCAAATGTGCCTCAAGTCGTCCATCATTACATCTCATCCTTGCATCTTGGAAGAGCTATAGAGAGGAGAGAAGATTCTTTTACCCGTTCTCTGGCTACGACCTCCCCGTTTTCTCCCTTTATCTTTTTTTTCCACTCCCTCTCTCTCCTTTCCTTGCCGTCTCTGCCTGTCTTCTGCCCGTCCTCTCTCCGTGTCCCTCCATCTCCTCAGCAGTTTATCATAATCACATCACCTCAGTGTGATGGAGCACACTTAAGGCTTATTATATGTCACACATACTCACACACACACAGGAATGAGACCCACTTAAGCCTTATTACATGTCCGACTGCGCTTCTAACATGGGAGATTATCCATGGGACTGTATGCTAGGGCAGAGGGTAAGAGTTGCAAGTGGGAGGGGCACACGCACGCACACACACACACACAACTCTCTAAACAGAAAAATCAGAAGGATAACGTGCATGTCAGAGTAGAATATAATAGAAGCCAAGGGGAGAAGAACATATGATACCTTAAAAAAGGTATAAGGGTTTTTTTCCTCCACTATGATTCTGTAGCAGTACCACACACATACACATGCGCACACAGACACACTAACACAGCAGGGGTGTTGTACAAGAAAGACAGAGACAAAGTGTCTGTAGGGGTAACCAAAGAGGCCACCTCATCATTTTATGTGTGTGTATTTGTGTTTCATACACACACACACACACACACACACACAGAGCAAGCAATGATGTACGGTGTGTGTGTGTGCGCGCATGAACGGTGAAGAAGTATGTGTGCGTATATGGCAGAGAGAAATAGTGCGCACATGATGTCGGTGAAGCATTTATTTCCCTGTGTGTGTGTGTGTGTGTGTGAGAGAGAATTTTGCCAGTTAGTGGGACAAGATGTGGTGCAGTCTAGCCACTTGTTCTTTTTCTCCAGTGTCCTCAGATGACCTTTTTGAGTGATTGTGTGCAAAAGCAATACACAAGTGTGCTCCTTTTTGTTGTGTCTGTTTCCAGCACCTTTTAACCAATTTGTAAGAAATGAAAAAGTTTCTTAAAATGAAATCCGTAAAATAAAGCTGTGAATAGTGCCTTGAATCAGTTTCGTGATTGAAACTCCCATTGCCAAGGATCATCTTCCATAAAAGTATTCATTGTGTATTCATGCATTAGCATTGCTTCGTAGTCCTACTGGCGTTTCAAATCAAATCACTCATCAGTTGCATAAGTGTGAGTGTTTTGCTGCCATGTAGTGGTCCAAAACTTATGCTGATGCTATGGATTTACTTTACAGATCCAGTGCCCTGCAAAGCAAATGTGTGTAACGGTAAAAGTACACAGCATCTTTGAAATCATCAGGCTTTCTGATGTCCAGCAGGTTTACGAGGGGGGGGTGATCTTGACCTCTTATCAAGGTGGCGGTACAAGGACAGTGACAGATGTTACTAACAGTAGGTGTGTTTGATAAAAAGCTGTACAATTTCCAATTTTGTGGACTGCTGGTGTTGACTCCTGGCCATGTTAGCTCCCACAGTTTATGCTTACAACCCAACCAATGCCACTCCACGTCTGGTAAAATCTTGTCTGACCACACTGGGACAACTTACATCACAATAGTATATGTATACATATAAGTCCCAGTTCTTCCCACTTTCAAATCAAGTAAAGGTATAATCAGTCTGTGAAATGACAGAAAACTACCAGCAATACAAAAACATAAATTACTTTAGTATATTCTTACTCTGTAACTACAAATTAATGCTAGCATCCTCCTCATGTTGTAGCTAGCTTGATGCAAGCCTTCTTTGAAAAGGTCATTTGACATGTGCCAATTATTGTGTTCAGTGTGTTCCATGTTTGAATGAACGTGAATGACTGAAATACTAAAGAACGTATCCAAAAGTATCCATAAAAAGTTGCTCAAAGTTGCTACCTATTGAGAGCAACTTTGAGCAACTTTTTACCCTCATAGGAGCATATTGTTATAGTAATGCTAAATCCAGCAATGCGTTGTGTGCTGGGATGTTCTTTGGATAGAATGATAAATTTGCACATCTATCATTTGTCAGCCTGAAATCCCTAAAGTCGGTGAAATGATGAGGCTGAGATGGGATGCAGAAACGCATGCTTAGTCTAGATCAGCGGTTGCAAACTTACTTTCTAGCCAGTGAACGATAAAAAATAATTTGTTTCCTGCGATGCAAGTACATTTAAAAAAACACATTGCTTCTTTTGTGGGAAAGCATGTAGGTGACCTCTTAAAGCACACCTGAGAGCCATTTTAGGCACCCCCTTCAGTTTGAGAAACCAGTACCTACTCTAATTTTATGCCTCTTCTTTCATTTCCCTGTCTACCCAACCTTCAGTCCCTCTCAGTCACCCTTTGCCTCTCCTGCTTCTCATTTTCTGTGTTTTCTTCTCTCCTTGGATCAGTCATGAATATTCAGGAGGTTGTTATTTGCATTGCTGGCTCCTGAAAGAGGCTGAGTACACAAAGGTGACAGCCATCAACCTCGGGAGGCGGCGGAGTTGAGAGATGAGAGAGAGCGGATGAAGAGGAAAGGAATAAGTGGAGATGATAAGGAATCAGAAAGAAACCAAAGAAAAAGTGAAAGTGAAATGAGACAAAAAACACGTTTTATGAATGCATTTGAATTCCTACCTTAATGTAAACTGTTCCATGTTTGAGTCTGTCTTCATGTAGATACCAAACGCTACTGTCTTGCCGAGCCGAACCGGGCTGGGTGGCACAAGAACCTCCACATTTTCATCCAGTCTCAGTCTTTCTCCTTTGGCAGAAACTGGGCCCATAGTCATTACCACAGACCCAGCTTTCAGCATGTCCTGAAGACCCCCATCTAGGAGAGGGCTCCACTGTCCCCCAAGGCCCATACCCAAGCCACCAAGTGGCCCGATGTTTGCGCTCTGAGCTCTCCATGGCTCATTAACAATGGAGGGACACTCTTGACCAGCCCCTTCCACTGGTATAATTGAGTAATACACATCCACTGATGGCAGAGTCACTTCAGGAGGTCTTTTTCTCACTTGTGGTGGTGTAAACCAAGCTGGGGGAATCTCCAGACGGACGACACAGATGCCAGATGGGCCCGTGAGGCGGCAGCCTGCCGAGGGTGCTGCTTCACTGGTGTCCCGGATGGCCAGGGCTCGGACACATGGGAGGAGGCCTGGCGGAGGTGGATCAGGCTCGTCCCAGCGCCGCCCTACTAGATAAAAGAGTACCTGAAGACAAAACAGATATAATATCATAATGGATAAATTAGTGGATGGACAGCTAGTCATCAAGATACTTGCCAAAAGTAAATTCAAGAACTACACATTCCCTTCTACAATGCCAGTGCCACAAAAGTCAGCAGAAATGATTAATCATGTTTAAACAACTTGCTAAATGACAAAAATGGGTGGAAAATTGCAAAGAAATAATGCTCTAATAAAATTTCATTCTGTACAGACATATTTCTGTGTTTGAACTGATTAATGTATTCTTTACAGCTGCACAAATCAATAACAAAGGATCAAATTACTGTACGTAATGTGAAAGATGTTGCTCATAGTGATAAACCCAAAGAGCATTATCAACTGATTCTGAAACCTCTCAGCTCTGTAGAGTGTTTCTAATAGTTTGGTTTAGTTTGTACCTTTTCTGACAGTGGCTAACAAGGTAGTTAATAATGATCATATACTGAATAATGCATGAACAAATAGACAAATGTGTGAATTGATAGTTGAATGGATCATTTTGTATGGGATTTGCATATTAGGTATATGTGAAGCCTGAAACCATGTGTGTATGAGCTGCATTAGAAGATTTATGAGTTAAAAAAAACAACTACCAATACCTGTATCCAGGGACGTGTTGAACCCACTTTTGGCACCACCACTTGACCTTTGACTTTCCAGTTCAGAGTCACCTGGTTGGTGGTCAGCAAAAGATGCGGTGGTGGACTCTGAAGCAGATCCACCGGGATTGGCTGCTCAATGCTCAGGTTTCCATAGCTGCAATTGACGCTCGGCAGGGATTGTGGGGCAGCAACGCCTGGTTCCAGTTGGTGGAGGAAGAAGGGCTCAGTCCGCAATGATAGGCTGCCGTTTCGCATAACCTCCTGATTGGCTTCCCGCAAGAAGAACGCAGAGTCAGCACCACTTAGCTGGCATTGGACAGGGAGGTAGGTGGGGAGGGAGGAGGAGAAACGGGGCTGGGAGGAGTCCGGCCCTCCTCCTGGTCCAACTCCTGCTGTTCCTGCTTGGCTGTCAGACACTGAGAAGAGAGGAAAGCCGGAAAGGAGGAAATCAGTGTAGAAAAAAGCAGCAGGTAAAAAAAAAAAGAACGATGCCAGAGAAGAATAGAGAAAAAGAGAAGAAAATATGCAATATAATCATAAGACATCCATTTTATATGTATAACAGATGCAGTGCCTAAACTTGTAATGCGTATAGCGTCATTTGTAACTGAAATCCAAAACTAATCTTCAAGTCAACAAACAGTGTGTAAATCAAAGACTCATTGACCTGTGAAATGCATTTTTATTGGGTGCACACATCTCTCAGATTATTCACATGAACTCACAGATGCATCACAATACGCTGACACAACATACACCAGAGTACATGGTGTTTCTTAAGGAGGAATGAGCATAAACACAGTAGCTCTCAGTTGTGTAGACAAGAGTGATATACTCAACACCGCACAGGGCTCTACATTAATGCAGAACATTTTTTGATCCCCATTCGAAAAGCATTACACCAGCATATATCAAAAATGACATATTGCTCTTTAGCAGTTTATTTCCATATATTTATATGCAGTTTTTATTCACTTCCTGTTGTATTTGCTAGACATTTCACAAAGATGTTAAAATTGCAGTCTGGGATTACCGAGGTTTTGGTGCAGTATTTCATTTCCAAAGAGGACAAGAGGTGAGTTTCAGTGACTGCGCTGCGATGGAAGGGAGTTTTGATTATCCCCCATCACTCAGTATTTGTTATTCATCTGCTGTTTGGCTTGTCAGCAGTATATTGTGCAAGGCACAGAGCAAGTTATTGTACCCTTAACTGAATGTTAACACCAGGCGCAATTAATTATACTGAAGTTTACTAATGTTCAGGAAGAACTTTTACAGCCAGGGATTGGGGTTCAGTTACCATAAACATTGCCATAAGTTTCCACACAGCTTAGTATAAGTGACAGGTTCCTACATAAACACAATATTTTCAGACAGTTTTCTGTGCTTTTCTCAGTGTTTTGAAGTGGGTGGGGCTCAGGTGTAAAAACTGTGATGTCACCTCCTTCTGGTGATTCTTCTCAATCTATTTAGCAATTGATTCAGCGATATATTACAGCTGGGGGGGTGTTTGGCTGCAACAAATAAGTAAAGATGCTTGTTTAGTTTATTTATTTATTTATTTATTTACGGGTACATTGATTGAGTCCATTCCATTGCTAAGCAGAGAAAGGAGTTAAGTTTGATCTTATGATGGCTGGCCAAAAACTAAACTGCTGAGAATAGGATACAGATACAGATACAGTCTATAAGTTACAAAAAGTGGATAACACCTATTTTTTTTTTTATTTCAAACATTTATGGGAGTTTGACATGTGCAGTGCAGTGTGTTGAACTTTGTATTGGCATGGTGCCCACCAACAAAAGAAATAAAAATAGTGTAGAAAAATGTTTACGGGACATAAATGGCTACTGCTGTAAAAACCCCACAGAGAAAACGTATAAAATGGTGCATTTTTCTATACAACAATAAGACAGACGGATTTCCATTTTAACACACCAAGGACCCAGCGCTGGCACAAACAAAACACACATACAGACATGGGTTAGTGTAGAAATGTGTATGTGTGTGTGTTGTATATATCCTTGTGTCCTAGGGTAGCAGAGTGTGAAAATATAATGAGGGTGGGACAGTGTAGCGCTGTCTGGGGCAAGTCATACCGAGGCAACTTCACAAAAAAAATAATAGCAGAGAAATAAAGTGATACCTCAGTGCAACATGAATAAGCAGGCTGGTTTGGTTATGGTGCGTGGGCGCGCAAGGATACGTTTAGAGTAAGAAAGACAGACAGGCAGAGGGGGGGGGGGGGGGGGGGGGGGAGAGAGAGAGAGGGAGAGAGAGAGAGAGAGAGAGAGAGAGAGAGAGAGAGAGAGAGAGAGAGAGAGAGTACAGAAAAGAATATGGAGACAGAAGAGGAGAAACTAAAAGGAGAGAGACGAAAAGGGAAAAACAAGTGGAGAAGATGGAAAAAAAAAAAAGTGCACACATAGTGCAGTCTGACAGAGTGGAGATGCTGGCATGTTTAATGCTACACGGGATGACTGCATGCACATCACTATGAATGACATCAACTCGTCTCCAGTCGAATCTTTGTCCTTAAAGAATCCAAGCAAACTTCTGGAATAGATGAATATTTCCTCCAGCAGTAACACGGTGTACTGCGCAGTGTCAATGAAGCTTTGGAGTGAAAGTTGAGGAAAAAGAAAAGAAAAATTAGACTAGCTATGTTAAAATCCATTGTTCTGAGTCCTGAGTAGTATTGGTCCTCAGCTGTTGGTGAGGGAAACTTTTTTGAGTCATGAGAAGATGTCAGGAAAACACATTTCTTTCATATTAATAGAAGCCAAGCTGCTTTGGTTTAATAAAGACCTCAGTAAAATAAAAAACCCAATAAGGATGATATAAAAGTGATTTATGGAGCACTGGAGGTCAACATTATGCACATTTATGCCTGTAGCATGGGAGGTCACTGAATTGGCTAGGTTTTGGAGCATAAAATTGAGAGGTTGAGAGTCACATGCAAAAGAGGCTGGTTGAAATGTAGACAATTTTCAAATTTAGTTTGTAATCATCCACTGTTGACTGACGCACGGGTCAGGTGGTCAAAACACATCAGCACATTAGCTTCTTCCCTCATTATTATGGGTGTCCTTGAGGTGCAGAGGCCTGCATGTGTGTGTGTGTGTGTGTGTGCGTGTCCCCACAGGAGTCTCATGAAGCATATGTCCCAATCTCATACATGGACCTCGAACAGATGACACACACAAGCAGCAAATAGGACCTTAATCTCAGGTCATATTTAGCTTCTTTATTCATCCATTATCATTGATTTTAACCAGATCAGTAGAATATTTTGTTTTCTTTCATCAGCTTGCTGTTACTCTTGGTCGCGTGTTATTTTACTAATTTGAAAATAGACGGCACTCTCGTCCTACTGGATGACATCACTGCGATGTATGTAAATGTGACCGTGAGACCTCTTAATCTTCTGTTATTAGACATATAATTAACAGACACGAGAGGCAGACCAATCTCAACTCGATAGGCGGCGCTGAACTACAAGTCAGGCCTGGCCGTTTGAAATCTGGCATCCAAACACTGGTATGCCATTGGCTACCATTAAACCTGGCATAGTCCAGATTCCCTGGCATCATTATTTTGGCAACCATCAGCCACAACAGGAGTCCATACCCGCTGTGTCCTGCTGCACTGTGCGTCTGTGTGTGTGTATGTGTATGCAAGTGTATGTGTTTGTACGACATGTGTACATGTGCATATAAGCATACTTTTGAATATGATCAAGATGGGGACAACACGTACTGTATATATATCCTCACGTGTGTGTGTTTGTGTAGTGTGTGTGTTTGTGTGTGTGTGTGTGTGTGTGTGTCTGTGTCTGTGTGCGTGCGTGCGTTTGTGGAAAATTGGACAGGAATAAAGCCAGATGTACAGAGATTTGACAAGGCCCATCTGTGATCCTTCTTCCCCAAAAAAGTGCCCACCCCTGCTCTATTTCCAAGTGTGTGTACCCATACACACACACACACACACACACACACACACACACACACACACAGGCAATAATCAAAACACAGTGGAGCGTGTAGGACAGGAAGAAATAGAAATGAAGAAAGACAGAGAGAAGAAAAGCGAGATGGGTTTCGCGAGAGAAGAAGAGATACCATGATTTAATAATGGTATCAGCGCTGCTTGATATTGTGTTGGTTAAATATTGTCTCAGATTTTTATATTTAATAAGAGACAGGCACAGAAACACATACACACGTGATTAGGGCTATCTTTCATATCATCCCGGTTTGAACGGTCTGCAAGTCTGTTCATGTGTCTGTGTTTAGTAGGATGAACTCAATGAACGACCAGGCTTGTTGCAACAACACAAACCGAACCACGAACTTGAATATGAACATGTTGACACACACACGCATTCCAAAGTTCAACTTTTCTGCATGTATACTATGAGTTTCATTTCCAGCAGGTGCTGCGTTGGCATGGTCCAAGGCTGCCATGCAATGCCAAAACAGAGAGTGCCAAAATTCTCCAGAATGTTATTCTTGATGTACTGTTGCTCCCAATTTTCCGTAATGTATGACAAGCATCAACAAAATACTTTTCTCTCTACTCTCTGCTCCCCTCCATCTGTTTGGTTTTCTTTGCCAGTCATATTTTTCTTGCTTCTGGCTTTTTTGTGCTTGACTTTAACAACTATTCCCTGTAAATTCTTTGGTCTGCATTTTGAGGAAAATTCCACCAAGCACGCAAGTAAAATATTTCTACAACTGCTTTTCTACATCTGTCAACCGTTACACTACAACAAAGCGTCCAAAATTGACAAGTGCTTGATGAAAAGCATCAAAACATCAGAGCTTGCTTTTGATTCATTCAAAGCTTTTATCCACAGAAACAAATTGCCACCAAACCCCCTAAAAAGTATATAATACAGCACAGGCACAGTACAGCGAAGAAAAATCCATCATGGGAGAATTTCCTGAAAAGAATGAACTCCATTGATCACACAGATGGCACGCTATCTGAGCGAGAGAGAGACGGAAAGAAATGAGAGGGGAGAGTGAGAGATACAGACAGATACAGGGAGATATATAGACAGAGATATGTGAGATGTGGAAGAAAGGAAGGACAGCGTGGTGAGGAGGAGAGATAATAGGGTGAAAGAGGATGAAGAGGATGAGAGAGGGATGAGGTTTCTATTTCTGAGCAGAGCATTCATCATAAGCATAGAGTTTATTTTGGTGGTCTCTGTCTCTCGTTCTCTCTTGCCCTTCTCTCTCTGAATGTCTGTCTCTGTCTCTTACCCTGCACAACCTCTCTTTACTGGTGTTAATGTTAAATTTTTAAAATTGTTAAAGGGGAACTCCAATGATTCACCACATAAAGGTCACTTTATTATTACTGCTCAGCCTGTTAAAACAGTTGTATAAAGTCCTCTGTGGCTCCGAAGGAACTTTAAGGCTGAAAAAAAAAAACTAAAGTGATGGGGTTGAGCTTGGAAACTACAGATTTATAACTAAAAGACGACTTTACCAAAATGGGGATGTTGTGTTTGAAATACATGGTCCAAGACCAAAGGGTCTAATGAGAAAGTGCTATTGTTTCTTAGAATACTAAGATGTATGTCCTTAAGTTTTCTGTTTCAGTTGCACGAGTAACCTGCTGCATGGATTACTTGAGTGTCCATTACAATGTGTAATGTTTTTCACTACTTTTAAAATCATAATTTGTTGTGTGATTTGTTGTGATTAGGCCTACAATTGGAATTATATCCAAATGTTTCATCTGAATTTGTAGTCACACCAAGGATACACAAAGGCAAAACTGTTTAATTTCGGTGCCCATGATAACTCAGACAGGTTTGCATGGTACGGCATGGTGCTCCACAGCTGACACAGGATCTAGTTTCACTGGCTGCTCTCTGCCATTGCAGACCATGAAAAAAACATGTAGCAGCAGGCACAGGTTTGGTGAGAATTGGGAGTAATTTAGGAACTGAAGATTTGGAGAGAGACCGATTTGGCCCTGGTCTGGCTGTTTGATTGCAGTGCATTGGGAGAAATCTGTACAAATCTTAGAATTTGTGTTCTGAGCACGTTCAAAGACATTTTTAGCTTATGCTTTTAACAGACAAAATTCCCAGCTTGATGTATATTTATTTTGAAAACAAATTGGGGGACTTTTAGTTTAGTTAGTAGTTAACTTTAGTATTTATTGACAAAACGTGCTTTGTTGAAATCTGAATCTGTTTTGATTGCCTGCCATTACTGTTAGTAGTTACAAAGTAACTAATATTCTGTATATACTGGATACTTTGTACTCTTATTTAAGAATACCTGTAGTTTTACTTGTGTAGTAATTTTCAGTAATGTACTTCTACTTCGGTACAGAGTTTCAATACTCTTTCCACCACTGAATATGTATTTATGTTAAAAGCTTATTTATGTATAAAGTATTTAGCATGCTGCACCTATTAATAATAATTTACTGGGGATATGTGGATGTGTAATTTAGATGTATACTGTCTCATTTCATTACAGTGACACCAAATGGGCCTACACACTGTCAGCCGTGATCTGTGGTATGATTCAAGACATTTTGGGTAAACAATTTTGGGTAGACAACTGAGCCAGTCTCACTAGCAGCTTACTGTATTTCTGGTGTAACACATAACAATTTACAGATAGATAGATGGATGCCAATTAGTGGTACAGGGGCTGGAGAAAGTAGGCACACCACCTTACAATATTATGAAACCCAGTGCAATAGCCCTGCAAGAAACTTGCTACAAGAAAATTTGCCACAGATATGTTTATTGACACTGTCTCAGAGAGGCGTTCAGGTGTTCTGAGACATTATGATGTGGCCAAAAAACCGTGCATGTCTGTTTTGTAACCTTTATGGACCCCTTTCCCCAACAGTTTAGGAACAGAAGAGTTATCCTCTTTCAAGGTGTCTTTGTTGTTTCAAGCTGCTTTAAAACACACACATATCAAACTGCTGACTGCCAGACCCTTTTGTTCGCTGACTAATGATGGCTGCTAATTGGAATTTATCCGAACATGACCAACCTTTGTAGCTGTTCTTGTAATTGTAATTTAAGTTATCTCTGAGCTTGTCCTTGACCATGGAGTGTTTACAGAATTTTGTCTACCCCTGGTAGAATAATCCCCAATACTCCCACGCACACATGCGCACACCACTTGTTGATTGATGTCCCTGTCACTGGGTCAGTGGAGTCACATTTCCCCTGATATGGTCCGACTACCATCTTTCTCCTCTGCCGCGAACCCCCACCCCTCATCCCACATGCATGGACCCAATATGACCCATCTCTTTCTATCTGTCTGCCTCTTTTTCTCAATTTCTCCCTCTATACTGCCATATATTAGCTTTAATCCCTTCTGTTTGTCTTTGGCCTCTCTGTCCCTCCTGTTCAGTTTGCCCCTGTCTCTGTCCTTACACTTCTCCATAGGTGTGATTTAACAGGAAGACAGGGAGACATGTAATAGCTAATAGTTTCCTATAAACCATCTGTCTTCATCAGTTATGTGTTGGGAACACTCTTACAGTTTTGGAAAAAGACAGACGACAGGAGAAATTGGAACACAAACATCACAGTCATTTATTTTTGTAGAAATTGTCAAAAGCTATCACTGTCGTCACACAACAAGATTTTTAAGATTAAGATTCTTTTTTTAATTAACAGTAACTAAATAAATGTCTTTTTCCTTTAATTTTTTGAGATGCAGGTGACCACCTTTACTGTGTTGTAAGTCAGCGAATGAATGATACTGTTTGCCATTCCACCTTCCACCTCCTTTGCTATTATAGTTTGTCCTTCTTTCAATATTTTTCCATTTCCATCATCCAGACTCACCTCTCTTCAATTTTCTTATCACTTTGCCTCACTTTGTCCATTCATTGCATTTCCAGTCTCTCTTTGAGGAGTTTAGGAAAAGGAAGTGAGATGGACTGAATGAAAGACGAATGAATGAATGAAGAAAGGATAAGAAGTTGGCTTGGAGGGCATGCAGAGTGGTGTTGCAGATGTGAATTTTGTGACTGATTGACGTCAGAATGTGTGTGCGCATGTGGGCCTAGGCGGCTGTAGAGGTCATTGCACTTGGTCTCTCAGAGTGTGTGTGTGTGTTTGTAGAAGCACAAGCAAGGAAGTGTGAAGAACAATTTCAAATGGTCACCAAGAGAGACAGACAGAGGGAAGAAAGGAAAGACCTCTCAGAAAGGAAGTCGAGCAGCACAGACGGAAATGTAGGAGCAGCGTGCAGGAAATGCTGATTTCCCCCCCACACAAACACAAACACACACACACACACACACACACACAGATACATGCACGGATTCCAGGTTACACCCCTGAGCAAACCACAGTTGCCTAAAACAATAGATATATTACAAATGAAGCAAATGTCAAACATTCTTGAGTATTTTACATTATTGGGCACGTTTTTGGGAACATTTGATGAATAAAACAGCAAATCATGTGCTTAATAGGCCGTAAAAAGTAAATATTAAATTTCAACATTTTACAGCATCCTTAAACTTTGCAGGCACCGACAGATCAGGTCTGAGTCCCCTACATCCACATTTCTCCGAACACATGAAGACAATGAGATTAGAGAAGTAACCAAATCAGTCTCGTCTGTCGTCTCATATAGGATATGTCACATATCATTTGGGCTAATGAGGAGATAATGCTGCGATGCTACTACATCATGAACTGCCTGAAGTGCGCTTTCGTATTCACTTTTACTTGATTAAGACCAATAGACCAAAAAACGTTATATCTGTCATGTCCAGATAAATTAAAGTAGTTTGTTTATTTTCTATGTGAAATTTTTCTTCTTCTTGTCTCTCTATCGGACTAGTTTAGTACACCAAAGTCAGACTGCTTTGAACAGAGTCATGTGGAGGCACAGCAGGATAACAAAGCACCAGCAGACCTGGGACCAGGCCAGCTGACCACCTGCCTCTTGATGGATCATGGATGCATAAAATGATAAACAAAAGTGGCATGATGAATATTACTTTTGAACATATTTGACTTATTGGTGGGTAGGGGGTACCTCCCCAGAATATTATATCTAACATTATAATTCGTGTACAGTCACTGTATAGCAGCAAGCAGATGCTAGTACCAGTAGTGGGAAACTCATTGGTATGTTGAGCTTGTTTATTCTAAAATACTTAGTTATAGTAAAATGACCCAACACATACCATATTCTCTAACCCCCCACTTTTTCTTCTGTCTGCTTCTGTCTATGTACTATTTAGTATGTAAAAATATATGTTTTTCTGTATTCGACATTGCAACAGAATATACACAAAAAAAATGATTGGGCATTCATTTATTGTTTATTCTTGCAATTTGATCTATATTTGATGCAGCTGGTGCAAAAACAGACATGTCAACTGTTCATGTTGGTAGCATAATATCAGAAATATTCTGAAATTGAGCCAACATTATCACCTGCTGTGTTTCACCCCAAACGTGTCAGCCAAAAAGAGCGATAAACAAACAGAGTAGAAGTTCTTTCAATTCAAACACAGTTGTGAAGAAAAGCCCCTGTGTGTGCCAGGATCTCCTGGCTATGAATATGAGGAAGGGATAAATCCATTGGGCCTTGGTGCCATTCAATTCTATCCTTCAGTGGTCCACAGCCAGGCAGCCAACTTGTAAAAGCTGCTTATAAAGGGGCTAAAGCACTTGCAGCCTCAACCAACTTAATGGACCAATAGGAACTAAGTAGCTAAGGAGAGGAGAGGAGGAGGAAGAAACGATGGAGGAAACTAGGGATGAGATGAGTTTCTTTAGAGGAGAATAGGTCCATCAAAGAAGGGAGGTGAAAAGGAAAGTCAGAGAGAGAAGAAGCAGGGAGCTGAAGAATGGGGAAAAGGAAAAGTGAAGGACAAGCTTGACAAGAAGAGGACAGACAAGATGTGAGTAGGGTAGGTGAGGTGAAGGAGGTGGAGGAAGAGGAGGAGGGTAAAGGAGGATGAGTTGGAAGAGCAAATAAAAGACCAAGACCAGACAAGAGTTAATGGAGATAAATGTGGATAAGCTGAGGAAAGATGAAGCGGCAAAGGAGAGAGCAGGTGAGTGCAAGTCAAAGAGAAAACAGAGGAAAACATAAACCATAAACACAACTGTGTGTGTGTGCGCGCGCGCGCTGTATATGGTATGACACATCAGATCTTTGTGGTATATATATATATATATATATATATATATATATATATATATATATATATATATATATATATATATATATATATATATATATATATATATATATATATAGACAGAGAGTGTGTACTCACATACACACACATGCTTGCTGTGACAGGTTGTGAACATGCAATAAAAAAAAGATAAAGAATGACTCAAATAAGGAAGAAGAAGAACTCATTGTGTGTGTTTGATGACGCACATTTGAAATAACAGCCTATAACTGAAGCATCCAGATGTGTAAGTCCATTACAGTGTATAACCAATGTCAAAGGTACCCTGTGGTGCTTTTGACCAATAGAGGTGCAATAAAGCAATCTTTGATTAGTATTCTGAGTGATTATCCATAGTAACAGTTGTTTATTGTGTTTTGTTTTTTTTAAACACTTAATAACATATTTCTCTTTACTGAGCATTTTCTGAACTCTTCAGAATGATTCACAAGAGCTTGCAGTTACACACAACCATCTAAAACAACAACCGGTAGCATTATAATATTTATAACTATTGTCTTTGAAGTATCTTTTATTTATTCATTTATTTATCTCGCATAAAAGAAGACCCGACAAAAAGAAGGGCGTTTCTTTATCCTGTGCATTGTGCTACCCACTGTATATTTTTTTTTTGGCAAAATTAAAGTAATTCCACAAATGCAATACAAGACATGCCTGATCCCTCCCTGGCAATATTCTTTAAGTATGTCCGGACATAATGTATTCATTGCATCCAAGTGCGACATTTGATAATGTGGCTGGCGGTCATCTTTCCATCTCCGTGAGGTATGGTGATTTTACAAATGTATGTAAACACATCCAGAATGGAGTTTAAATACACAGAATTGGTGATGGTTCGGTTTGACAGAGACAGAGATTCATAACTTTCAGAGATGTCAGCATTTGTGTCAAAGCAAAGACAAGTGGTCAGTTTAGTCTACTTATGTGATTTTGAAAAATTGAATGAGTGAGTATTGAGAGATGCAAGGTGCAAATTATGAAAAATCTGAACGGTAAAAAAAGTGTCACTCAAAGAAGAAGACTGCAAGTCAACGTAAGCAGGGACACTTTCAAAACATTCAGGAACTCTTGAAACCACAAATGTTTAACACATATTCATTGAGCTTTGTCGTTGTTTTGCCTTGATGATACACACAATGTGATTTCCTGAAAAACTTAATGAAAGCTACATGCGACCCTTAACAGAAATGCATCCTGTTACACTGGGGAACATTTAACATCGACTATCTGGATGCAGCTGATTGATTCCCACTCAAACTAAATGCCACCATTTCTTAAGGCTGTTATTATGAGGCTTTTTTAAAAGGTTGAGAGACATTTACAGTAATTGTTGTGTTAACATGTCTGTAGCTATTCTCTGCTCTTATTTTGTTCCAAAACTGTCAAAAATGTCAGCTTAAATCAAGTAAGAATGGACGTAATTTAGAAACATCTAGGTATCTTTATTTATTACATAAATTATATTATCCAAGTTGTTATATATAGAATATGCAATAAAGAATATCTACATCACTTTGTTTCTGACTATTTCCTGATGTAAGTAATACAGTGTAGACCAAAATCAAAATGATGCAGCAAAATAAAGAGTAAACATACTTTCACTAGTCTCATTAGACCAGAAACTGCAACTCAATAAAGTACAGTCTGAAAAAGTCACATCTTCCTTCCATTGTACAGTATGCCCTTGTAATCCATCTCTAATCTGTTTACAACTATAATCTGGTTAGGCCAATCTGATTAATGTTCAAGTGTTAATTACTGGAGTATGGTGCGAGCAATCTGATTGATGTACTAATGAGACGAGGATTATCACAGTGTTGATCACAGTGTTGACAGTGTCTCTCTCTCTCTCTCTCTCTCCTTTCTATTCTGTGTATCTGCATCATTTCTTTATCTCATTTATTCTCAGCTTTGCTGGCATCTTTTAGCTCTGTTTATCGGAGACTCTTTATCTGTCTTCCGCTCTCTATCTGCACTCGTCCCTCTCTGTCTCACTCCCCTCTGCTGTCATCAGTCTTTCGCTCCCCGTTTATCAGTCTTTCTCTGTCTTATTGGCATCGATCGCTACAGAAGCCACATGAGCACAAACTTAATTAAGTCTGACAAGCACAGGTATTTTTATCGCCGCATACGAAATGCACCCACTCGTACCCAATGCAAGTATACCAGAAACATATGAATCCTTCCACACTAGACACACTCACAGAAATACCCAAACCTCTCATTGTTTTTAATTGTCTTTTGGGTGAAAATCATTTGTGCTAATTGTGTCCTTGTTCAACTTTGACATTTTCTAAGTGTGTGTACAATGGGAGGGTGTCGGTGAACGTCAGGTCATATTAAGCCCATATACAGCACGCAAACAAACACATGTATATCCGTAGTTCTAGACCTTCCATTCACACCATTCCCTGCCCTTGAGCACCATTACATTCAACCTTTAATCGGCATTAACCTTAACCCTAAAATGATCGCTTAAGGTGGTGATGACTAATAAATATCCTCACTGTTACACTGTCTTCACCTTTTCATGTGTGTGAGGTCACACACAGACACGCACATGTTCATCATCGACTTCCCTAAGGTCACAGCTGCGTCAGTCATGAGTTCTTTATGTAGAGGTGTGAGCTAACATTTCATATTAGCTTGTCTCACGCTGATGCTCTGTCTCTCTCTTTCTCTCTTCTACTCTGAAGACATTTTCAAGCCAAGGTCCATTGTTCAAATGTTCAATTTTCTCACTTTAATATTCATTTATTCTCTTCTCACTTTGCCCAAATTTCTGTTTTATGTCTCCTTGGGATTTTTTGTTTGCAGGTGTGTTTGCAGCTGCGTGTGCATGTGTACATGACAGATTACAATTATAATTAGCTAAGTGATTGGCAGTGCACATGTGTGTTTATGTGAATGTGTAACAAGCTATGAGTGTCAGCTTTGGGAGGTTTGTATTAATGAGTACTCAATCTGAGAAAGGTCACTTATATAATCATAAATCAAAAAGACAGCAGAAAGACACACCTTCCTATGTAACCAATATTATTGAGCGCACCATATAAAATACTATAGCACTTAAATAAGGCCATTTCTTCACTTCTTAACTTCAGTCTAACTTTTCACTGTTGTATTTTATATTTTGCTTTTATGTTACAGTCTAATTCTAGTATAATTAAGTGACTGTTAGCTCTCAATACTGAAAAAGCAGTTTACGGTTTAAGCATTTTTTTTAAACATATACAGCCATGTAGCATGTATGGGAAACAGTGGTACAACATAAGTAGAGATAACAGTCTTTCTCCATCTCTTGCCACAGATCACTCTTGTGTCTAATTATAACATCGAATAAAACAAAATTAAAACCATTAAAAAAGGAAGCAGTGCGTTGATCCAATTGTGAATTACAGACAAATTATTTTTATGAGTGCAGTCAAATTGGGGCATGCTGTGTCCTCCACACCACCAGTCGACTTTCAATTAATCCCTCAACCCTCTCCCTCATCAACCACCCGCTCTCTCCCGCCGTCTCCACTCTTTTTCTTGCTCTCTCCATGGCCCTGATCTCAACATTTCCCATAAAGCAGAAACACCATAAAAATGAACATCAGATTTAAATTCTAAGGTCAAACATTTGAATAGGAGACAGAACAATTGTAGTGGGTGGAGAACTATTAGACTGGGTCGGTCACATCAGACTATGGCCGCAAATTATCACATAGTGAGCTTTACAAGACAGAGAGGGGGATGTAAGGGGCTGTACTGAATGGCATGTTTCAACCTCTTTACTGTACCACAAACTCTTGTCTTTTTTTTCAGCCTTTAAGTCAATCTGACTTTTGAAAGTCATTCTGCATGAATGATGATGATAATGTACCTACAGTAATATTTTGTAGCATTTCCCAGAAAGAACATGGTGCAGTTCAGCTCAGTACAAACTCCTGAGTCTAATTTTTCACCTTGAAGAGTTTTTAGCATTTTTAGCAATGAACAATGTATTTTTATCTCTCAAATGTGATTGATTTTCTATCTCAAACAAGTTATAAGTCTGCAAGTTGGTTTTAATATTGGACTGATATTAACTGAAACCAGAGGCTCTATTGTCGAAAAATGCATCCATCACTCTAAAACTATATGGTACATAAAATGTGAATTACTAAACATCTGAAATAACGTGGCCTGATATATATCGGCTGTGCATCAGTGAAGAACAAGCAGAAGATTTAGATTTCTCATTTGTAATGTAATATCTTACGCCATGATAACAACTGTTTCACTAATGAGCAACTATTTTGGCTTTGCTCTATAACAACAAGCTCTCGACTCGGTTTCTGGTCTCAAGAACTGATTCATGTTCACATGGTGTTTTTATTTGTTAAGCGATTATAATGTGGCTTTGTTTTTCCATTTGTTGTGCTGTCTTGTGTGATCCAACTAAACCCAGCCTGAAAAACTAATTTCTCTCTCAGCATGAGAGATTTTGATATAATGAATACAAAGAAGCTCATAAGCCTCTAATTGGATAAAATATTAGGTGAAACAAGCAAATATGACACGCTTTAAATTATTATACAAGTTTTGGAGGGTACTGCAGCATGTTTGTGATGTTAATCAGCCATCGAGGTTGGGAGCGAACACCCACCAGATGCTGGTGAGATGCGGCTGTAAATAAGTCTGCCTACTCGACTAGTGACTTTGGCAGGCGGCCCAACATCATTTGAAGGTAGTGTGTGTATGTACAAGTGTGTGTGTGTGTGTGTGTGGAGATGAAGTCGTAAGTGACTGGTTAAAAACCCGGGTTTGACCAGCCACAGCAGTGTGTAGACGAGAGAAGAGAAGTAGACAGAGAAAGGATTCAAAGCACCGGGTAGTGAATGATGCTTTTTCAGGGAAATAACTTTCCTGTGTGATGGTAAGCATGAAAAACAAGAATTAAACAAAGGGGGAAAAGGTGTGCTGCATAGATAATAGACTGCTTTTAACAGTACACACCCATAACAGTACACATCATTTATAAAAGGCTCTACACCACATAAGCCCTTCCCGTCTCCTGTTGCAACTAGGACAGGAGAAAGAAGTGTCAGAAGACTCCTTTTACCCTCTTCTCTCCGTCTGCTTTTGCTTTTTGTCCATGACACCTGTTTTCACCTCCTCAAATGATATTTACGTTTCACCAAGTGTGCAGTCTACGCCATACACTGAACATATCAAAATAACATGAACACATGATTAAATGTGGCAGAAAATGGGTTAAATAATTATCATAATCATTAATGATTAAAACAGCAGTGCTTCGTACAAAGTCAGGACACTCTGTCATTGTCTCTCAGGCAATGACACGCCGACACATACTGATCAAATCAGAGCTCTGCCAAACTCTGAAAGCATCATTTTCATTTTTTTCCCTCAGCCTCCCTTTAACAAGAGAAAATTCTCTCACATGGGTCTTTTACTGAAGCACATTCTGCATATGTCGTGATATGTTCTATTTTAATCTGCTCTTATCTCCTCTAATTTCTGAGGCCTTTCCCTTTGACAGAAATTAGTTAACAGTCAGCTAATTCATCCATCATCATCGCTTCTGCCTGTCGTCACATCTCAATCATTTTGAGGGATTGACCTATTCGTATACACACACACACACACACACACACACACACACACACACACACACACACACACACACACACACACACACACACACACACTTATAAAGTCATACCTATGCATATATTCAGGAAATCATGACTGGAATACAAATCCTGACCCCTGTTGCTTGTCACCGCGGCTGATACATAAGAAATAGATGCAGTCTTTGCCGTTCCTTCTCTAAAGCAGAGCCTGGAGCCAATTTCACTATTTTCCATGTTTTTCATCCACTCAGCTGGAGCTGGGTGCTGCCACACTGGTGGCATTTTAGACTCATCTTTGATCATCTAAAGTAATGTATTAACAAAGTCACTCGGTCTATGTTGTGGCCAGTTTTAATCACTGCATGTATCTGCACTTTTGCGGCTGGTTCTTCTTTCCGTATTATTTATTGCTGTGGATTTTCTCTCACCTACATTTTCAATTTTGCAAAGCACGCAATAACCCACATTTGCTCCTAATATAAATGCTTTTATTATCACTGAACTGAACATAAACCTTTGGGTACAATCAACCCTATATGTTAGACTACACATTCAAATTACGCACCAGGTGATTAACTTGCTAACTGATGCTCATTTAATTAGCACGACTGGCAGTTGCAAATGTTACTGCAAGGGGGTCTTCATCCTCTCTCCCCTCCTCCTCTCCTGTCCACTCTGCACATGCACATTAATAGCGGGCTTCCCATTGTGTAGCTCACTTTTCGGTAATTTAGCTTACTAACATATTGGTTGTTGGCGCACTTTGGCTTCTGTGCTGCTGACGGTGCAGCGTCAAGCCAGGGGGGACTCTTTAGCCCACTGCTGAGATTGATGGCAAAGTTAGAAATTATCGGAAGAGGTGTAACAAACTAATCATGAACCCGACTGGTGGTAAGAGCATGAGATAATTGAGATGTACATGAGTTAGGAAAACATTTTTGACTGCATGCCCTGCATGTTAGTTTGGTTAGATAAAGTGCTGTAGGTAACTTTTTTGTAGACGTTCCTTCAGCTGATCTCATCTACTTCTACTGCAATTTGTAACTTCCTTATGCTGACATCCACTGGTATACAAGTGTAGGCGGAGAGCGGTAGTTACATCAGATCCTGTAGTTTGTAAACATTATTATTTCCTATATACACAACCATTCCTGAGTCTCAGGCAGGTAAGGCTGTACCTTTTTCCAACACCCCCTCCTCCCTATGCCGTGTTGGCCCCAGCATTACAGTCATTAAACTTCATTATAGGGACAGTTGGTGCTTACACAGAGGTGTGAGCGTGCGTGTGTGCTGAGGGGGGGGGTGGATGGGGTCCAACGTGAAGGATGGGGTGCCACTTGCACTTTAGTGTAGTCAGCACACACACAGACACATTCACATTAATGTGTATAGAGTCCCGTACACTAACAAAACAAGCAAACAAGCTCACAAACACAAACAGGCTTGATTCACTGTTGTAAGGTTACACCAGTGAGGCAGTGTCTGTGTTTACTGAGCCACATTTGACCTCAACAACTGTTCGAATCATTAAGCAGTTTGGTTCAAACACTATGATGAATGAGAAGGTTCTAAGAAAGTGCAATAACACTTTAAGCGAAAATAACATGAATTTTTTTATGCAACTTTGAAGTTTTTACAAATGTATTGTGACTCTTAAGTTATAGTTCTGAGTGATTATGGCTAATGGATGTCAATAAAAGAGTATCGGTCCAAATGTTTAAAGCTGAAACCTAAAGTGTGAGAAGGAGAAACATGAATTAATCAGATTGAGTACACAGCCTTGTTGAATATCTGATTAATGTCAATTGAAGGATTCTGCAGTCTATGATTTCTGACCTTTGCTATAGACTTTGGAAGACCAATTCTGAAGTCAATACAATTGTCTTTAGATCAATAAGTTGTATCAAATCCTTTAGTTAGTAAAAATACAAGGTAATAAATAAGGCAATGTGCAGTGAGCAGGTCAATGTTGCATGCACTTATCACTTCATCTTTCTTTATTATTCTCTTTGCACCTTGCAGCTACTCGCACATCACACTACTGTGTCTTCAAACACCCTCACTCTGCTTCTTAATGCAACAACACAGACTAGTAAAAGTTTATCAGCGACAGTAATTGTACAAAGGCGTTGAGTACATTACAATAGTGCTATTTCTATAAACTACTGACACATAAGTGATGTGTCAATCATTTCTGATTGAAATGTTTGAACTGTTTAATGGAAATCTTCACATCAGTCTGTGAATCAGTAACTGATATGTTTCAATAGAAGTCTTTAAATGTGAGAACCACTGACAGTATGCCATACCATCTTAAAACTCTCTTCATCTTATGAAAGGTTAACCCACTTGGACAGACAGATGCACAATCACAGATAAAAGTGAAAACGTGTGACAGATGTGCACGTGCACCCACCCTCACAGCCACACATGCACACATTTCAATCACACGTTGCTCTTTCTAAGAGCTAGCCTTTTCTGGTGCGTGCCAGAGACAAAGATCACTCTCACTTGTCTCCTGTCTGTCTCACCTGCAGGTGTGATGATGTCACGTAGAAGTAACAGCTGTTTGATTCTAAGTGTAACTCTGTGAATGTGTGTGTGTGTGTGTGTGTGCCGTGGCCACTCTGGCTGCCAGATGTTGCACTGCTGCGATGACTGAAGAAGAAGTGACACAAACTTGAGATCACACCATATTTGCGCACGCAGATGTTTTTACTCCTGAGCTAATGCCGCAGCCGAGGAAAAGACAAATCATGGTCTGAAGACTGACTGATAAAATTCAATAGATTAAAATTCCAAAACATTTTATCATCATAAATAAACAAACATCAATAGAGAGAGATTGAGATGAAGGCAGAGTAGAGAGTGTGCGCATTTACATTACGTGCTTTTATGCTGTTTGTATGTCTGCTTGACTGTGTATGTGTTTTGTGTGCACGTGTGTGCATGGGGGGTGACATTGAGCAGACAGTTGCAGTGGGATGAATGTATAAGTGATGGCTGATTAGCATAAAGCTCAGGAAACCAGCCGTCTCCACCTTTATTGCTTCACTCTGCATTCATTTCACTTCGACAGTTGCCAGTTCGCAGCCAAACATAAACAAACATTAATAACCCAAAGGCTTTTTTCCACCTTATTTTAATAATGCTCTGTTATTCTTTCCAACAATATTTATACTTGGGAAGAGTGAGTCGGGAGCATGACTGAAAACTGCAAATTTCATGACTGGGGAGTTGCGGTGGGGGAAGGGCTCTTTTATTGTATTCTTGACTTTTGTTTAAACCATAAAGTACAATGTGACCAGGCGCCCTGCAGCACATTATTGATCTAAATCCACAGGTAGGTTTCGGATTGCCTAAATGACAATAGATGCTTATAATGTGTTGATCTCTCACTTTGAGGCATTTCTTTGCATTTCTGCAACATGCTGGACTGAGAAAAATCACAGAGACAAGTCGAGCCTGCAAAAAGATTATCATTGCTATTTGCCAGCTCCACATCAGCGCTCTTATATACATACCATGCTAATAACCTTAAAAGCAACAGCAAAGTAACATCATTCCACTCAAAGTCTACCTCCGATATGTATAACCTCTGTCTGTGTCTAATAACTGTTCTTCTCTTCTCTTGTGCTGCAAGAGAAGAGAAGAACAATGTACCCATTAAAAATCCATCCAAAAAAAAAAAAAAAAAGACAAGCAGACTGGTCGATATGTCATATATGATTGTGTTACTCATATTTCTCTTTAGAGCAGAGCTTCTATCTATTTAATATATCTATACAACAAGATTAACCTTTTGCAGAACTCACAGACAACTGTCAACGCACCCAGGGTATAGATTTTCCCCTTCTGTCTCTTCTGTTACTCCAAGACATATTTCTGAGTTGCAAAACTCCAGAGAGGGTGATTTTCAAAAGGTGATAGGTCTTAATATGGCCATGCGATATTTTGTCTGTTATGATTACTTGTCCTGTCTTGGAAGACACATGACAGATTTGTTGGTTCTCGACCAGTTGTAGCTTGCTGTCTTTCGCAATATGCGTGTTGTCACCAGGGAGGAAGTGTTAGGGAGCAACTTTTGGGAACAATTATGTACACAAACAATGGAGGTATGTAAGACGCTAGCTGTCTTGCGTTCAGAAAAGCCTAAAAAAAGGAAAAGCAACAGAGTAGATGTCTTTCCTCTGATTCACAGTTCCTTCTTGCAGCACCAACAACATAATTCCTCTCACACGTCACCTTGTTTATGGCTGCTTTTTGTGTTCCTGTTGGTCAGTGTTGGGAACACTGTCATGGACAGCAACATGTCTTTTGATGCGGCATCGGCTGTCATTCACTATGATAATATATTTCGGGTTGGGCTATTATGTGGTGGATATTGTGTATTGTGTATGATTCATAATTTGACTTCTGGTTATTTTTATTTGGCTATACCTCAGGTGGTTCAGGATAATAGTGATTGTTCAGACCTTTTATAAACTGTTCTTCGAATCAACAAACCACTTTCAACTACACTTGAAAGAACATTGTGACTCCTGTTTTTTTTTTTTTTTTTAGCAAACCATGGTTCACTTGTTTAATGTGCACCCACTGTTTAGCGGGTGCCCAGGGTTGGTGTACAAGCACAGAGTCTTTGAACCATGCACTTCCTCTTCCCCTGTTTTGTTTCATGAGGAAGGAGGAGGTAGTACTGTTACACTCCACCATTTTGTTGTCACTCTTACTAATTAAAGTTGGCCCAAATGTGACTTTGAATGTGTATTATAGAGCCTGATAATCTAATCCAATGCTAGAGATCCGTGTTTGTTACATAGAGTTCATTAAACAAGAGCTACGCTGGAAACTACACACTACCTCTAGATCATATCAGCCTCAGAAAACAAAAGGAACGCCTCCTCTTCCTTTGTGTAACTTTCAATCTTTTTGGAAGTGGTTACCACTACTTTTGTCGCTTTTCATCTGGCGTCTTTCCTGCATTAGCACAGCTAAAGCATCTCCTGAGAGGATACCTGCAATAACCACATACCACCAACGTGCCTGTGCCTTTCTCAACCTGTCTCGTTCTCCCTATTCCACAACAGCTCCTCTTGGTTCTTTCATTTCAAACTGCCTCCCTACCTCTCTTTTTTTACTTCCTTTTACTTCCTCCTCCTCACTGTCACATCATCCATCTCTTTGTTTCTCTATCTCGGCTCCTGTCACACCTCCTGCCTTCGCTCTCCTCCTTCCCCTGTTTCTGCTGGTAATCCTACCCTATCTCGCAACAACAAGCTGGTAATCCTACCTTTCCTTTCACGCACGTTCATGCACACACAAAAGGACACACATGCACAAAAGGATGCGAACGCGTGCACAGGAACACATCCTCGCACGCAGGTGCAAACCAAGACAAATTCACAGGCAGATACTGTCACAACAACACACACAATCACACCTACGTACAAAGTCACAAATACAGGTAGATACACAGTGCGCATTCACTGACACAAAGATCTGACCACACAAACGCACACACACACACACACACACACACACAGTATTTGTGTTGCCAAGGTATCAGATATTATGAAGAAACGACACAATTTCTGATTGGCTTAGAGACTTAGGACTCAGATACAGGAAACTAGCTATCAGTAATTAAGGTAATTGGAGAATGCCAACCGCTAATAAAAGCCTGTGTGTGTGTATGAAGTGATAGAACAACACACCTCGGATATCTTTCCCCTAGTTTAAAACAATTAGGCCACCGACCTACTCAGTTTCTGAGTGCGAGCCTTTTAGCTGCTGCACTTGTACACTTGACACAGACTTTACTTGGAGTTATTTGTACCAATTTTAGCTAAGGCTAAGCCTGACGATGTTACGCCATGACCCAAATGTTTCAGCAACAATATTTAATGTAGATATGAGACCCAAATCGTACAACCTCTGAAATATATCTAATATTTGATTAAATTATTATTTCAGTTCATTATGGAGTTCCCTATTAGCACTCTTGTTGAGCTAGGCAAGGAGATCAAAACTATTCTCATCATTGTGCTGTAATTTTGGGTAGAACGTCTATAAAACCAGTTTATCTAATGGGAAAGTTTTTGTTTTTAATTCATCAAAAGAAATCCTCTCAGCAACATAAGAATGTTGTTGATGACAATCGCAGAATATCTTTGTCATGGCTATCAATTTATTCCCACTAACCATACAGACACGATGCAACATATTAACTTGAAATCTGCTTTATAACTACATCACTGTAAGAGAGCTCTTCAAAAGAATGATACACACACTGAGCCGCAGATCTCCCCCTTTACACACACATAGTTCTAAATTATTAACAATAAGGATCTGTAAGAAGAGGGAGAGAAAAGGAAGGTTAGCCATTGTTTCTGCTAAATGATTCAAAGGCAATTTATTTCTCTTTTGTAGAGAGAGAGGAAGACGGAGACATGGACATTTGTCTCGTTCCTTTTTACTGTCCTTCACATGAACTGAAAACTGATTTAAGAACTAAAGAACCATGTGTACTGTAAGTGCGCGTGAAAGTGAAGTGACTGGTTAGCTCGCATTTGCCTTTTAAAGCTGAGCTTATGCTGAAATAACTCATAAAATGTTAATGAATGTGTAAAGGAAGGCTACAGCTGTGAAGCGATTTGTGTTTTTACCATGGTGTTTTGACTACTGTTTCATCTTTGTCTTAGAAGCCCCATGAAAGCTGCAAAATGTGCTCTGTCATCATACAACAAAGGTTTGTAAATTGTCTCAACTCCCCTGTCTCACCATCGCTGGGGCAGTGGCTGCTCTGGCCTCCTGGAGTGTTGTTATTGGCTGTCCTCTAACTTCTAACCTCGACAGATCGCATCCGCACACAAGCATGCATGCACAAACCATGCTTCTGTCTTTCTATGTGTTTGAGTGTGTGCGTGTCTGTGTAAGAGACACGTTTGCCTTGCCAATGACCTCACAGATGAGGGCTGGCAGGACACACAAACACACACACGTGCAGAGACATACACACACTTCCAAGATCTATGGACCCTCAGCAATAGAGGACACAGACATTCAACTATTAGCTATTTGACAAGATTTATGAACAAATGACGTATCGCACTTTCTCCACATTCTAATTATTTAAGATCCTTAATTTCCTGCTGTATATTATAAGCTCTGCGGTCTGACCCCAAACATATGGTGAGGGAAAGTTTGAATGTGGAGCAGCTGGAAGGTCACTGACAATCAAAAAAAAGGTTTTATTCTCACCTTCACCTTAAATAACTGAGCACAGAGAATACAATGAGACTGTAACAGATTTGTGTTGCCCAAATCTTTCCGACTTTGATACACTAGACATCTAGACTTATTAGCTTCATAAATAAAAGTTGTGTGTATTCTGTTGTGTATTTACCAGGGAAATTGGAAGTTTTTGTGAGTGAATTTAGACTCGAATTTTAGAAAGAGGGTCTGGAAAGTTTGTGTCCAAAGTGTTAATAAACAAATGTCTACCCGCCCCAGGATCTGCTGTAACTTGCTCTATGATCCAAGCTGAAGTGACAATATATAACTCATGGCAGGGGAAACGGATAGTTGCTATAGCAATAGACAATGTATTTAATATTTCACTTGCTTCTTACTAGTGACTCATATAAGACAGACTTTAAGTTGCAAAGGAATAAAAGCTAGAGGCTGTACCTGTAATAAAATTACCTGCAATATTTTTGTTTAACTATGTATTTACGCTCCAGCTAAGTTTAAAGATGTGTTTAATGCAGACATATTTCATATTAGCAACAGCAGTAGAATTGTCAAGAAGAAAAGCTAATCAGTGTTTCGTCAGATATAAGGGAGTCATTCACATTCCTTCAATGAAGAGACACCTTATTAGTGTGCAGGGGCACAGTAATGTGCAGGCTTACTGTAAATAACTAATGTAACATTCAGCTTAGTGCACTGTATGCACTATAAGCAGCTTTCAGTCAGTCAGTACACAACAAACATGAAGCTTAGTCCCATAGCTTACAAGCAGACAGAAATCCCATTATCATCTATCTATCCATTTCCATCTCGCTCTCTCTCTCTCTGCCATGGTTTTGAACTAGGCAAAACCCCATTACCATCTATCTATCTATCCATGTCTCTTTTTATTTCACTGTCTGTCCCATCTTTTTTTCTTTCTTTGCTTCATATTCCCATGGCTTCGAACTAGACTGAAATCCCATTTATTCATCCATCTATCCCAACCCAAGACTATTTCCCCCCATTTCTGACTCCTCCACCAGATGGCTGAAAGCCAAGTTATCTATTTATCTTCACGTCCATCTTTCTATCCATCTCTTCTCCTCCTTTTTCATAGTTCTCAGTGTGATGAAAAGGGGTAGGGGAGGGGGTGGGGTTATCTGTACCTCGCATCAAACGTTATATGTTAGCTGATTTCAGGGACGTGCTGAATGTTACATCTTTGCAGTGTGGTTGCAATCATTACTGTGATCATCAAAAAAAAAAAAAGATACTGACCATAAAAAATGTACAAAAATGAACTAAAGGTGAGCTATCATTTTCAAATGCCAATGATGATTCACATATTTTTTTACATATATAAAAATCAAGGAAAATGAAAGGAAATTAGAAGGAAATTACACCATCAGTGTCAGCGGTTTGAGCTCTCAGCATAAATTCATTGCTCGTGTGCTAATAATAGATGTGAACAAGCATGAACAATTTAGAAACTACTTTTACATCTTACTTTTATCTAATAGATGTGGTATGATATGTAGAAGAGTGAGTCCAAGCTGACTGAATTTTACTGTTTTATCAGATTAGATGAATCCGTTTGCCGTTTTGAAGTTTTTCAGCTGTTTGTGATGTTTAACAAAAATCAAAAAAAGATACACTTCTCTATATTGTTTTATTATTACACAGATATAATCTCTCATTCTCTCTCATCTATCCACCTCCCTCCCCCTCTTTAACTCAACCGGTCAGGGTTGATGGATGCCCTCCAATGTGTTAGGTTCTGCTCGAGGTTTCTATCTGTTCAAAGGTTTTTCCTCGCCGCTGTTGCCAAGTGCTTGTTCCTGGTTGGACTTGTTGGGTCTCTGTAGATCATTTTTATAAAAAGTATGTTCTAGACCTGCTCTGTATGGAAAGTGTCATGAAATAACTTTTTGTTACGATGGGTTTTGTGGTTCTCAGGTAATCAAACATGGGAAATCATTATGTTATCCTTTAGCATGTGGTTCCAGTGTAACAAGGCTATGGTAAGTGCTGCCATTATGCAGAAAACTACTCTTGCTAATGGATTATGCTTGCCGATTTCCAACTTCTAGGCCTGGTGTCATATGGACAGTATATGCATGTGTAATTCAGTGGCTCTCTCCTTTCCTTGCTACCTGAAGGTTTATTTTACTGGTGTTAAAAGGCCAGGACAGACATCAATACTATTACAATAAGTGTGTGTGACTGTGTGTGTGTGTGTGTGTGTGTGTGTGTGTGTGTGTGTGTGTGTGTGTGTGTGTGTTTAGCTCGTGTTTGTGTGCAAGGCTGTGTGTGACCACTTGTTTCAGGGCGTCGTCTCAATAATTCACAAGCCTCTTTTGCCCAGAGGCAGCGTGCCTTACATCCGCTCCCTCTATTCAACATGAGTGTTCTTCTACATGCACGTTTCAAGTGTATGTGTCTATATGTGTGAGGCGGGTGCATGCTTGTGTGTCAAAGTGTGTGTGTGTCTATGTCTCTGAATGTGTGAGCCTAGCAGTATTGTATTACATAACCCTTAATTATAACTGGGGAAGAAATGTGACAGCTTGTGACCTAATCCTTAATACAAGTATTACATTTTCACAATTCAAAATGAGAACGTACATGTGAGACTGTGTGTGTGTGTGTGTGTGTGTGTGTGTGTTATTTGCCTATGCCAATTAAAGGAAATGTGACAGCCCGGCAAACACACTCCTCAATTCGGAAACGTGATGACTTGATAATAGCACATTGATGTGGCTTTTCAATGTGTGTGTGTGTGTGTGTGTGGTGGGAGAGGCAGACAAAAGAGGATTCTTCAAAGTGTACGCACATGTGTGTGTTTTCCTTTAACTGTGCTGAATGACAGATCTATTACTGTGTGGGGGGCTATGTCATTATCAACATTAAGCAGCCTTGCATAAGCACACACCCAAAATTATGCTGTATGATTAAAGCTGACTTAATGCTTAATGTGTATGAGTGTGTCAGGATAGCGTCCTCGTGTGTGTTTGTGTGTTCGTGTGCTTATGGAGTATAGAAGCTGCCACTTGGCTTTCAAGGCACTCCGTAATATGGCTTTTAAAGGCTTCTCATCTCTCTGTGCCTGCACTCTTTACACATTTACACACACACACACACACACACAGTTACATGCACTCCTATAAACAAATAAGTCCATCTTCATACTCATACTCTCTCTCACACACACACACACTGGAGGCTTACCCTCTCGTTACCCTTTCATCCCATTTTATTTTACCACTTGTTCTCTTTACTTATTATTCTTCTCTTTTCCTATTAGTATTACTCCTCTATTGTCCATTCATACTTTTTCATATGGCGAGAGAGATGAGATAAGAGAACCTGAATTTGAAAGAGAAAAATCCAAATGAGAGGAAAAGTGATATCTGGTGTGAAAAGGCCTGTTGTCTCCCTTTTGGATAGCAGCAAATAAGCTGATTAACACACTGTGACAAAATGGACACTGTCCCACATACTGTAAGATCAACAGCCATTCTTACTTCTTACCACTGTAACAAGAAGGAGAGGAGAGGTTTCAGATATTTGACCAAACACTAATCACCACTGACTCATTCGGAATCAAACACACCTGGCTTATATACATGCCGTTCACTATCACTATGGTGCCGGCCTACTGTATACTGGCCCTGCTGTAACATCTGGGGTACAATAATTGGGAGCAAAATGAATCAAGAGCCTGTAGTCGTCTATACCAATTACACGTAACACTTGCCTCGAGCGTACAGTCAGAACTAATGCAGCATCAGCTCGCAGCCAACTCCACCAGTCAGATGTAATGTACACCAAAGTCAATACCACTTCAGCTGGTTTGGTCAAAGATTTAATTAGAGGCAAACATGACTAAATTATACAATATACTCTAGCCAAAAGTGCTGTCTTTTGAACGCTGTCTCGTGAGCCAAAAGCAGTCGTAAATGCCACAACACTGATTCATCTTGACCACTGAAGTGCTGTTGAGCTGAGCATTTAGCAAAGAAACTGCACGACTCTTGCTAATTTGTGTTGCTTCCACATCTATTCAAAACAGTCTCAAGGATTAGTCTTTCCCATGAACTCTGTAGATCTCTCGCTCAACTGAAAGTGAAGGATCTGAAGCAAACATGTTCATGGTCGAGATATAATCTGACAAGAATAGGGCTCTTCTTCTAAGAAATAAACACCCCAATTTTCAAGCATGAATGTAAAAAAACAAATGAGACTGCAAAAGCTGTAATGTGCTGTAATATATTTATCTTTAATACTTTTACCAACACTATATTTGGTATGTTTTGCGCCTGCAAACTACATTTTGCATTCACTGAGGCTTAAGAGAGAAAATACCCCCTATCTTCACTACATCATGGACCTTTATAATGACCTGCCCAAAGCAAAGTGTGAAAATCTCTCTGTTGGGCTCTCTGCTCCATTTCTCTCTAGGTTCAGCTGCCTTATTACTTGTTAAGAAATCCAGTTATCCAATAATGTCCAGAGCAATGCTTGAATGATCACCTTGTCCATGCCTTCCACACATTACATGGTCTTTTCACCCAACCTGTCCATCTCTCGTTTTTTCTTCACAGATCAATGTAAGTGGCCTCTCTCAACGCATTCTTGTGTCAGGTTCTTGTATTTCCCAGACAGACTGCTTGTCACAGTGTCCTTCTTTCTTTCTTTCTTTCTTTCTTTCTCGGACTGGTTTAATCAGTATTCTATTCCCTCTCTTTTTTTGTTGATGGCACTCTCTTTTTTCTGCAAGAGTAGATTCAGACAGAATTACCTCCCACGTCACCTCTCTGTTACTGACTTTAATTCTCTTTCTGTCTCTCACCTCTGCTGGGTTTCGTTTCATTGCCAGACCTGTAGAAATTTAAGCAAATCTTCAACCAGATGGCAAAAGGAAGTGTGAACTACTTTCATGCTAGAATAATAAGTGCACTTTATAAAAGGATTACATAATCAATTTAGAACAGTAACATGTTCGTTATCTTTGTAAATCATGGTACTTCACTGCTGCTTCCAATCTGTCGTCTATGCCACTTGCATGAATTTTGCATTCACTGAGGCTTACACATCATTTATTTTCTCTTCTTTCAACACGTCATTGCAGGCTTTTCATCTTATGTTACTTTTAAGGGTTTCATGTCAATGTTGCATCTAAAATATTGTGCTGTTTAACATTGTACAATTGTACTGTTACTTCCTTTTCATAGTCACTGACTGAGTGGGGTTTGGGTCTGTCATGTTTCACCTGAAAACTACAACAAAAAATATAAATTTTCACAATGGAAATCACTTTGAGTTGTTGTTGTCTAAACCTAAATGTACATTTTTGTCCAAAACTGAGACCTGTCCAAATGTTCCCCTGTAATGTTGATCATTCTTTAAACCCTTTAGTAAAGTTACTTTTATAATAAAGCTTATGTTGTGTTTGAAATTAACTAGTTTGCACAAAGTGTTAATAGCCTTTCTAAATGGCCTCACTCAAATGTGGGGCAAAAAGACAGCCATTATAGAGCGGGACAAGATGAGAGGGATCATTCAGATTGGGATAATGGCACACACTTCAGGACAGTCTCTGTTCAAAGACTTTCTTGGTGCACTCACACTGTTGTACACACTAAAAGTGACATAAGTACTTGTAAAGAGAGCTTACTTTTTTTTACACCTTTGCACACCCGGCTAATCATAGTTTGCAGTATTGTGGGTTTTGAAAAGTTCAGATATTCCAACATCCAAAAAGTGTGGGGGCGAGGGGGTTTCTTTTCTGTCCCTTTCTCCTTACTTTTTCTTGACTTTCTCTTTTCACTTTTGCTCCTCTCAGCATCCCATCTGTCTACTCCAGCCTCAATTTCAGCTGCTCCTCTCCTCCACTTTCTTTCCATATACACTCTCACTGTTTCCACTTGCAGTGACTGACTCTCATCCTTCCTCTTTCACCCTTTTCATTCTCTCTCTTCCACTTCCTCTTCCTCACTATCCATCTCTGAGTGCAAACCATCAGCTCAGCACTTCTCGGTCCACCTGAAGCAGGGTGTTGATTTAACATACCCGCTCTCATTCTTAATTGTATCCATTCCCATTTCTTTGCGTCACATCTTTCATGCTTCCTTTTCTTCCTCGTTCTGTCTCCTTTCAAATTTCTCGTATCAGACATCTCTCTCACTTGTTCCCCTATATTTCTTTATTTCCTGATCTCAAAATTAATATTCTCTTTTCTTCCCACCAGTTCCCGCCTCTCAGTTTACCATCGCATCTTTGTCACTTTTTCTTTCTTATCTCTTGCAATTGTTGCAATAACAACCCATCTTCTACATATCGTGTCCTCCTTCCTCTTTAAACCCTGTTGTTGCAAAGTCAGACTCTGGTATGCTAATAGGTCTGAACACAATTATCTCAGACATTAACAGAAAAAGAGCAAACAAGGCTTTCTGTTTCATCAGATTTTTTTTGTCTCCTCTCATCACATTTTACCTGACCTTGCCTCTCTTTTTCTCTCCATATTTGCTCCTGGCTTTTATCTAAAATCGCACATGGCTGCAACTTTCCCCTTTCTGTTAAACACGTCAGATCATAATTGTACAAAGAGATAAAAGACTGGGTTGTCTAAACATGATTTGTGGGTATTGTGAGTCCTCAAAAATGAGTTTCTCTCAGAGGCAATATCTTAGGAATGAGTGAGCGAGACAAAAGAAGTGATGAGATGGAGAGGACAGACAGACATGCATGCATACAGACAGACAGAGCTGAGTGAAAGAGAGATGACAGCTTCAGACAAGGACGAGGAGGATTAAGAAAGGACAAGAGGTTAAGGGACAGTATCAAAGAACAAAAAAAAAGGAAGAGAGCGAGATGGGTAGAGGAGATGAGAGCCAGATGAGAGCAAGAGAGGAAAAGGGGGGATGAGAGCTTTAATGGTGGAGAGTGACAGAGAAAGGCACAGTGAGAGGTGGAGAGAAGGTCACGAGGTTTGTTGTTTGCGAGATGCATCCTCTCACTGCCTGCTTTGATGTGAGAGCTCAGCCACTTGTTCAGCCAGGAGAGGAGAGGAGAGCTAAGTAATTATAATTTCAGGACATACTTCATGCATTGCTCCACTAAATGCACAGTGCTAACCTCTGTACAAGTTGTACTAATCTACACTACACTCTAGACAATTTGGGCTTTACAGAGCAGTACTAAGTAAGCTAGCACTAAACAGTGTGTCTAGTAATCAGACTGGTTCTTGTACGTAGCTGCTGTACAACCTGAGCTTTCCAAACAACCGTTCCTCGGGATGTGGCCGGGGTGCAGCAGCTGTTCAACCAGCACACTGTTAAAAATGGGACTTCTGTGCCTAAAGATAGTAACTAAAGTCCCATGCGTTGGTATCCCCACTGGACTAGAATCACATCCCACCAGAGCTTCTCTCCTGTGTCAGCTTCTGCTCTGCCTTCAACTTTTCTTCCCAACTGTGTGAAGCTGTAGCATTATGCAATACATGCAGTTTGAACATTCATTAAAATGAAGCATGACTGTGACAAATAATGTTCATGTTACACTGTGACCTAGCTGACATACTATTCAAAACAACAATGTAAAAGTCCAAATGTCGTGCACCTTGGAAGTAGATGACAAAATCACTACTTGGATTGTTTACAGTGTTCCCTGTTTTGTTTGTTTGTGTGTTTGTTTGTTTTCTGGTCACTCGGAGTATGAGTCACATACTCTTCTTTTTCATCAGTGTAGATTTTAAAGAGTTTGAACTAAGTTGGTACACAGCAAAGAAAAGGGGAAAAATAAATTAATAAATCTTTCTGTCCCCTTGGTTTTTCTCAAAAATAGATGCCACAAAAAAACAAGTCCCTTGCACCTTACTAAGCAAGCAAAGCATCAAGGGAGAACACTGTACCTTCAAACAACAAAAAGATTTTTACTTTAATCCACTCTGCGCCTAGGAAGAATTAATTGATATGTCTGAGAAATGTTTCCAGAAAAAGTTCACAAATACAAGATTTTAGGTACTCTGCTGTGCCATTTCCTAGCATTCAGACAACTGCAGCCAGAGGTCATAAAGAGACAGACAGACTGTAAGTAAGGTGTGTGTTAGTACATGCTAATACTAAAACTAATGTCTTATCGAAACAACAAATCTGTGTGTCCACATGCTTCCTAAAATGTTCCAGCAGTTTAAAAAAAAACAAAGAAGCTCTTCCTGAAGCTCTGTGTGCTGAGACTAAAGTGCAGTAAGTAAGAGCGTTTCTTCAACAGATGAGCTGTCTACCTATAACATCATATTGTCTACTGCACAGGTCTTATCCCACTTGTGTGATTACAAGACTCTGCATAAACTCAGTTGTCATGGTAAAGGTCTATTCATTTATCTTGACATATAGGGACATAAGGACCGGAGCAAAAACATCTTACCTTCAAACGGTTAGCTAAGTGTTGGTGGTTATATGTGGTGTGCTGACTGCATGTATCCACCTACCCTGAGTGCTAGTGACAGGCAGATACGTATGAACGACTACAGCCCTTATTAAAGATGGCAGTTGAGAGCAGAACATGGCTGTCATAGATTTAGATAGATGTCATAGCAGACAGTGGCAAATGGCTGGGTTTGGTTAGAATATGCTTAGAGAGGGCTGTCAGGGTCAAGTGTGTCAGCTGTGTTGTGCCACCTCACTGCAAGAGGAGTCACGGTTTATGGAAACAACTCTGACCCAATTATTCAATATGTGAAAACACACTCACAGACAAATCACTTTTTTTTTTGGAGAAAAGGCGGCTTGTCATCCAGTGACAACCAGCTCAATTCTAAGCAAACTGTGACACGCACACATATGCATTTAAGTCTACATAAACTTCTACTATGCCCCAGTAATAAATCAATATCTCTCTCTCTCAATACTTGTTGCAACCACTATCTTGCAGAATGACTGATCAATTTAGGTTTAAAGGATTAAAAAAAGCCGGTATAGTGAAATATCTGTAACATAAACTATGTGATGTAAGACTGCTGTGCCCATTGTGCACATTTGCCCAAGCAATAAGCCAGCTTAAGTAGTCATCCATTCATTTTTAGGGGCCATAAAGGTTGAGGGAGCACCATTTAAAATACAAGAGACACCCTGCTGAAAAATCATGCATAAATATCAATAATAAAATAACTTATTACAAAGCCTTTTCACAAGGGCAAAGCACTCCATTGCCAAGCGAAAAGTGCTTCTTAGAAAGTTTTCCACCACCGAGAGGAGGAGGAAACAGTAGGGAGCTGAGTGAGAGGCACTTGGCGCCACACTCTTGACTCGTCTCTGTTTGAAAATCTGAACCCGCAGCTAAGAAAATCTCAAAGCTGTTTTCTTTGTGTATGCGTGCGTATGTGTGAGTGTGCACGCGCATGTAAGGATGCATTGATTAGGCGTGGTAAAATCAAAGCTGAGCTTTGGGTTAGCAATCGATCAAACAAGCCGACTTTTTTTTTTCTACTCTTTTTTTCTCCCTCTCATCCAGAGGAAAGAAAATGCAGGTTATTTTAGTTTAGAAAAATGAATGTTTTTCAAGCCTGATAGACCAGAGGTACTAAAAAGGGAAGAAGTACACTAAGAAAAACATATACACAGGAAAATGTGCAGACAAGCACGCACACTTACATGGTGCAGACATGCAGATAGAAATGAAAACACATGAAATGCAACTGACATACTTAGAGAGAAAAAAACACAAATATCACCAAAAACACACACACCATAACCCAGACAAACACAGCCAACACACACACGAACACACAAGCAAAGCACACTGGCACATTTGTTGAGACACACACACACACACACAAGCGCGCGCACACACAGCAGGTTTTGACAGGATTGCGCCCACACAGCCAAAACACAGACATGCAGATAGGCAAGCTGCAAACAGAGAGATGGAGGTGGTGGAATGAGGAGAGGAAAGAATCGAAAGAATAACAAGAAAAGAAAGAGAGAGGAACCACAAAAAGCACAAAGGACAGAGCGAGAGAGAAGAAGCAGATGGGGAGAGAGTGAAGGGGGTGATGGGGGGTGAGTGGGGCGGGAGTGAAGGGAGAAACAAAGTGAGAGAAAACAAAAGAATGACAGAGAAAATAAAAGAGGAGAGAGACGCGCTAGATGAGTGATAAAAAGATGAAAGGGACTTCCTCTGAAACATCCAGCCACCATGAATCAAACACTTCATCCAATTATAGCATATCTCCCACTCTACAAACACACACACACACACAATCCAGTTTATTAATAAAAAAACAAACATATATGAATTCATAGTATTTCCTATACATTATTTCAACTTCCTGCAAAGAAACACTCCACCCAGAGCTGATGTAATGTATGGCTGAGGCTGATGCACACTGGGAAAATGAAGGTGGAGCTCGGAGGCAGAACTCACACGTATCTTTGGAAAAATTACATCCAGTATGTGTGTGTTTGGGGAGGTTAATGTATGAAGTCCCCTGTGAGCTCAGGGAACAAGACAAAGCTTTTGTGTCCTTCACTCTCAAGCATTTTTCTTTGAAGTGCTTTTTTGGTTACAGTTTTTGGTTGCATAATAATCATTACTTACATGGACGACTGCTAAATATAGGACCTCTGCAAAGCTTTGTCCTCTGTAAGCAAATACTCTTAACAGTTTTAATTACAATGTTCCTCATGCATGTTCGTTTAATCTTTGCGCTCGTCGCTCTAGAGGTCAGGTATCCTGTGTCGGCCCTCCATTAGTGCCGCGGACAAGACTGTTTTTAAATGCAGGAGCAAGTTGGTGTATTGTAAAAGAAATCCTCATATCACTGAACTAGTTACCTGAATATTTTTCTGACTTCTGACAACTCAGAAGAAGTAAAATTACTTTTCCATGCAAAGTCTCTGAGGGATTAAGCCAAAGTGCAGAGCAGTTGAGTAAGCACACAGTCAAAAGGAGGATTTCTATGGCTGCTGGGGAAGTGTGTAATGGAAATGACTACAAATTCAGGAGCACCTGAAGAATTCTAATGAATAGTATCTTAAGTATCTCTCAGGACTATATTTTTTTGCTAATATGAGACCTCATTATTACCTTTCAAAAACACGCCCAAATAGGAAAATCGCTGATGGTTGGGCTGCATCCGGTTCAGCTAACTTTCCACCCCCTCTATCTTTCTCTCTGTCACAACGAGCTCAGCCCTGTCTGACTCATCTGTGATGCTGCTCTGCTCTGCCAGCTGAGACATCCATCCAAACAGACAAACACGAACACACGGACGTGAAGCAATAGAGACTCGGGCAAAGAAAAACTTGAAGCAAATGTTTGGACAAACGCACTCACGTGCACCCACTTTGTGATGGATTGATGAGATTGTATTATATATTAAGAGCATGCGCATGTTTGAGCTTACACACATACATGCACATGTACACACTATCATGAATATTTAAATATATATTGTACTTCAGGTAATTTGAGATGCTGACGGCCGGTTGCACTTTATTTTACAGCATTTATTACAGAGTGTGGAAAGTGGAGGTCAGAGTGTGACTTTCAGGTGGGAAAATGTGGGTGGAAAGAGATTTTCTTGGATCAATACTGAAGAATGCACAGATGTCTTTGAGCACAATCGTGACACATTTAGCCATCGATCCTGTTTACATCCTTTTATCGTGCTTTCCAGTTGTGTTTTTTTTTCTTCTTTTAATTTAAATCCCACATGGGATTTCTGCCAAGACAATATAGTAATCAAGATTTGCTTAAACAAACGTGGTAACACTTTTTACAGAGCTCAAGACGAGGTGTGAAAATGGTAGGCTGGGGTAAATAAGGTTTGCTAAACGAAACTATAGGTTGACGATAGAAATGTATACATTTGAATGAAATGTGCACCAATGTAGTGATGACTCATGTCTGTGTAACTTCTACTATTTCACAACCTGCTTCTTAACAAGGCTCAGACTAAAGAGCGCTTTCAGTGATTCAGGCACTCAGAAATGCAAACCATCTAAATCCAGATAAACACACACTGCTGTGAACTGCATACACATGCTCCAAAGGACCTATAAATATATAAATAATTAAATGAACATAGAAATGTATCTTTGAATACATAGATGCAATGCCACAGAACTAGGAAACAGGTATGGATGGATGGATGGATGGATGTTTACAGCCACCCTGCATTGGTTAGGAGAAGCAGAGCTACCAGTCCCAGAGAGTTTAATTCTGTGCCACAGAACTGAGAGAGTTTAATGAGCTAGCATTGCCAAACCACAGTCTGTAGGTGGTTCATTGGCTGAGCAACAAAATGCACTTCACTGAAAAATAAAAGTGGATCACCGAAGCCCCACAGACCGTTGTTGTTGTTGTTGAATCTCCTGGTTGCGTAGTGAATAAGCCAAAACTGGTAGGATGGATGGATGGAGGAAGAGCAGATAAACACAGGAGTGGTGAAGCTACAGTTCAGGTAAATACATTTTCAATCAAGTTTCAAATGACTCATTCGTTACATCACCAGATAAGGCTTGGACCAAATCTATCCTCTCATTGTCTGCAGTGATTGAACCCAGTGTCATGATGTATTTACAATAGATTTCATATTGCCCATCTGTTGTTTAATATGTTATAATATGATTGTTATCCTTCACTGCCGCAGACATGAACATCTTTCTCGGTAGCACATCTCTATTTTACTCTGTTCTGAGCTGCTGGGTTACAAAAGTTCACCAGCTTGAGGTGCCATTGTAACTTTTAGATAGAGAGCTGTGGTGTGAAGGTCATAACAGTGCACCATTCAAACACCAAGCGACCCCATGGCACAATGGGAAAAGAGTGTGATCAGCAAACGTGTATGTGTGTGTCTGTGTGGACCACTCAGGGACAGTTTGCTTTTTACACTAACATCACCCCCTGCCTCCCAAACCACCAGCAACCCCCCCTCTCCCTCTCTCTCTCGACCCCCTTTGGGATTGGGATGCTGCTAACAGACAAAACTGAGAAAAGCTGAGGGGAAGGAGGGACAACCAGGGGCAGGAGGATAGTGGAAGAGAGGAAGGGAAGGAGACACGGTGTACACAATGTTTCTTTTCTGCTTAGATATGCTGTAAAGTAGATAGAGTGTGATGGTTTATCATTGCCAAAGATTTCAGCTCCTACACACTATGTTAGTATCCTGTAGAACAATGAGGTGTTTATGAACCTTTCTTTCCGATATGTTGGCAATGTACTGTAGGAGTGAAGGCAGTACTGTACACATTCTTTATGTGAATTACCCAGGGGAAAAAGAAAAGAAACAAACAGACAGAGAAAGAAAGACTTTCTTGGAAGACGAGGAGAGAGGATTTCTGCTTGGCAGGTGCATTTAAGAATCAATACAACAGTTTCTGGGAAAACTTTTGCTTTTTCTGTTCCATGTCATGATGAATACAGATGACATCCATTTATACCTGGTGGACTTGTTCACTTTTCTCTGGTGCTTTATGTCAACATTTCATGAAATATCCTGAGAGGAGAGTGACTAGCTTTGTCCAAGCTACATACACCATGGTTGCACGCTGAAGCCGTTCCTTAAAGCAAAGAAAGGTTGACGCTGGCGCCACAAACAACCTGTTTTTACTGAATCACTCAACTTATCCTTTAAATGTTTGTCAGCTTAAATTTGGGTTTCCGTAGCTACTGTCCAATAACAGTGGTGATTCTTTTTCAGTCGCCATGGGGTATACACACTTCTAAATCCCCTCTGATGTGTATCATTCAGTAATTTTAATACTTCACTCAAAATGCGTAATTATGTAGTTGCCTCACACAGCTGTGGGTCAGTGTCTATTGTAAGCCTTGCATCTCTCCTGTGGCTCATGCTAATTTCATAATCGTCTTCACCCACCGAAGTCAAGCAGCAGAGGTAAAGTGACAATGTGCAAATAGTACTGAGACATTTGGCGGGTGAGCTAAGTATGCAAGTGTAGTCTTAAATGTCACCGTTTATAACGCATAGTGTTTATCCTTTGCAGTACAGGCCGCTGTAAAACAAAAAATGGCGGGCATAAATTAGAGTACCACTATGCATGACTCACTTAACAGAGAAGCTGACCTTGAAGGCAACCTCTAAAAGTTTTTAAGGGAGACTGAGAGACAGAGAGAGAGAGCAAGAGAGAAGTGTTAAAAGAAAGAGATGTTAGAGCGTTTTGTCTTTGTCAACCCGCTGTGTGTGTGTGTGTACATACATATGTGATCATGCATGCCTTGCACAAGTGATCGTATTGTTTGCGCCTGTGTGGTTATATCCATCTAAGTGTGTGGTATATATGTAGAGTACACATTTGTGGGTGTATGCGCGTGTGTGTGTTTATGACAGTGTTAGATTAAGAGTGAGTGAAAAAAATAAAGTTAGACAGCGTGTGTGTGTGTGTGTGTGTGTGTGTGTGTGTGTGTGTGTGTGTGTGTCTGCTTGTGTGTGTGTGTGTGTCTGCTCTGGCTTCCCTAGGGCTGAGGGTACCAGATGTACTGAGCTACATCATCACAGCTAAAAATATACATGTGCACATATGCACACACAGACATAAGAACACACACACACACACACACACACACACAGGACACATTAAAAACATGCCTCACTGATTAGCTCTCTGTCTACACTTGTCACACAGGCTCTTATACTTTATATTTTTTTAAACTGTTTCATGTCGCTCTCGCTGCTCTCATCTGGGTCTGTCTCACTTCTTCTTTTTTTTCCTTCACCTATCTGATTCTGTCTCTCTCCCACTGTCTGCCTTCCAGTCTCTATCTCTGTTTTGGAGATAAGTTGTTCAGTGTTTGCATTCACATATCTGTCTCTCTCAAGACCTCATTCCCTTTTCACCCGCAATCTCTCCCCAACATCTCGCTGACTTTGTCAGTCAGTGTTCTCCGCAGCTTTCTTTGCTCGCTGTTTTATTTCACTCTCATGTTTCAACAAGCACGGCTTCAACAAATGATTAGCTTCATTCACTTCTAAACACATAGCCTATAAAATATCAGAAAATAGATCAAAATAAATAGATAAGATGCAGAATTCCCCAGCAGTCAAGATGACATAGACAAAGGACATGTGCTTGAGGTTTGTGCAACTAAAAGACCCTAAAAATTCATCAATGAGGATGGCCAACTAAATCCTGTTGATCTTGATCACGTTACTTGATGATATTTGAAACATTACAGGCCTTTTGTTTAGGACTAACACACCAAACTGTGGCAGTTACAGTAAAGGGAAGAATGATATTTTCTTTTCTCTCCATGATGCTTTCCTGAGATTATTCTCCTATTGGCTCTCAGTGTTTGGCTGGCTTCCTCCCCTTCCACACTGCGCTTTATTACGTCTCTCAAAATTCCCCTACAATCACAGCAAAATTGCAGAACAGCACAACACTACCACATTTAAGATGGGAAAAAAAAGCTAAAAATAAATCCCATTCAAAGTGTGTACAATTCATTCAGTTGATAGCTTCAATGGAGCACTTCTCAACAACGTTGTTTTTGGACAGGTGCCATGGCAGTGTCAAGGGTTTGGCACTGTCCAAGACAACAATGATTAGTGGCTTCAAATCAAACAGTCCCATCTGTTTTTTTTTTTTCTGCACAATGGCTTCTGCTGCCTAAACGACCCCAGCTGAGTATCCATTACCTTATGTCAATCTACACATTATTTCTGCAGTCACACGGACGAAAGAGACACAAGGAGGAGGAGTATCAACGGTAGCCCGACATGCTGAGACTCACTTTTTTTGTAGCGGCTGAAATCATGGAAGAGGGGGAGAATAAAGGAAAGGAGAGGAGAAAAAGAGAGATGAAAGAAAAGCAGAGGGTAGGAGGCAACAAGAAGAGAGGAAATGAGATGAAATGAAAAGAGGGACTGAAGGGAAGGAGAGATGAAAGGAAATAAGAAAAGAGGAGAGGATGACAGAAGGCAACAAAGGAGATGAGAAGAAAAAGGGGGAAAAAAGCAACAGAGAAGAAAGGAGGAGACAAGAAGGCCAGCTTTGATAACACAGCAGGAGGCCCAGCAGGTAGAAACTACCTCCAATGTTGTTTTAATCACCTTTTAATCCTTCTCCACCCTCTCCACTTGTTAGCATGCTGAAACTTGGACTGAGAGAAAATGGCATTAAGATAAGGAGAGGAAGAGAGAAAGAGGAGGGATATTTCAGCAAAATAGGGAGAGGAAATTAGATCAAGATGCAAAGCACAGACACAGGAGGAGGCCGAACAATATCGGAGAGAACAAGAGAGTCTCTGTGTTTTCCACAAGCGATTGCCAGCTAAATAAGCAATTACCTCACAGCCAGGTAGATTATCATGGAATTTTTACTGTAAATGCGAGATTGTCTCCTCAACATGACCATTATGGATGCTGGTATCCGTCTCCACATTTAGATGTAGAAATTTGCAAAAGGAAAGACATTTACATGTTACTGAGTCAGAGTTGTAAATAGACATATTTGCTTTCTTGCTGAGAAGAAGCTGAGCAGTAGATTGATAACTCATACATGTACAATAAACAATAAATATCTACATACAGCAGCTGGTTAGTTCAGAATAAAGACTGGAAACAGAGTGAAGCGGCTAGTCTGGTTTTGGCCAAAGATGATGAATCTGTACAAAAATCTAAGTGTAAAACTAAGCTGTGGTTTATGTGCTAGATCAGTTGAGGCCAAAGACTTTTGGAAGTCTTGTCATCGCTGTGAGATGTCACTGTGCCAGGCCAAGAAATAGCCCAGCATCATCCCCACAGAACCACAACTGGTCATTTTTATAATTCACTTTATGTATAGAATGAATACACAAAGCTGGATTTGTCATGCTACCTGGTTCCTCCTGTTGCCTGTCTTCATAAGCTAAGCTAACTGTCTCCTGCATAAAGCCTAACATTTAGCATACAGACATGACAGTGGTATCAATGACTGTTTCTCAGCAAGAAAACATATTAGCCAAAATATACAAGCATTCCTTTAAGATGGACATCTCAGTTTGATTTCACCTGATGGGGTGTGTGTACCGTTACATCGGGTATTGGGTTTTCTTGGCTCATGAGGCTGTGCAAGCGTATTCACATTCAGTAAAATGTTTTGTTATATACCGTTACTCTGGTGGTAACTAATGAGGATCCAAATAAATGAACAATCATCAGAAATTAGCATAATTAAATACATGGATCATTGTTCAACAATGAGCACTTTTATCTCAGTTTTACAGAACATTTTCCAAAGACACCCAAAGAATCCTCAGTAAACTTCTTAATCCAGCATTTATTAGCACAGTTGACAGTTTTAATGTCTTCCTCTTCAAACATAATTTAATGTGCATGGTGAAACTCTGAGAAGAATTCAGGCAAGTTGAGAGTTTTGGTAACCCATGCTCAATCCAAGTCACATTGGTCTTATTTGTATATATGATCAGAATCAGAGCAGTTTTTAATCACATGGCCTCTTTTTTTTTTTTAGGACATATCAGACATATCACATAGCAGTTTGAATCTAAAACACTGTTTCAGTGCTTTATTGACAACCAGGCTGATAGAGGACAGAGCAGATCTAGTTTACTTGCAGTAAACATGTTATGATAAATGATAAAAACTCAAAAGAGGAGAATACAGAAACTTGTTTTGAAGTTGTTTGTTTGCAAACAAAATTTGCAAATGATCTGCCAGCAGCGAGAGATAACATGACTTTGAATATCTGGGAATAATCTTGAGATGTGTGAATGAGACAAAATCTCCCCGCTAAGCTTCTTTGCAGTGTCATGTAATCTTACAGTCACTCACACACAGATCTTCGGCGGTAATCCAAGAAGTGATCAACATCAAGGCAAGGCAGGGTTTGGAGGAACATGTTAGCCTTGTTATTCCAGCAACACAGGTTGCAACTGATTATACACGTTCACGTCCATGTCTATCTCTGTTGACCATCAAGGCTCAAGTGGCGTTAAGCACCAGACTCATCTTCCCCTTCATGGTCGTGTTTGGTTCAAATAGATTCAAACCAGCAACAGCTGCTTAGGTCTCACATACACTTACAGCCAATGTGCTTCACACACTCCCTCATCATTAATATTTCTTGTAGAAATAAAGCAAAGCCAATATGAATCTAATCCCAAGGCAATTTTTTTTTTTGTGAAAGTGAAAGGTGTAACGTATTTCAAGTATATTTCACTTACACAAAACTGCCAGACTCCACTTGCATTTAAAATGATTTAAGATCTACTTTCACATGTGCAACAATTTTCTTCCTTGTGATATTATATTAGTTACTATGCCGGCTGCCATAGTGTATGCTAGAGTGATACAATAAATGATGCATCAGTAATAAATGAGTTTGTAGCATGTGCATTTGTTTTCATTGGTAAAATAATGAAAACCTCCCAGAGTGAAAGTTATTTCAATTCACGAGTAAATAAATCTAAGACAGGTTGTGGCGTCCTTAAACTACTGAATGTTTTATAAGTCACAGAAAAAAAAATATATTCATCTGTCATTCCTATCATGCATTAAAGCCCCTGAAAATAACATATCCTTAAAACACATTAGTACATTTTTGGTCCTCTGTGTGTCATTTAAGCAGCAGCGGTTTTACTTTACACTACTTGGTATGTGCACACTTTGTGCAGGTATTGTCATTGTTGGCGTTTTTTAGCTAATTCTCTGAGGTAAGACTTGAAGGTTATGGATATAAGAAGCTTCTTCGCAAAGAAAAGGGATGAAGGTGCAGGCAAGACAAGAGGAGGTGGAAAAAGAGTTATCTCCTGTTGCTGTGGCAGCAGATGAGTCAGGACATGACACTGCCTCATCTACAAACTCAGATTGGTAAAGGAGAGGGCTCTTTAGCTCAGCTAGCTAGCGTAGCTCAGTGGTTCTTAAGCGTTTTTGTCACAAGGCACATGTTGATTGCATCCTTATATAACCAGGACAGAGGGGACAAGAAGAGAACAGGAAGAGAGCTCAGAGGAGACGAGGAGTGCTGCAGATAGATGAGACCCCAAAAGAGCCACTGAAGAAGTGAAGACGAGGAGAGGTAGAGAGATAAGACACAGATTTAACACAGCTCAAAAGGAGCCCTTATCACACAAGCAAAAGCTATGAGACCAGGGCGCCGCAATTTTCAAAACGGAACAAAACAGGACTGCTTCATCAACGTCAAGACTCAAGACAGTTTTACTGCTGCTGAAAATAAAATCACAACAAGTTGAATGGCGCTGCATTCATTCTGTTTCGATTTTGATTGTATATTGTCAAGGCCAGCCTACGCACCTGACTGGAACCTTTTGGTAGAGCACTGTGTCTCACATCTGATTTTTAATAACTTGAGAAGGGTGCAATTATCAGGTTTAAATCTATCTGCTCCAAACTGGGTACAGCACAATAGGCTGATTAGACCTGGCAATGTTCCCATGTGGCCCAAAAAAAATGCAGCCTGCTTTTGTCTAAATTTGAAGGACGTGATTGATGTGTGACGCACGGTGAGCACTGTATTTGTCAGCCGTTTATTGGAGAATTCACGTGGTCCTCGTCAACTTACGCAATGTTCACTCAACCTCAACCCTCACAACTCATACTTTGAGTACAACTACGAGCATTGTGAAACAAACATCCATGTGAGTAATATAGAAGAACAACATTTTTTTAAACTGCTGTTTCTAGCAGACCAGCCCTTGTTATGTTTCACAACTGAATAAAGGATGAAAACAACAACATAATTATTGCTGTTGTAAAACTCCAGCCAGCATTCAGTAAAATGTGGGATTTCTACAATGGCTACATCTGTGGATCAGTTTATTACAACACTGATGAGCACAAATAACCAGGAGGCAGCTAGATAAAATCTGAAGGAGAACCAAATAAAACTTTGACTGAGACATTTTTCTAACAGATACCGATGTCTCACCTTATGCTGCATATGTAGCATATGTCAGGTTGGATTTTACCGAGTGGCTGTGTGAGTTAGAGGGGATGATTCACTGACATAGTGGCAGCTTGGGCAGCATGTTAAGTTAGAAACCAGTGGACGGTTAGACATCATCTGTGTGTGACTGACTGTAATAATGTGATTGAGCAAGTGAAAAAGTGTGTGTGTGTCTGTCTCATAGTATGCAAAATGTTCCTGTCTGTTTCAGCATGGGAGTGTATATTCTACAATGCTGTGTGTGTGTGTGTGTCTTTGTGAGTAAATCTGTCTCCTGGTCCTCCCCTACAGCCTGTGGAGAGGATGAAAAAGATTTAATACCTCTGCCAAGGTGATGCCCTACAGTGCTGCCTGTCTTACACACACACACACACACACACACACACACACACACACACACACACACACACACACACACACACACACACACACACACACACACACACACACACACACACACACACACACACACACAGACTCAGGGGATTAGTTAACCTCCTCCGGTGGCAAAGTACAACAGTCCACCGGCATGTCCAGCAGCTCTCCTGGACTAGCAGCAAAACTGCACACACAAGCACAGACAAACACACACACATGTGGAGACACACATATACAATCAGAGCCCGTAGAGGTGCCAAGCACTGCAAACCTCTAACACACACACACACACACGGGAAAAAAAACATTCTGACAGACATTTTCAGCCCATGTGCCCAACACACACATTCATGCCTCACTCCCTGTCTACCTCCTCTTTTTTCAACCTCAGGGCATTCCCTCTGTAACTGACATCCCCACATTTCCTCTTCTGTCTCAGTTCACTTTACTCCTCTTCTCCTCCTCCTTGTTCGCCTTCTGTTGTCATATTCCCTGTCTTGCACCATTTCCCCTGGGCAGGTTCCCACTTTTTTTCAGTGCACATCTTTTATCGTTCATATGTGCGCATATTTAATCATTTACTCTTAATCCACAACATGGTGACAGGCAGATGAAGAGTAGAGGTTGCCAGGTAAATCCCTCCACAGTTGTAAGAATCAGATTATGACGCGGGACGAGAATATTCTCTAAATTTTCTGTCTTGTTAGCTACATCATCTTAAAGCTGCTTCAGAGACATTCAGGTTTTCTGTCCGTTTGACACCCATTTAATTGAGGCAAATGGGGAATGCTGTTCTCTGAATCAATCTCATTAAGTGCTGTATTACATCATGACTATTTCTTTGTGAGATCTTACAAAATGCAATAAAAAAACAACAATGCCCCAGTTTTACTGTAGAATTCATACACTTCATTATTAAGTGGCAATAAAAACTGTTGATACTTAAGTCTGTTAATCGTACAGAAGAGATGTGACTACTCTATCTTTAAATGTAATTTGTCAGTAACGTGAGCACAACAAAGTCCATTCACCTCCATTATTTTGAGGTGGAGGCATAAGAAAATATAAATATCTTAAACCTGGACAAATTAACCCCAAACTGTCTGCGAGACATGAAAATATTAGTTTTGGAATTTCTACAAACTGAACCTTTAAAGAAAATCTAATTTACACTTTCATGTATTTTTCATTATCCTACAATGATGCAACCTAAAAAAGGAAAAGGCAATACAGCTGCTGGTCCACTAGAAGATACCGTGTCAGTGTCACGTTTCGACTTGTTGAGAAAAGTACACGTGCATGAAGGTGCAGACCACATACAGGGGAGGCTGAGCTGGATGGACGGGTTAGGGTTAACTGTTGAGTCCCGTATGAAACGAAAAGTCAGCATTGACTTAACTTCCATCAGGTATGTAACTTAACCTAATCCTCACTAAACCTGACCAAACTGTGACCTCAGCGAGCTTTATTTTGAAAGTGGAAGCACACATTGCATATTTATTAGCGCTAATTTCACTGCGAGATGAGAACGTGTTGAAAACAGAACCACCACGATGTATTACACAGCCCGCAGGCTCCATTGTGCAGAGACATCGCCTAAGGACATATACCCATCTCTGTGGCAACTTGTAACTTGTTAACAGGGATAAAGACAGACAGATAGCATCATCACTTAGCTGCTCCAAGCAGGCACCCAGACAGGCCTGTGGAGCTCTCCACTGTCTGAACTTTAAGGTAACTCTTTCATAAACCTCTCTGTCTCTCTCCTCCTCCCTGCCAGGGGATGAGCAAGTCTCCTGTCAGAAAATCCTTTAATCTTGACCCATGGTGGAGTGATGACCCACAGACACAAACCGGATCTCTCTCTAACTGCGAGCTTATGCATCTTTTCAGGTGTGATGGCGTTTGCGTGCGAGATTACGACGCGGAGATGCAATCGTGTCACCTCCCTCCTCATAGCTTTAAACATGATTCCACCAGTGCATCAATATTCAATGCATATACACAGAGAAGACACCCATACATAAAACATAATGAAAATTCAAATACACACGAAGTGGTCTGGAATAAACAGACATGAATGTATAAACCAAATCAGAGCAGAGGGCAAATAAAAGAACAAATCAGTGAAACGGAAGACAGATAGGGGAACAAAGGAGTGCAAGAAAGGGTTAGAGAGGGTCCTTTTCTTCTGTGGGATGCCAAGCTGCCAGCACAGATTAATGCACTTTCTCTCCTTCTGCTTCCTTTCCTCTACCTCCCCCGTTTCATTATTTTGTTTTCTTCAGTCTATGCTTCTCATTGCACGCTCATCTTTTATGTCACTCACAACTGACCCACCCACCCTTTCTGTCCATCTCTTTCTTATTTTACGCCTTTCATATCTCTCCTGCGTATCCTTCCGCGCTTCTTTCACTCTTCATCTTTTCTCTTCGCTACATCCGCTCTTTTCTCCGGGCCTGTTCCTTCTCCCCTCATTGTTTTTTTTTTTTTTTTATGTAAAAAACAGACACCTACTCAAATTGTATTCATAAATACTCATTTACATAGATATGGTGTGTTTCTGTATAAGTCAGTCACCCCAGACACCAGTGTGGTCTCTGATAACAGCTACAAAACCTTCCAAATCGTATAACCCACTTTGCTGTGTGTGTGTGTGTGTGTGTGTGTGTGTGTGTCAGTGTCTGTGTGTACTAGGTGAATGATAAATTAGGCTGACTCTGGCCTGCCATCTTTTAACCACAATTAGAAAGCTTTTCTGACAGACTGTCAGACTCAAGGCTAGCAAACACGCACACACAGTACACACATGTCTGGAGGCACCCAGCAGCTTACAGACAGACATGGGAGACTGACGTATGAGTAGACATCGTTTCCAAACCATCACACACACACACACACACACACACGCACACACACACAAAGTGATGCATGGCCATCATTACCCGCGCCCCTCCCTTGACAGCTGTTCCCTCAGCAGCATGCCCTGCGATGCTACTCCGCTACGCACACACAGACACACAAAATCTCACCACCCCTTCTGAGAGTACAGGCACAACATGTTAATCACTAGAGAGGTCAAAAGTACACACACACAGCATACTGTAGTTACTGTATACATCTACAAAAAAAAATGTATAACATCCAGCAAAAAAAACAGGTGTGTGCGTCTGCAGTGATAACAATAAAAAATAGCCTCCTATCCTGCAGCGATCCTACTCTACAACTGCAGAGTGGAACAGTTCACCTTGTGTTACCTCCATGAGTTTTATCAATGCAATGCAGTGTGAATGGTGTGACATGAATCAGTGAATTGATGGCACATGATAGACCAGGAAGAGACCAGGCCAAGAATGTCACGGTCATTGTGATGTGTTCTGGTTCATGTCTCTCTTGAGTTATTCTGGGTTTTTTTTTTTGTTGTTGTTGTTTTGTAAATGTCAAGCTCATCCTGAACCATTTCACAGCAAAAGTCCAAATTAAAAGTGGGTTTAATTTAACTTTCTAATTTCATGTGCGTTAAACTGAATTACACTGCTATAGTGCGCCTTCGAGACAATCCTCAGGAAATAAAATCTGTGTCAGCTGAACTCATTTTCATAGAAGAAATAACATCTTAAAGTAAAGAGAAATTCTACAAACACACAAAATGCATTATGTAATACCATTCCTCGTGGCATCAGTGTCTTCCTATGCACAGAAACAGAGTTCAACCTAAAAAATGTGCTGTTTTCTTGTCTGGTCATAAATTTCAGGCACTAAGTGCTCCTTTATTTTTCCACATTAACTTGGAGAGAGTGAAAAAGAGAGGTTGAGTACAAAGTGATACTGCCAAACTGGAACAATCAGAGAAGCTGCTCTGCCAAGTAAACGACAGAAGGGTAGAAAGAAAAAGTACTTGTCCTCGTTTTCACCCTGGCTAATATCATTCGCAAGATTCTTCAGTTTGTCTCTAGATTTCTTTCTCTCTCATTTAATCTGAGTCTCCCTTCCTTCTGTTCCTCGCATTCCTTCTTCCCTTTAGCTTTCTCCTCTCTTCATCTCCCCTGTCTGAATCACTTCCTCCTGCAGTTTCGGATACATTAGGCAAACTTAGAGAATTTCTACGAAAGCATCAAAACTGACATCCATTCATAGTTTTCAGCTTCATAGCCCAAACATTTTCAGAGAAAGACAATGATACTATGATGGTGTGACTAAAGGATACAATGGTGCTCACGCAGCAGCCCACTTTGCGTATGGAATGACAAACTAAATAATACAGTTTAGAAAAGAGTTCATTGCGATTTTACCAGTGAACAAAGCAAGCTTTTGATCTCAGTTCAGTAAGAAAACAAGGCAAGGTAAAGCATGTAGGTGTACCTCTTAACTCACAGTGTTGCTGAATCATAAAAACAGAAACACAGCTAGAAATCTTGAAGCTGAAAGCCTGTCGATTCATGTTGTTGTAGCTGCAAATGTCACAATTAATAAGTGGATAGCAGAAATGTGCCCAGGATTAGACCTTGCAGGGCTCCACACCATCAAGCTATCTGAAGGATTTTGTACATTATGCAACCAGTGAACAAAACCACCCCCAACCATGACCTATTTTGTTTTCACTCCAATATGTCTACAATCATACAACCTTGTTTTAAGTAAAAGGTAAATTGTTACAAGAGAAATGTATGTAGTAGTATGTAGTAATGTAGTGTAGTAATGTCTTTTATACAACAGTTTTTAATGCAGTGTTGCCTGAGGGGGTCGCCGGTCACTGGCATCCAGTGTTGGTTTTCAGCCTTGTCCCCCCTTGCAAAGAATTCTCCACATTATCTGAATGTTTTAAGGGTATTATGGACTATATGTGGTGAAATCTCTAAATGTCTGTCCCATGCAGTTCTTGGTCAAAGTGGCAAACTTCACTCCACCCTTACTTGGTTACTTACTACAGGTTACTTTAGTATATGAGTATATTTTTGCAAAAACAAGCTTACCAGTTTGATTTTATCTTTTGTCTGTACAGTATTCAATTTAATATATAATAATAGGCAGAAGGATTTGCAAATCATGGCTACAAATCATAACATTCTGTTTTTATTTACATCTTTCAGTGTTCCAACTTTCTTTGGAATCGGGTTATGATCGCTTGATCACTTGTTTTACAGCCACTTTGAGACACAATGTACTAAAAAAGGAATTCCAGAATTAATCAGTGTTTCTGAAAAAACAATAAATAAATAATTCATTTACAGCAGGCCGTATAGGAAAAACTGTTAATAACTCAATACCCAGCTGTTGTATGTATTTAAGTTGAGATAGCCCATTTTCCCAAATCAATGCCCCCTCCTCTCCTCCCCTCCCCTCCTACTGGACGTCATAAATTAAACATTGCTAATCTAAAATACTGTGTTTCATATGAAAAGTTGTATTTGAGTTCATGTCATGAGCCTAAAGTTTCCATTAGAAACTTCCCTGCGCAGCTCAGGTGAATCATTTATAACACTCTGCACTAAAGTGTGTCACGACCGCTGTCCAAGGTGCTGAACCTGGGACCACCAGGGATGCGGGAGCTGTCCATGGTTCTCACCGCTGTTCACACTGATGGGCAGGATCCCTGCTGGTGCAGTCTGATGGCCAACAGGAAACTGCAGTTAATTTTCCTCTGTTATTGTTACCATCTGTTCCTGTGGCTCAGTCTCAACACCACCTTGTTAATTAACATCACTTCAGTCAAGTCTGCCTCTCATCATTTTCAAAAGAGTTTACTCTTTTACTGTCACTTTAAGTTTGTCCACCTTTGCCTTGTGGTATGTTTTTTTTTTTCCAAACTGTTCAATCTGTGCGTCTGTTTAAGTCACAGTAGAGACTGACTTATCACCTACTCCCCTTTCCTCCCCTCCTCATCTTTGAATCTTTTACTATTCCTCTACTTTACGATTTACTTCTATTTTTCTCCACTTTGTACCTACACTCTTTGTCCGCTCATATCTCATATGTTCTCTCTTTCTCGCTGTCTTCTCTCTCCCAGTGTCAGATCATGATGTTGGCAGCTTTATCTCCCTCTCTCCTTGTAGATACAAAGGCATTTTAATCCTCAAACATTGCCAACAAATACAGGAACCTCCAATCGATAAACTGCAATCTTTGCTGTTCGCCTCTCTTCCTCCCTCATCTCCTGCTTTCCTCTGTCTGTGACACTTCTTTATTCAAACCTGCACTGTTCTTTTTTTCAAAAATCCAAATATTCTTCCCAGCCTTTCTATTTTTTCTTTCCTGCTTGCCTGTTTCCCTCCCTGCTGCCTCTCTTCTTTTCCTCTCTCCATGCATGCTAATCGTGAACTGTTTCCAACTGGGGCTTGACAAATTGCAGCTGACAGTTGCCACTATTTTGTGCATTTTTAAAAACTTTCACTTATATACCAAAATCTCACGAGGATGTGTTTCAACCTAGAATCTTACTCTCTGCATTGAGATAAAGCCTCTAGCAGCATCATTCTCATCATGCATACTCAAGCCCAATCAAAATGCTGCAATACAAGTGTAACGCTGTCGCCTGGGTGCCCCTTTATTGCAGGTACTTTCCCTACACATCCTGGGTCTCTGGTATCTGCATTGTTGTTTTTGTTTGTATAGTTCAGGTTTCTTGTATAGAGAAGAAAACACTGGGCACTGGGTTCTGTATTATAGCTGTGGCTGAGTAGCACATTATTGTCTTGGCAAAACAAATCTTGGACTCTGCTCTGCTCTACACCACAGTGGACACTTGGCTGAATCACATTTTGGAGAACTTTTTTTTTTTTTCCAGACACTGCACAATAACATGACAGTAGTGATATTTCCCATCTTTCTTTGAAATAGCATCCTTGGCTCATAGTCAAAGTAAATGAAAGAACAGACTAAAGGAACAGAAGAGGGAACCATTTTCATTTTAGTATAGGGGAGTATTAGAGGAGCCCTTAATAATTAGAACATATGAGTACTTATACTATAGAGGAGCAGGTAGAGGTGATGAATAACCAGGTATGTCAAGTATCCGCTATATAAAACCTACATTGATGTACAATTGAATAAAGTTATAAAAGTGCATCAGCATGTAACATCAACAGATCAAGTGGATCTGTACTTTTAGCTCTGATATTTCATCTATTGCCAGGAAAGAACATGACTATGAGATACTTCTGGAAAAACCTTGAAATACATTCAATGACAATGTTTATGAGAATTTCACTTTATACAGTATCTGCAACTATGCTTTGGGTAAAGTTAGGTTTAAAATACTGATTCTAACAAATTAAATATGTTGTGGTATGGATAACCGATGACCTGGTGACTTGTCCTCTAGCCCAGTGTGAGCTGGGATCTGCTCCAGCCCAACACGATGATAAGGATAAGCGGTTATGGAAGATGGACGAATGGATGCATACTTCATTAGAAATGCTCGTTGGATGCTCATATAGCTTTGGAATCCCCCTCCCTCTGACACATTTCTAATGCCAGACTGGGGGGGGGGGGGGGGTCTGTGTCCAGCCATTTCTGTAACTTTACAAAGACACTCATCCAACATTCACACCCTCTTTACACTGTGTTTGGCCAAGCTGTGCAGAGATGAGAAAGCAGCAACGATCTGACATAACTATTTCTGTCACATTTGGACTGAACAACTCCATGTGACAACATGTCAGACTTTTCCTGTCTGAAAATGTCTACCATTATTCCAAAATTCAAATGTTATTGCACGGCCTTCTAAATTGTGAGGTGGATAAACGCCTAATATTGCTATTGACCTGTACAAAAATAAAACCATACTTTCTTTTCACAGTCAATGCTCCAGCATACTAAATTATCTTATTTTGTCTGAAACATTTAATTTGCCACAGTTCAACATCAACATGGGAAATTGATATAGTGCTTAAATTTGAGTACCAACTACAAAAAAATAGATCCGTTTAAGTTAAAAGGTCAGCTTATGGTAAATGGATCAAACTATAATCCCTGATTTGGTAAGTCTGTGTCTGAAAGCGAACACACATCAAATTGTAGTTAATCATTAAACGCCCAATTTGACAATGATTTGACAACTGTAAGATCTTTGTATTTGTAAAAAAAAATGTCAACAGGGTTTTAAGTTAGTTTCTAATTTACACTGAAGTCTACAGGTGTATGTTAAAAAAACTCATCAATACTCATCAAGAAGCACACTCTTTACCTCCCTCTACAATTACCAGTGATGAATTCTTCAGCAGAGCAATTAACCCCCAGTTGATCCAGTGGAGCTGCTCTGCGGTAAACAGTCAAAGACTGTGGTTGTACTGGGCAGTTCCCAGGTGTGAACATGTTTAATTGTAAGTGCAGTGTTGCTGAAAATGTTCATTCATCCATTACATGAATAAATATAGAAATGAGAGCTAGGGCAGAGTGCCAAACTCTCATTTATTAGCTTGTTAACTTGTGTTTAACTTGTGTCAACTTGTAGTGAATAATGAAGAAGTGAAATAAATTTTACATTTTGAGTCTATCAGGCAGCCTTCTGGGGGAAACCCACACTTCTCGGTTTTTCTTCCTCCCTCACTGACTCTCATCTCAAAGTAAACATAAAACGCCCATAAGACAGATGAAACACCAAAACAACAAAAACACAGACACACATTGTCTCACTCTATCTTCTTCTGACTCCCCGTCTCTCTCTCACACACACACACACGAAAACCAGTGCTGAGAAGTGATGGATGAGGAGAGGAGCTGTGTGGGTGTGGCTGAAATGGAACTAATGACAGAAAGACAAGCTAGTGAGAAAACAAGAAAACAAGTGGGAGACAAGAGAGTGCAACAGAGATATAAAGACAAGGAGAGGCAGAGATGAATGGAAACAGCCACACAGAGAAGAATAGCTGATAGCAAACCACTGAAGTCTCTGATGTTTGTTCCTTATGTGCAGCCTGAAGCCAATTTTCATAAGTACAGCTGAGTTATTGTAGCCATATTGCTGTATTGCTGTTACACTGATAGTATTTTGGGGTGTTTATGGTTTGGAGTCAGCTCTATTATTTAGAGATATTGCAACAGTTGTTCATAGTCCAGTGAAATGAATGTAATGCTACAAGAGACAGTCGTGGCTTGAAACAGCGTTATCTAACATTTCTACCTTAAACTCACAGGATCACAGTCATTTTGATGGTGCACACTGATTGACATCTGTCATTCCCACTCGCCTGTACGTCTGTTCTTGCACTATGCACAGCTCGGGTTAGGAGAACCCAAAGTAACACTTTACTAAGTCACACAACATCAACTATTTCACAGATTCTGGTGGAACGGAATCATATTTTAAAATATTTTTCCCTCTGATGTCCTCCAGCTGCTTCACCTCAACTCTCTCTGATTTATATCCTTGATGGACAGTGACCTAATACAAAATGTGTTACCTCTACTCAGTTAGCTGTATTCGTGGGCCTGGGTGCTCAGAGCTGTTGGAGAGACTTTGAGCAGCACAGGTGCATTGGACCATGAGAGGAACAAGTTTCTTTGGACTTTGGACGTTACTGTATAGGCTGACATGAGCATGTAGCTCCAACATTTAACTGCACAAAAAACATTTTATTATAGGCTCATGGTAAAAGAAGTAAGAGAACTGTCCTAAACAAACAGGGGAAACTAAGAGAAGAAAAAACAGATAGAAAGCAACCATGACATCTCAAGAGAAAGACTGATGACTGACCGACCGATGAAAGACAGACACGGAGCTTGGCTTCTTGCTGTCAGACTAGTTAATTAACTAGTAATTCGGACTTGGGGTGTTACACTTGCTTGATGGTTAGCTGTTAGCAAAGTGAAATAACAAAGAAAGAAATGTAATCATAACAAATGCACATGCACAGCTGGCTACGTTTATGACCATGGTAAATGACTTCACATCGAGGTTCACGTAGCTACATCTCACCGTTATGATTTATTATTCTCAGTGTTTGGGCTGATACAGCCTGAATGACTGGTGAAAAAGCTTCTTTATCAACAGCATCATATAGAAACAATTTGTCTGCTGCCAACTTTTATATATTTTTGTTAATTATACAGCTACACAGTGTGCTAAAATAAGCAGACTACATCTTAATTTGATAGGATAAAATTAGTTCAGGTATGATGTGACACCTGAAAACTCCTTGGTGGAATAGGTCTGTGATGGCAGTCCCAAAAGTTTTCTTGCTAACCTAGAGAAAACTGTTATGAATTAATACATTTATACCCAGAAACAGGCATGCACAAACACACATACACACACAGTCTGTGATTCAGGCTTTAATTACCTCTCATAGGAACATCAGATGGCAAACAGCTCTTAAACAGCCAGCTGGGAGAGAGAAGGAGAGGCAGAGGAAGTGGTAGAGAGATATAAACGGTAGAAAAAGAAAGGAATGAAGCAATGAAGAGAGAGAAGAGGAAAAAGGGAAGCTGTAAAGAGGGACAGAGGAGAAAACAGGTGTAAACCCGATCGATAAGATGATAGAATAAAAAGAGAAATGGGCAGAAACTCGGAGGGAAAAAGCCATGGTTGAGGTGAGAGATGGTATATAAGTGAGGAGGAATAAAAGTTCAAACAGTGAGCAAAAACTGAGAGAGAAGAAAATAAAGAATACTGTATGTAGGGCAAGAGACAGAGGGGAGAAGAGGCAAGGTACATATGGAGGGATCCTCTTCTCCTCCAGCGATGAGTGCAGAATGAACAGATGTCCAACAGAGGAGAGAGGGGAAGAAGTATAAAAAGGAGGCAGTGAACTGAAGTTAGAGAGGGTGAACAAGAAAAGTGTAAGAAATATGATAGTTTAGATTTAATCATGGGTAACAACTTGTTTTTTCTTTCCTTTTTTTTTTTTTTTTTTTTTTAACAGGCTTCAGCCGCTGTTTGTTTTCCTTTCTTGAAACCTAAGGAAAGCAGTGAGAACTAGTGGGGAGGTTGTACAAAGAGTGAGATCAGAGCATAGCGCCACAGGCTCTGTCTGCTTTCCTGCTGAGCACCACTTACACACTAATCCCTCGCTGGTCTATCTATATGTACGTCAGATTTATAGTTATTAGCCAGATGGAAAGGCGAGCAGGAAGACCTTTCTGTAAAGTGGAGGGCCTTGGTTCAAGCCCACCTGCCTGGCTGAGATCGCTAACTAAATCTTCATCAGCTGGTACTACAGGAGCGGGGAAAAAGAGGAGCACTTTCCTTACGGAGATCAGCAAAGTGTGACACTATTGTAATTAGAGCCATTTTCTATCTTTTCACAGCGGAGAAAACCAGATGGTGAAGCACTTCACCATGGCAGGTACTTTTTGAGATGGTTAACACTTAAATCGCTGTTTCATAAAACCTATGCATAATCTCTGAAATGAACTGTCTGCAGCTCGGCTCACCAAACGATTATTCAACAGAAACAGATGATTTGTTTGACAAACAATAACTGGTATACATTTGCTTCATTGTTTAAGCAAGCTTATCAGAAAAACGTCAAGTCCACTAGTCAAGCGAGTTACACAAAGAGAGGAAGAAAGAGAGACAGTGGTGTCACTACATGTACAGATAGAGAATAAATGGTCGAAGGATGCAGGAGAGAGGTAGAACAGTAGAGTGATAGAGAGGTGGAGGTGGGAGTCCTTATCAGAAAAAAGCAGGCTCCTTTATCTCCCTGCCCTCCAGACACACACACACACACGCGCATGAGGACAGAAGACCACTGACTGCCCACACATACACACCGATGCACACATATGCACACTCAATTACACACCTAAAGATACAAACAGCAGCAAAGCAAACACACACGATCCTCTGTCAACAAACAAAACATCCGCACACTCTCACACACACATCCGACACCGTGACTCTACCCAACGTCGTCGGTGTTATAGAGACCTTGTGTTACTGAACAGCATACACACATGCGCGCGCCCACAGGTGAGCGACAGGCGCCATTTAAACACAGACAGCGATGCCCGCCTCCCCTCTAGCTGCTATGGCAATGAATACCATTAGCATCCGATAAAATGTCAGGGGGGCATGCCCAAGTAACTCATCACACACACATACACAAGCACACACACACACAGACACACAAACATACACCCACCCAGACACACACACACACAGAGTCAGAAATGTCAGAGGCCCATGCCCAGTAATGTATCTGATTGAGAGAGAAGGCAAATGTCAGCTGTTCCTCAAAATGGCAGCCAGCAGCTGTGTCGGCTGTGACTGTGGACTGCCACTGCCAGACACATAGACAGCATATCTGTTAGAGCTGATGCATGTGTAGCATTACATATGTACATCAATAAATCGCTTAACATATTCAATCTGGCACAAAATAACAAAACATTGTGAGGCCAGTGGCTTCTAAACTGCAATAAAATCTGCTTGACTGCACCAATTATATTGCAACAAAGATCACTTTGAATTCTGCCAAAATAGTCCCATAACAGAGAAAATAGGTCTGCACATAAAGATACTGCAAAAACTATACAGTTGTTAGGAACTCAGGAGTGAGGATGGAACGGCATCCTTCGAAAACATATTCATTCATCATTCAGTGCTTGACGGTAGTGGAGCACTTAAGGTTATGTTTAGACTAACAAGAGCACTGCATGAAAAAAATGTGGCCTCTCATGTGGGGTTGTCAAAAGTCTCAAGGCGTTGATGCTTTGTCAGTACCACCGCAACCTGATCTAAAGTACCAAACCTGTTAAAAAACAGATCTACAATCATAGTGACGCTATCCACAATCAATTAACTAGTGGACAATCTCTGCCTTGCCCTCCTCTTCCCGTGCAGAAGGCTGCTGCAGAGACATGGAGAAAGAGAGATATTATCCAGTATTATGTTGAAACAGAGAAACAGAGCGAGGCGGGGCAAGCAGGTGTGTGTGCACTGAGGTGGAGGTGTGTGCATGGGGATAAAAAGGAAAAGCAAGGTGAGCAGATTTAAGTAGTTTGTGAGTAAATGCTAAAATGAGGTGAAGCATTAAGTAGAATTAAAATAGTGACATGAGAAATAATTTATAAGGAATAGGGTAATGTTTTACATTAAAATATAATGCTCACCCCGCTGTCATTCTGTGGGAAACACAGCAGCTGGTCCTCAATGTGTTCACTGACTTTTTTTTCTGTACCAGGTTGTTTAAAAAAAAAAGAAAAAGATTCCTCTATTTTAACATCTAGCCTAACATATTTTTCCATTTGCTGTGTATCAAAAGAGTATTTTTGTTTGTTTGCTTTTGATTGTGATAACCCTACCCTCATATGTGGCTAATCAAATACGTGTGAGGGCATATTCCATGTAGATAACTTGTAACGATTTGAGGATAAATGATTGCTGCTGTGATAATTTTACCTTGCTATTATAAACCACTATGTAGTGTTTAAGCATCAAAGTCTTAAAAATCTAAATTACTCAAACTGGTCTCCCTGGATAACACCAAACCATTGGTTGCATTTTTATGCCATTTTCAGTCAGAACACCCACTTATACAAAAATCCCAAATCTCCCGTAGGCATTGAAATGAATTGATCCAGTGACACAAAGTCTAAAGGAAGAACAGTGGCTACGTAAGTATAAACAGTCTGCTTAAAATCCAATGCAGATTTGACTGTATGTAAATGACTATACATACAAACAAAGGCCTGACGAAGGCATCATTATAAGGTGTTCCGTTACCTCCTGTGGTTCAGTTGATTAACTAAATGATGATGCAAACTCCTGCAGAATATTTATGCATGCAGTCTTTATGATTAGTGGATGTACAGTACATGAAGAATACCAGCATTCTTTGTTTCTTAGGTTTGTAAATGATAATGATGACCATCCAGTCACCAGGCTAGTCCTTGTGACATCAAACAACTAAAAAGTGAGAGGTTTTCAATTATTCTTACGGACAGGGCTTAAACGCAGCAGGAGTGCAGTAAAAATTGGAAGTCCGACAATTGCTTTGTCTGCGATCATAGTCATTTTTTCAAAAGTGCAGTTACGCACAATTTGAAAATAAATGATGTTGTTGATGGAGATGGAGCTTCATTATAAATGAACTCCTCATGAGTCCCCAAAAACTCCACAGCCATCTGTCAACAGAGGGGGGAAAACTTTTCTCTCATTCATCAGCCGGACGAACGGATGGATAGAGGGATGGAAGTCGTGTGATCCCTGGCCAAGCCTTTCTCCATCCGCCCTCCAACCCCCTACACAGAAATCTCAGCAGTAGCCACTGGCAACACTTGCCCAAGGTCACAGGGACAAAGTCAGGAGTAGAGGAGGGAGAGAGCCAGGGAGTGTGTGGGTGTGCTGCAAAGAGAAAGCGTGCGCAATGAGGAGGTGTGTTCGTGGGAGTGTGTTTGTGTTACGGCATAAGGGGTTTAAGATAAGGTATAAAGGTGTGTGTGTGTGTCCACATGCCCCGGTGTGTGCATGTACAAAGCACAGGGGGACATGTAATAACTTCTACAATTCCTGTAGCTCGGTGTGTTTGTGTCTGTGTGCGTGCATGTGCGTGTGTGTGTGTGTGTGTGTGGAATAAAGATGCCTGCTGACTGTGCCACAACTCAGCAGGCTGGGCAACATGACGATAAATAATCGTCTCTGAACCACTGCACTAATGAGCCAAACACACACACATATACACACACTCAGCAACTCACTATCCCAAACACACCTACATTCACACGTACCTGCTATCCAACACACTTTGGTCCTTTAAAGTGCTCCTTTCTTCTACTTCTACTTATTGATTACATCGGCCGATCAGTATCAGATGACACACAGCACACGCTGGGCTCACACGGATGTCTGAAAGTTTCCTGCACACACGCAGAAGACACTGCTCATGGAACAGTATATACAGTATCTATATCTGCAGCAGACCGCTGGGTGTGTGTGTTGGCTGTAGCTAGTGATCCATCAGGAACCCCCACTGCCACACAGAGGTCAAACCCATCAACCCCGGAGACCGTTGCCAGGACAATTCACACTTCAGCCAAGAACCAATCACAACAAGTCTCTCATGCTTCACAGCACACCATAGGTCATGCCAGCACAAGGTGGAGTTTGGACATAATATGTTCAATTCTATAGAAAAAGTGAATATTTCAGTGCAACCTCATAAAAGAGAATGCTGCAGGATAGCAGGAGTGTCAAGCGGCTCCTGCTGTGCCTAACAAATCTCAGCCGCTGTAGTGTCATTTTAGACACCTCAGATTCCAAGAAGATGACAAATACAATCCCTAATGTAGAGGGACAGCTTTTCTAGTGTTACACCTTTACCATTAGCGCCGTAAAATATATTTGGCAGGAAGAAGAAGAAACTTGAATTTTTCTGGGGTTGTTTTGTCCACAACCTTTCTTTCTTCTCCGCTGCTCAGTTTGTATATCCATGACTGAATCCCTGAATTTGTTGTGAAGTTAGCGGCTGACACAACCATCATTGGATGGATTGCAAACAATGATAAGAATGCACATCAGGAGGAAACCAACAATCTTGCAGTGTCTTCTTTACTTTTAAACAGGAGGCCCTGCAAATGTTTGCAACAGAAAGCATCCTGACTGGAAAAATTAGGGTTGGCATGGTTTGTGCATGGACAGGAGGGCCCTGCAGCAGGTGATTAAAACCGCCCAGAATATTATTGGTGCCCATCTATCGAGCATCAGTGATATCGTTGAGGTGAGGTGCCTGCACAGAGCCCAAAGGAAATTAAAACACAATACACACCCCAGCCACAGCCTGTTCACCCTGCTGCCGCCTGGCAAGTAATACAGAAGTAGCCGCCGCCATAGAACCAGACGACAAAGCTGCTTCTTACCTCAGGCTCGTCCTCTGCACTCCACCAGTGCATTTCAATGTGCAACTCTCTGATTTAGAAGGAGAAACAAATTAACCTTGAACCACCATCAGGCCCAAAGTGGTTTGTTAACATGTTACATAACATTGTGCCTGATAAACATTAGCATCTTAGCGATGCCACTGTGAGCATGTTAGCATGGTCATGGTCAACATTTCCAAAAGGGTAAAAAAAAAAAAAAAAATCAATCATCAAAATCAAATTATTCAAGCGATAATCAGTAAATTGGCTAAAGCTCTCTCTCTCTCTCTCTCTCTACTGCCTTTGGGTAAACATTTGTCAGTGTAACGTGAGTGTCTCAGGTAAAGATATGCAGATTAACTCTAACTCGTTTGCATAACGAGCTCTTATTTGCCAGTCTAATTATGGTGGCATGCCGAGGCCATCCCAGAGCTGCCCTCAGGGTTCATTAGTGGGGTTCGTTAAGAGGTTTGTTAACAGGCAGCTAATCGCTTCCTCCCTCCTTAACAAATAGTGGAGCTTCAAAGTCCTGAAAAGACAAGGCACTAAGCACACAGCGATGTTGGTTTAAAGTAGACACACATGAATACAGAGACACAGAGATTTAGCAAGCAAACACATTACACATACACACACACACACACACACACACACACACACTCTGTACTTAAAGGATAAAAGAGCTGGTCAATGTATTGAAGACATTTCCTTTACACACTACAAGTTTGTTCTGGGAAAAACACACTTACACACAAACACACACACGCAAACGTTCACACCATGAAGAAGGACTGTCAACTGTGAATTCAAAAGAGAAAATACAACCTCAATGTGCAGACAGAAAGTCGAGGCCTTGGTAGCTGAAGATGACTCTGTTGTATTGAGGGAAACACAAAAGCTGGACTGTTTCTGATCACCTAAAAGCAATAAATCTTACAAACAGTCACAGTCAAACCTAAAAGTCCAACCACCAGAGAAGTCGAGAATCATTTTTATTGATAATCTGTATATCAAAGTTTGTTAACAAAACTACTATATTTATAAAATGATATGGTATTATGCTGAAGTTATTACTCTCTATTTACCCAATCAAATTGGTTTGGCTCTAAAACAGGAAACACGACAACATTAAATGACTCTGTTATAATTACTTTACCTGACCTTTAATGAAACTGAGGCTGTTCACACATGACTTGAGGTACACTCTCAGCAGTATCGCTGCATGTAGGCCACCCATTTGTTATGTTACACACAATATAATTAGAAACTTTGTATTTATTTATTTTGCACACAGCCTGCAGACACCTCAGGTGTGTGTTTCAGGAGGTCGTAGTGTGCGTTTAAAAGGAAGGCACAGGGATGTGAAATGAAGACTTGCTCAAGGAAACTGTTCCTGTTCAGGTCTTCCAATATTCTATTCTTATATTAGAGTGCAAAAAAACTGAGCGTGACAGTTGTTTTTGTCATGGGCTGTTACTTTCAGATTATGGAACAATTCAAAATAGATAAAACCAAATCCATTTATGACATATCTGAAACATGAGTTACACTATGCTGTCTGACTTATAGCCAGTTGCAGTTACTTCATCTTGTTATGCTTGACTGCAAAGCTGTATCATCAAAATTACATCTGTATACAACTAATTTGCATCAACAAATACGTTAAGAGGGAAACATAATGCCTCCCAGATTTCATTTGTTGTTACCATAATGAAGAAATGTTAATTCAAGCAGGTCTCAAAATGCTGACATCGAATATATCTTGCATCCTCAAAATGTTTGTGACAGTAATAATTTCTATTTGTTTCCTCAAAATGATCTTGGAGCTCTTAGTGATTAAAGCTGATGTTTAAAATGATGTTTAAGTACTCAAAGCAACTTGTTAAGGTAAGGAAAAGATCATGGTTGATTTGAAGCAGGAGGAGCGTATATAAATATAATATACTGGAAAGGGCATAAGCCAATCTGTTTAATTATGAAAACAATAATCCCCAAAGTTGAGTTCAAAACTGCACATTGGTGTCTGAGATATCACACTTAACAGATGGAGGACTACGCAGAGATCGGGGACAACTATAGAAAAAAGGCAGAAACACTTGGAGGGAAAGGAACGACGCAAACGAGTGAAATGCTAAATACACTTCAGCAAGTTTAAATTCAATGACTTTGAGTACCCAAGCATCAAAACCTACAGTCTGAAAGGAGTTGCTCAAATCTCCACCTTAGTCTGGGAACTCTGCTTGTTTAACATGAATATGAATGAGAGTGATCAATTTATTGGACCTGAATACATTCATGAGAACCGTATTTGGATTATGTACACATTCACATCGTTAGGATGCTGATATTCATGTAAGGCATTGCGGAAGCTGAAATAATAAGACCATTACTCACAACAAATAGGAAAAGGTCAAATTACCGGTTCAAGTTTCCTCCACAAAGGCTGAACAAGACAGTCTCTGAGACTGTGTGGTAATCACTGAGTATAGTCTCTTTCAGTGAGTCACTGTCTGTAATCACAAGGCTGCCACTCTGATCTACAACAGATGCAGCTTCAGTTGTTCATTTTTTTTAAGCACAGAGTGATGCCAAATCTCACTGAGATGTCAGTTATTTCAGTGCCGCTTCTTTCAGCCACATCACAGGCATGTTTTGCATCTCCAAGAGCATGGAGTCTCTTCTATCGATCAGAGGTAATGCAAGAGTGCTTTTAAACCTTCAGGAAGAAACAGCAAGAAAAAGGTCAAGTTCAGTTCCTCTGAAAGGCAGATAGGTGTTCTGAAGGAGTGTTTTTGTACAAGAAATCTAATGTATTTCAAGATGCTTCTTAAATTATCTCTCAGCCTCTAAGAGCAGCTACGTCTCTTTTTCCTAACGTGCATCTTCAAGTTCATGAACCATAAAATTGTAAGGAGTGTGACAGGAGTGAAGGTATTTCTTGTGCAGTGATAAAGCCTCCAATTAGCTCTAATAATCAGAAATAATGTATATGCAGATAATTCACACCTGGGAAAAAAACACTGCTCAATTTCAAAGCATTTAAGATCGTGATGATCATTTGCATGCAGGACAATTTAACAGGGGCATACTAACTATAAACCTCTTGATTAGAATAAGGTTTTTATAGAGAATCATGAGAAAGGGAGTCCCCATATTCATCGTAACCCACTGTTAAACCTGAGTGGTAGTTCATAGTGCCAGAAGGGAGAGAGAGGCGCTGCCAGAAGAGCCGCTGAATGAAGAGGTTTTCACAAATACGTCAGAAAAATCCAGACCAGAGTCTTTATTTCACACATGTAGCCCACAACAGGAGATTCTCTGTGTCAAACATGTTCTCACAACTGCTGGGAAAAACTTTCCAAATCAAGTCCCAAATGGCTACAAAACTATGACAGAAATTGAGGATGTTGACAGCAGAGAGGCAGACAAGCTGCGCTGTGCAGCAGTGAGTTCTTCAGAGAAGGAGTAAAGTGAGAAATATGAATCTGTAGGTTAATGGACGTGTGCCAGGACAGGTGCGTGGGTCTCGCAGTCATTGCGTAAGAGTCGGCAGACCCTGAGTGAGTCAGTCAACTTAACACTGCAGGTAACATACAAAGTCAGTGCACTTATGCCAGCAGCTAGCCCTGAGTGAGAGCTGATACAATCACATCATTACAGTTTCCCAAAGCACAACTTCAGATCACAGTTTAATTTAGACATCTTATTACAAGCATTTTACTTGATCAAGTCCCAAGCAATCAAGCAATTACTGTGTTTTGCTGCCATTAAAGCATCTGGGCCTCCCCTTCACTGGCCTCCTGGCAGGCCTCGGGGACCGTCTTCCTTTGACGGACAGAGCACAGCCGAGTTGAGCATGTTAAACATTATGTAGATGGAGTCCTGAAGGCACCGGGAGCTTGGTAAATAGTGGAAATCTTCACTATAATGCTAGCCTACAGGCTAAGAGCAACACAGAACGAAATGCTAAATCTCTTGCTGTCCCTAACCCTTGCTCTCCAGCAATTCCCGTCCCTCCCATCCCTTTGTTTTCAGAATCTAATCATCTTGTTCTGTCTTTTTCTCTCTTCTGTCTCTTCCGTCTCTTTGTCTGTAATTTTTTCTTTGTCTCTCCCTCCTTCCTTCGCTACGTTTTTTCTCCTTCTTTGTTTTGCTCTCTCATCTTTTTCCAATCTTCCTTTCTTCCCTCCACTGCCCAAAGTCTGTCTCTCTGTCTCTCTCTCTCTAGATCGTAGCCTGGTCTGGCCTTTTAGTTTTCCTCTGCTTCTCTCTCCTTTTAACTCTTTCCACTCTCTCCCACTAGTTCTTACTCAGACTGTAGTTATTGCCATCACGTGTTTGCAGCAGTCTTGGGCCAAACATTCAAATGACATAAGCACATGTCAGAAAATTAAATAAAAAGGTTGGTTTGTCTATTACCACTTTGAAGTTGGAAGGAGTTGACGTTAAGCCCGTCATCATCTTGGTTTTTTGGAACCAGAACCTGATTTAATGTGAGTTGGGTTTCGCTCATACTTAACCACATGCATACTTAAAATCGTTCCACTAGTAACAGGCTGCAGATGTGAGGACGAGTGCAAAGCAGCACAAACCTGTCTTTCTTTGCTTGGCTTCTTTCCCTCCGAGTGATTTCTTTTGTTGTTTACCTCAGCTATGAATGCATCAACCGGGATGGAGGTTTATTCTAAATGATCGGTCACCTCACAACTTTTGTTTACTTTTATTCTGGTGCATTTCAATCAAGAAACTGACTCCTGGAACAATATGAAGGTTACTTGTTGTATCCCTTTATAGGCTCAAAACTGACAAGACAGATAATAAACCAGGCCACAAACAATGAAACCCAAAGAAAAAAATAAATCATTCATTCATGGAATGTAACAAGGAAACTGAATAAATAAAACATGTATTTTCGATTTGCTTGCTGTGACTATTTACAGTCATGCCTAGCAAATGCAATAAAGGTGCCTCACCTGACCCTTCATGTAGTATGTGTTGTCCTTTGCTTTAGTTTTATGCAATTAAGTCCTTTAACACACCCTTGTTGCAGATTCTCATTTGCTTTACAAGCAAACTTAAGCTAAAATTTCAAGATTGAAAATTAGAAAGGAGCACCAATTACTGGCCAGTTTGTTGGTTATCCACTTGTTTAAATCTTTTTTATTATTATTTCCTCTATCTGATATCAGTGCTTCTGATTCCAGTTGTTAAAATGGGAACTGATCAGAGGGAAAAGAGGAATTCTCCAACACAGACACCTAATCGAGACTGTAATGGACTTGGTCCAACTTTTAGCCAACCATCATAAGTCATCAAGCCCAAATTGGCTCCACAACTGTATTGCCTCTACTTTACATCTATGCTTGGCTGTGATAGTTTTAGACCACTGATCCGAAGGCCTCTGGATTGAATGTCTGGATGGTAACATACTCAGTATCAGTCAATATGCACGCACACTCTTACTTGGTTACATGTCCTCACACACAAGAACACACAGTCCAAGACAAGGCATTTTGCTCCTTCAATCTCAAGGACAAGAGTAAAACGACATAGATGCTAATTGATTTCTGTGCGTGTCTAAAGTGAATGTAACGCTCCACTAACACAACGGTCTGGATTTTTTTTTTCTTTTTTGGCCGCGTGCAGTTTCAGGTTTGAAATCAATTTGGCTGAGATGAAAGTTTTCAATTTCATTAGCTTGATCAAATGGAGCACTGTTAACAGGCAGCGGTAATAGAAAATCATTTAGGCCGAGCAGCTCACACACTCTCAAAGGACTGGTTAAGAGCTGCTCAGAGAGGGAGACACTGAAAGTGTGTGGAGGGGGGTGGGGTGGGGGAGAGAGAGAAAGAGGATGACAAGTGGGGATATATCGATGAGACAGTGAGAAAAAAAGGAGACAAAATGTGGAAAAAGATGGGGGAAAGAGAAGGGTTTAGGACGAAGGAAGAGATGACAAGAAGAGAAATATTGCATTTTAGATAAAGGAAGAGAAAGAGGGAGAGACGAAGTCTGAGCCACAATGGCAGGAGATAAGGTGATGGAGTGAGAAAGGTAAGAGGTAGAGAAAAGATATGGGCATAGCAAATTCTTTTTAAGAGAGAGCGTAAAAAAGAAGTATGTGACAAAGGGGGAAGAATGGGAATGGGTGGAGGAAAAGGACAGAAAGAAACAGAAAGATTAAACATAAGAATGATTGATGACCTATGCGAATGATTAAATGAGCAAAAATATCAAAATAAAAGGCAGAGATGAAACAGGATGCAAAGAAGAAGAGGAAAGAAGACAGGGGGATTTGTCTCTTCCTTTTGTGTGTCAGCTAAGCACTGGCCCATTAAACCCCTGTTATTGCTCCTCAGATGTTTGTCAGAGAAAAACAGTGTTGTGTTCAAAGAACATAAATAAACTATTAGCCATCAAAAGACTCAGCAAGACAGCTAAATATTATCACTTAGACAAGGAAAAACAAACAGCAAATCAGTCAGAGATTAATGCAGGAGAGGAATACAGCAGCGAGGAGAAAATCTGAAAAATATAGAGGCGCTTGAAAAGAATGGTAGATTAACTGATTGCACTGAGGAAATGTACCTGCATCACAGCTACAGGTTAAAAAGCAACCACACAAACTTTGACAGTGATCATAATCTGGCCTTGACCAAGGAGTAAAATCTTCTTATTCACTGATCAAATCTTAAGCAGTACTTTTTATTAGTAGTGTATGTTTGTAGACAAAAATTGCACTGCTACTTGATTTTAGACTTTCAACATTTGCAGAGTTTGGCTGGCTCGTTTTGATTAATGAAGCAGGGATTCCTAGAAAGAGATGTTTCATCGTCACAGTTAAAATATGAAAGCCAACAGGTCCTAACAAATCATACAAACATTTTGTGAAGGGGCGTGTCGTATTTAAATTCTGATCATGTCGTTAACATCAGACATCACATCATAATAAAAAAAAGGTGACCCGTCCAGCTACTCACAGGCAACAGGCTGATGTTGTAGTTTATCCTCTACACTCCTTCGCATTTAGGAACAGACACACACACTTCATGGCAATAAATTACATTCAATCAAACTTAAATAAGAAAATGAAAGCTAATGATAATCCGTTGTTAGTCTCTTCTCAGTCAGTCTCTCTCTCTAGCTCTCTCTCTGCCACCCACAAGCACAGTGGCTAATCAGCCAAGTGAAGCTAATGTAGGGGGAAATGTGTTGCTGATTAGCTCAACCTTAAACCCCCAGAGATGACTTCTAGACCTACAGTAGCAGTCATACACACACACAGGCACACACAAACAGACCCGCACACCCAAAATTAGTCCAGCTATTCATGCTAATCTGAAGGAAAATGACTTGCTCATTAGCAAGACCCTTAAACCTCTCGACAGGCCTTTGAAACTTAGCCGTCTCATGGTCAAAGAGAGTATACAGAGAAATGCAGGCTCAGACACACACACACACACACACACACAGGCTTGTGCAGAGGAAGTTGGACTATTCAGAAGTATTCAGACTAATCAGTTGACTTTCAGTAAATGCCTGTAGATTCTATTAATAGCAGAAATGTAAACAGCAGAGCATAATACACTAATGAGGATAAAAAAGTCCACAGAAAAACATAAAGATGATGCCTAAAACTTGTAAAAAAAAAAAAAAGAAATATATGTATATATACATACACACACACACACACACACACACACACACAGTATATTCAATGCAATATATCCACAAAAGTAAATAAAAAATAGAGGGGAAGTATGACAATACCACTTTTATACTAAAAACATTCATACACACTCCAACTCTCTGCCTCAAACCTTAAACCTACTTTACCTTATCTCAGCCACCATCACCGCATGCTTGATCTCAACCCTTACCCTAATCCAAAATCCTTAAAGGAGTCGCTTCACATGAAAGACGACACAGGGGTTAAGTGGTGTAACAGAAGCCAAATTACTGCACTATTTACATGACATTTTAGTGATTTCAGTTTTATATTCAGTCAAAAAGTTTTTCCTTTTTTGATATATCTAATATGTTTTAATGTCTTTCATTTCAGTTCACTTCAGAGATTCCTCCATGTACCACTAGAGGGATAATGCATACCAACATACCAAAAGTGGTACACGGACCCTAGTTTAAGACTCAGTGACGTGGTTTATTTAAGCACGCTGAACCTTTAATCCTAAAGTTTTAACTCTTAATTACTCATTTTAAGAAAAGATGGCCAAACTGACCTCACTATAAAATGTCCTCTTCCTGGCAGTCTACAATGATTCTTGATACAGAAAGGATTTCTTTTTATTATTATTTCAAAAGAGTCTTTGGAAAGGCTTTGCCTAAAGCCTAATTACACTCAATCTTGAGAAACTTGCCGAGTTAAATATACCAACAAAAGGAGTAAACTGTGGGGTGTCTTGAAACACACTGAAAGGGATCAAATGTGTCCATGAAATGAAATAACAAGGATTTAAAGCATGGCAGCATAATTGGGCAAAAGTTACAATATGACTCCATTTATAGCATACAGCTAAATAGCATTAAAGAAAAAAATGTTTTGAGTTACTATTGCACTTATGATTCATCGTTATGAAATAATATAATATCAGCTGTATCTAGGTATTTTACTTTGTCACCAATGATTTCATATTGTGATTCCCTAATAATACAATCATCTGTCGCATCTGTCAAATATATACCAAAGAGAGAAAATGTATGTCTGTGTCATTGTAAATACATCCAAACCCTGCAGCAAACAGTATCCTTCTAGATGAGTTTTACTGATATAGAAGGAAGGGACAGGGGATGAATACAGGGAAGAGAAGGTCTCTCTCTTCAATCTCTCCATCTCCGTCACTTCACTTCTTCTGTGTGATGAAAAGTTGGTCTCTTTATGACGATAAGAGCCAATTATTTCCCTTATCATCCAGGTTCTTGAGTCTGCATGTGTGTGTGTGTGTGTGTGTGTATGTATGTATATATATATATATATATATATATATATATATATATATATATATTTCCTAAAAGCATATCATAAAGGGATTCAATAAAAAATACAAAAATAAAATTGAATTCAATGGGACATGCAAACCACAATTTACCAGACCTGTGTTCCAACTGTATATTAGTAATACTGTAAGCCAGTGGTCCCCAACCCCCGGGCCACGGACCGGTACCAGCCCGTTGATCAATTGGTACTGGGCCGCACAAGAAATAATTAATTATTTCCGTTTTATGTATGATCTGAGTTTGGAGCATAATGATAACGACAGCGACCAGTCACGAGTCAGAGCGCTCTGAGGCCAACCCCCCGGTCTGTGGTGATAATGATGATACTACGCACAGATACTTACAGCTCATGAAAGGTGAACCACATGTGGATAGTAGTGGCTCTGCCACCTTGAGATCACTGTTTGTGTATTTGAATTTAGCAGCAACTTTTTAAAGTCAACACTACAAATCTGTTTCATTTCGTGTTCCTGTATATTAAGTGCCAAAACGGTACACTGATGTACACAGTAGTATAAATGAACTGTATGAAACTAGAAGACAGTACAGTTTTTGTACTGGTGGCCAAAGAGTGGTAAGTAGGCTTTTTTTCCTGAGATTCAGGAGCACCTCGAGATTTGAAAGAAAGAAAAGTTTCTTTTCTACTTTGTCAAAAAGAAAACCTTGGAGTAACGCTGCAATATCCAAAAAAGGAGAGTGAAGAGTGCCTCATGTCCACTCGTTCCAGACCCTCACTATCTGCTTTCTGTTCTATCCCCTCACTGTCATCATGACAAAAAGGTCATGTGTCACAGTGGCAGAAAGAAAAAGGCTCACAACGAAAGGGTATGATTTTCTATCATCATGGTGTTTAGCAGTCTCACACACTTCCAGAGTAAATGTTAAAAGTTCACATCAACCATCTCTGAAATGTCTCTTGTCCAATTTAAAATCCTCTGTTACTTATTCTGGAGAGGATAAGCTTCATCTGTGTGTGTTTTTGTGTGTGTGCGTGTGTGCGCGTGCGTGCGCGCGCATGCGTGTGTGTCAGTGAGTCAGCAAACCAGTGAATGAAACAAACAATGAGACCCAAAGAAAGACACAAACACACACACACAGGGGGAGAGAGACAGGGTATAGTATAGAAAGGACAAGGGCAGAGTGAGAGACAATCGGTGTGTGTGTGTGTGTGTGTGTGCGTGTCAGTGATTTTACGTCGGTAATTATTAATGCTCTGTATTGCTTGAGTAATGGTGCATACTGCTGACATTCTGCTACAGGTTAACAGCATAGCACAAAGCGTAGCTCTCAAACACACAGGAACACGCACACACACACACACACACACACACACACACACACACACACACACACACACACACATTGAATAGTGCAGGATTTCCTCCAGTGTTTGACTTGTAGTGTACAATCTGCCACATACTGTAGCTATTCCACACACTCACGAAGCATTTAAAAAGGCGAGCTCAACAAAAGTGAAGGCAGTGAAGTGAGCTGCTGAACACTGAGGTAATGTGTTTTAAATTATGTAAACACTTGTGCTCTGATTTAGAAAGCCAATGAATGAGACTGTTTACTCAGACACATTTTAAATGACACCAGCCAGCCAATCAGAAAAAAGCATTTTCCTTGGATATGCTATAAGGACCAAAGGGTCCCATACATACATATATTTAAGAGTTTGTTTGACTTAAGAAGTGTTATTGTCAGTGCAGCATGTGTCTGTGCTCTCTAGTGGACATGCTATGTAAATCTATGTTGTTGGAATTCATGCACTGCAATCTCTTTTTCTTTTTTTCAGACATGCAAGCTGATACTCATGTATCTGCACTAAGAAAATATTATCTGAACTGTCTGTCAATACATTTAACATCACTGGTATAACAGCAATACATAGTAAAGATGCCACCTGTCACTTTAAGACAATTTAACCTTCAAACGTCAACAACGCCCGCAGCTATATTTTACAAACTATGATGATAAATAGAAAAATCATTCATGTATTGACTTCATTTCTGATTTGCATGATCGTGTGGCAGGAATTCCCCGTCCACCCGCCCTCAACACATCTCCTGCTGGGAACACAGAACAGAGTCGTGACCCCCGCGGAGACTATTCAGCCTCTGAACCTTCAAGACCAAACTAACTGTTTGCCTCTGAACAAGCATCTCTCTGATGCTCAGCTTTTGAAAAAAAATGGCAATGACAACCTGGAGGCGACCTGGATGATGAAATAACGGAGTGATGTAATTACAATGAAATGGAGTGACATGAAAATGGAAAAGCCACTCAGGTTATAACGAGACAATGACACAAATAGGGTCAAGTGGGGAGATAAAAGGCCAATAAATAACTTTGTTCTTGGTTAGAGGCACTACATGTCACAGCCCCTCTAATCAGAAATTGCCAGAAACGATATACACTGAAACTGAGCAAAATATGTTTTTAAACGGTGGTGTGTTTCTGTGACTGCAGTCAGACATGGGGGTGGAAAAATCTGAAGTATTACAGATGACAGCTTCAGTATGGTTACAGAGAGCAACATGCACACAAACACACAACACTTTCACACATGGGTGACTCAAGGCCTTTGTGACTAATCTGAAACACACCTACTGTAAATGAATAGACACATGCAATGATACACACACAATAATATAGAGAGAGACAGAGAGAGTTGGTGTTTTGCTTTTTTAAACAGCCTTAGGTAGTCATTACAGCATTAGAGCCAGGCTCCCCGCATAAAAGCTGTTAAACCAGAGCCAAGTCGAGAGAGACCTTTTCCTATGTGTTTTCGTCTTCGTTGATTGTGTCAAGGGTTCTCCTGAAAGAGACACTACTGGCCAACCTAACTACCAAGCGAGCTACTAAACAGTAGTCAGAGAGCAACATGCTCTTTAACATAAAGGTACGGTCCTGGGGCATGAAGAACATTGGTCTGTATTTCAAGAGATGAGAAGGGAATGTTTGGTTGATTTCATCTTTTGGCTGCTCAGTCGTTTTGTCGGGCACAGCTGTTTTCCGGCGCGTTGCCCCTGCTCGCCAGTTTCCTCTCCGGTCTCCTGTCTGTGTGCCGTGCGCTGCCACGGCCACAGCGACGGCGACCACTGCGCTCCGGAGCGCACAACGCAGCGACTGTTATCTGTTCAGTGAGCTGTGAGTGATCGGAGCTGATTAAAACATACACACGCGTACGAGCGCGCACACAGACACAAAACACTCTCACGGGAATGTGATACTAATGCTGAGCACTGTCATTTGTGCGGAAAACGGAGGCGGACAATCGCGCACTCACATAGCTCCAAACCCAAAATAGCAGTCAGCCTTTTCCATCTTGTGCTCCTTCGTCTTTATTCCAGGGAGTAAGTGGGTGGGTGGTGTTACCCGACCTGAATCCAGAATATCTCGCCCCTTAGAGTTCAAGACAGTGGATCGCCATCTGCGCACACTGAATGAAATGATGTTCTGATGTAGCTGATCTACACTACACTATATACACTATATTATGTGGATGTTATAAGTCAAGCAGCACAAGTAGGATCATCAAAAGCCCTTCAAACACTTCTGTCAAAAAGCCAGTGCTTTTCATGCGCGCACAAGTAGAGGAGATCTTGACCTCTCCTCTTTCTTTCTGTTTTTTTCTAATAATGTGAGCATTTTTTTTAACTTTTCAGCATGATTTCACTTCATTTGCTTGGAAACTGGAGACAAGTGTGGCTATTATACGTCGGTTTTCTCCCAGGGACAGCTGGGTTTAAAAGCAAATCATAAGAAACCCCCTTCAGATCACCTCTGACAAGGGGCACTCGTTTCTAAACCGGATTCCGGGAGCGCAGAAGATGTCGCGGGCAACGATCCATTCTCGTATTTCATCCCAAATTCAAAATACAAGTTTTAATTCCATGCTTGTAGAAGAACGCTACTGGTCAGGTCAGTCCTCTCCGAGACTGTCTGACAAACACACGGGCCGGTCAGCTGCCGACTAGCCGGGGTTCGGGTGTCTCAGATGGCACCAGTTAGTACGCATCTGTCATCTGACGCTTCGGCTTAGTCAATTACTTATTATTCCACACACAGGCATGGATACAGGAGGTGTCAAGGTGAATATGGGCTAATCGATCGTCATTTGGCTAAAAAAAGAAAAATTGCTTCATTAAGATTTCCAGAGCGGTGTTAAAATGTTGGCAGACATTCTGTGAGCGCCATATGGCAAACGCAAGTCTCTTGTAATTTCTTGACTTCATGCAACTTGCGCCAGTTTGATACTTTGGTGATGAATACTGCGAGGATGGAGCGGTGTACAAATTGAGTTTAGAGTTGGATGACCCTTTATCATCCCTTTTGCAGACTAGTTTCTGAGATCACTCCTCTCCAAAGCGCACATCAACGCACCAAGACAAAACATAACGATTATGACACATACGCAGTGCTTACAAATCCAGGGAGCCTTTGTGACTACAAAAAGTTACAGCCCTTTATTCTACGATAGGACAGTAAAACAGAAATGAAAGAAAGAAAAAGAGAAAGATACTGAGTGGGTGTGACATCTCCGATTTCCAGCCCAAAACAATGCAAGACAAACGCATTTCTTGGCTGGAACGCCTCAGAGATGATATTCTGATTATTGGGGAAAGCTCCACCTGCAATGCTTGCTTTCATGGTGTGTCACCTTTTTCTACTCTTCAATAAAACAATATTTCAAACTGGCAACAAGTTTTCGCCTACATATGCATCTCTTACCTTTCCACAGGAAAAGAAGAAGCGCTGTCTTCCAGAGGGAACAACCCACCGGCGCGCCACCCTTTCTCCACACAGTCTCCATCTCTCCTGTCGGTAAAAACCTCCGGAACTGTTCACAAAACGGACAAAAAGGGATCTCTTAATTTTTTATCTCTTTCCTTTTTCCCCGAGATCGATCACTACCGCATCGGTGCCATCGGTAATCTCGGTTCTTAATCCCGCTGTGCTTGACCTAAGACACCGCGCAGATGAGGTTTGGAGTAAACTATAAATCCTTCTGGAGTCAGTAATAAAAGAGAGAGAGAGAGAGAGAGAGAGAGAAACCCCCGATGGGCACCTCCGATGCAGAATGACTTCTTTTTTTAATCCTACCCCCCCAAAAAGTCTGCGGTGTGCCTGCTTCAAGCCAGGACCGAGGATTGAACTCGTTTCCCCCCGTGATGAGCTTCTTCCACCGGTGCGCTCCTCCGCTCTGTTTATCCAAACGGGACAGTTAAAGCTGAGGAAACCTCAACGTCTCTCCCTTTCTCACACTTTTCTCTCTTCAAAAGTTTAAACAGACCAGCAGAGTGGACCTCCCGCAACGAATTAAAAAGTCCACTTCGTCTGCGGCTTTCAAACAACCAGACCAAACATAACTCTTGTCACAGTCACTTAAGGCTCATATATTAAACAAAATCCAAATTAAATTCCGCTCGCCCGGCAGCAGCTCCGTCGTCCCCGTGTCTATCCTCCGACTATCCTCCTCTTGCTGTGTGTTTTATGTGTGTGTGTGCGCGTCTGGGCTCAACTTGAGAGGCTGTATACACTCGTCTGCGGGATGGAGGGAGGAGAGGACAGAAGAGGAGGAGGTCTGACGCTTCCACCAGCCGGCAGAGGAGAGGGAGGAGGAGGACGAGGGCCAGCGGAGGCTGTGGGGCTGAGGAGGGTGCGGGGGGTGAGGGCGGGATTTGGGGAGTTGAATGACAGTTAAGCAGCCAATGAAGGGTGTAGGAATTTAGTCGGGATTTAGTATTTTCATTTCTTTTATCATTTAAGATGTCTTAAGGTGGTTTATTCTTTACTATTTTCACCTATTTATTGGTTCATTTCTGGAGGACAAAGACATCCGCATACCACAACCTGAGCGACGTGACTTTTCAAAATAAAAGGAGTGAAAATCTAAAATACAGAGTAAAAGCATTAAAAAGTAAATACAACACAGCCGTAGATCGGTGCGCAGGAGACAGGTTTAAGTGACTCTCCTGTATGCTGGAGCTGAAAACACTAAAACAGAAGTTTAAAGATATCCCATCTGTATGGTTAACGCGCGTGCGTGTCAGTTGTGCGCGCGTGGGTCGGTGTGAGCGCGCGCGCGCGCGTCCACGTGTTGTTTATGCTTTCAAAGCCTCTCTCTGCATAATTCATTCAAAGACACACGCTACACCTGTTCTCCCTGTAATCGATAGACACCAACTTCGCACGAGCACCCGTGCAAACGCACGCGCACGCCGCATCCGCTTCCAGCAGCGGGTGACAGCTTGTACAACAAAATGTGATACACCAGGCACCTTGTAATAAAACTCATTCACTTTCTGTTGATAGGATGGGAGTGTGCGTAAATGTGTGTGAGCGTGTGTGTGTGTTGAGGAAGAGGAGAGGAGAGGAGAGGAGAGGAGAGGAGAGGAGGGGGTTTGAACAAGCCAGAAGAGAGAGAACATTAAGGTCTTCTTTGGGTCTGAGACGATATTTCATAAGGCAGCGTGCCTGGTTCCCTTTGTCAGCTAAATGTGTAAAAGCTAAAGAGATGACATTGTGACTTATTGAATTGCAAATCAGTCCGTCGGCGGAGGGATGGAGGATTTCCGGAGATGGAGATACGTGAGCCCCCCAGTCTGCCTGTGTGTCTGTCTGTCTGCCCGTCTCTGACTCCACGGCCTGTGTAAGAGGCAAAGAAGGAGCGACAGCCCCCCCTAGCGTCACGCTTAAAGAAGAGGCACTAAGTGGTGGCGTTCACAGAGGAAGACCCCTTCATCCTTCATCTGTCCTGAGTTAGCAGTATATGTGATTGTCGTTGCCCTCGCCTTGCTGCTTTTATCTGTGATGTACGCTTCATTATTCTTCTGTCACTCCGCGCTCTTCTCTTCACTCTGATCCCATCAAGGGGAAGTCGACTCGGCCTGCACGCTCTTTTTCCACTTGTCCTGTTCCGTTGCTCACTCACTTTCTCCAGATACATTTTTCTGGCCTCGCAGTCATAAGATGACTGCTTCTATGCTCGTATAACTTCGAGGCGACCGCCATCCCTCCGTGTTATGGAGCAGAACCAAATCAGTGCATTTTAAAATATTATTCTAATTTTCCCTCAATGACTTTTCCCTCAGCCACTCGCAGCATTCCCTGTGACTTAAGCTTGAAAGATCTGTTTTTAACTGAACTATTCCTCTTGGGGACACAACCGAAGCAAGGCATTAGTTCAGCAAGCATGCGGTAAAAAGTAATATTTGTACAAATACAGTGTCTGTATAGTATACCAATGAGGCCCCACTGGCTGGTTGGAAGAAATTTGACACAGAATAAAAAGAATAGCAGATAATTCCCCATATATCCAGGGATAAAAAGACTACATCTTTCCAAAGTCTAAGTAAAAAAAGTCTGCTGGCTCATCTAGACATTTATTCTTCGAGCTTATGACCCCCTAAAAGAAAAGATGCCAAGACCCAGCCCTTTTACTCAAGACAATTTGATAGCAAACTATTATTTTTCTTCTCCCCTTTAAGGTTATTTCACTTGTCACTATTAGAGGAAGCCTGGAGGCAGCAAATATTCATTATATCACAAAAAGGAAGGCATTCATCACAAAGATTGCATTGTCAGTAACTCTTCAAACACAGTCTGTAATAGATGTTATGTGATAAATGAAGAAGAATATGCTTTCTAAAACTGGTTCTCAGTGTCACATGGCCTGGTTGCTGTGCTTATTCACTGCCAGACTGACCAAAGACACTGACCTGTTCTACTTTTGCACTTCAGTCAGGATGAGCTCTATGCAGCTCAATTCCTTAATTATAGAAGTCCCACTTTTTACTGCATGGTTGCTGGACTTTCACTGCACGTTGTGTCTATTCCCAGGGGAAACTATTCAAAAGTGTTGCTCTCATTTTAAGGTCTGTTTAAAAAGCCTTTGACAGAATGTGAGAAGAAAAACTGAAGAAAAAGATTCAAAATAAAAGTGAAGTATGTCTTCTTAATTTAATCGTAATAAGTGGTGACTGGCTGCTGCAATGCTGTACCTGAGGCAGAAGACAGCAGCTCAGACAGAAAAACTAAACTGCCACTGATAGCACAATAATCAATATAAAGAGAGCTGTGGATTGGAGTCATATTTTCCGATGTGGAACTGCTACAGTCACACCATTAGTGTGAGAAAATATTTGCTGAACTCAGACATCAGGAGTATTGTCTTTTTACTTATAACTTTATGAATCAACTGTACACTGTGCCTTCCTCAGGACGTGCTGAAACAGTAATTCAGGAAATGAAATCAAAATCTAAACTGAACTTCGAAATCCACATGACCAAAAAGATGATTGAAAATATGAAGTGAGAGGTCAGACAGATCTGAGTATGAGCGACAGGAGGAAGAACAAAACACTGAGGAGACAAAACTCCTCACCTTGAAACATGCTGAGCTCTCGTCAGATGCACACTTCAACCATGAGCAGAAACCCATCACAAGTGGAAGAAGCCCCTTTCCCCATCACTGTCAGTCTGCTGCTGAGCTGTGCCACCCTGAGGTCATAGTGGTCATCACTGCACCCGCCTGCTTCTCTCCCCAGTGGTGAGGTGACCTTTGCACTGCAAGTCACTCCACATTTTCTGTCACAAGCTGAAAACTCTTCTTTCTAAAGAAGATTCTTCAGATTGAAGTTACTCCATCACATCATATGTATGTTTCTTTTCAATGCTTGTCTTAAAGTGGAGGAACATTCTTTCCAAAATCATCTTATAATTCCTCACAAGAAATATCCTTTTTGTTACTAACAAAAATAATTATGACATATCTCATCATGTAGGCAATCATAGTCCTTCTTTTCATTTGGAAAGTCAGAGGCCAGGATGACATGAAGTTGAATAATTGCCAAAATGTTTCAACATGGGCATTTCTTTGTGAGTGCCCTGGGCTAGAAAGATTGAGAAGCATTTTTTAATACCAATGATTCACAAACCTTTCTAAACATAACAGGTTACTAAAAATGTCCAGTTTTCAAGTTTTTAAAAAAAGGATGTTCTGGCAAGGCTGGCACTCCTACCAAGGGACTGAGTCAAATTTAATCTTTCTCATATCATGTGGCTGACCCACCAGAAGCAGGTCTGCAAAGCCTAGTGAGAAAGGTCTAGCCTATTGAGTATCACATTTTCAATTTCACGGTATTGTTTAACAAAGGGCATTGCCACATGAAGCTCTCTCAAACTCCATTTCAGATCTAATATGATCTCACCAGTTACTGTAACAGTATTCATGGATCATTTCCTAGGTATTTAATAAGCATAGCCGAAATAATGACACCCTCAATCGCCCAACATTGTCAGACATTGTGGGTGTTGTTAAGGCTCCAGCATAAAATATTTACTTTTACTCAGAGAAATAATATTGGTATCCAGTGGAAGAAATATGGTTTCACCATGTGATAAGTCATGTTGAAAGGCTACAGGGGATGTCTGGAATCTATCTGAAGAGAGGTCACTTGAGCAAGTTCATGTACAAGTTGGCTCAACTATCCTCTGGTAATTACTGAAAACGTGTTATTTTTAATTCTCACCAAATAATATTATCAATCAATAATATGTTTTTTGATGCAAACAGAAACTCATGGAACTTAGTCAAAGCCTAATTGGCACCAGTTTTCACACTCAACTTTTGTTGAGTGCTTCTTATTTTTTGAAGAACGGCCAATTTGATTGTCAAGAAAGGAATAGTGCCTTCTCCTACAAGACAAAATCATTTACACAGGGTGTAAACAGCACTAATACCAGGTGGTTCGTCAGCATGTGGACAGGACCATGCCCTTTAAACTCACTGAAAACTGGACAGTTAAAAATAAATTAGAATTACATATGAAGCTTTTTTTCCCAGCTGAAAATCACTGCACTGGATCTTTAAGATGCCTGACATTGCAGATTACTATATGTGCTGCCAAGTGGACAGTTCCACGGTGCGGAAAACGCTTACCAATGCACATTTACAGTTCAGCAGTTTTTTCAACATGTTAAGCACACACATTTTTATGAAAGCTAAAAACTAAAAAGTACTAATCTACACGTTTACTTTAGAGTCCAACACTTAAAACAACTGGGATGGCACTATACATCAATAACAGCTTACGTGTTTTCCAACAAGACACAGAAAACTGTAGTGCAGAAATATCTAATATATTTTGCTGTCTCTATGTCACAGTTTGTGTATTTAGTTTAGATACAGTAATATGTTATATGCTGATTGGGTTGTAGACATTTCTTAGAGACTTCAGAGTTTACATTTGCATTTAATGTATGTATGTAATCTATGTAATGAGAAGGCTTCATGGTGAAAGTAGCTGTTTATCTCATCTTCCATAACGATCAAATGGTGAACAATCTATGCTTACAAAAATTAAATATTAACTTCACTTGTTGAGTAAATGTGCATCTTTATGTGTTAGATATGTATGTACTGGAACATACTGCAGATGGAATTAATTGGCTGCTAACTTGGCACAGAATCAGGATAAAAGTATCCACCACTTAACAAGTTTGTCAGCTGAGCCCAAACTTTGACAGCAGTGTATTAATTAAAGATCAAATATAGTTGTGAAATAATTTGTGTGCTATTTTGTGCAAGTCCAAACAAACAACATGAAGCTGAAATATAACAGAAAAGTAAACTATAAAAGTAAATGTGAAGCTTTATGACTGTCATAGTTAGCAGTACAATTATGCACCACTTCACCAGAGTGTACATACAGTACAGTACATTTATTTCTAAGCACTCAAAGGCCAGAGAGAAGTGTTGAGACTAAGAGGAGATACTCATATTGTGATCCTTAGATACTGATCTGGGGTCAAAGTGGCATTTGTGTACTGAGCGCATGAGAGAAAGTGGTTTGTTTGCTGCAGTAGATACAGCTCTCATCGTCTCTCTATCCCAGCACTTGAATATGAGGATGAAAGAGAGGAGAGTGATACGGATAGTGCTCCTCTCACTCAGGTCAAATGGCTATTGTAGAAATTCTGTCGACAACTTGTCCAGAAGATACACTCCACTCAGGAGCAAGAGGAAGATGACCACCACTGAAGAAAACTCCCTATTTACTTCTACTTCAACCTCTCTGTGTATCTCTCTCTCCCTGTCTCTCTCTTAGCTCAGAGGAGCAAACCGAATACATTACAATCCAATTAAGACTGGTTAAGAGAACTGCTCAGGCTTAGAGTGAAAACGTGTGTGTGTAAGCTCATGTGAGTATGTGTGTTGACCTTACATTATAGCTTGTGCCCAACCAATGTGTGAAGAAGGGTGCCTGTTTTTTTACAAAGCCTAAACCGAACTGTACATGTGCATCTTTGTGTATATGTGTGTTGCCATAACATGTCTTGTCATAGTGCATTGAGTCAGTCAGTGGCAAAGGATGCCTTTTTGTCTCACTCCAACTGGTTTCTGTTGTCGTATTAACACACACAGCAAGACCACTGTCAGGCACGGTAAATCAGAGAAAGTGTTGGTGTGTGTGTACGTGCATGCACGCGCCGGCATGTGTAAAGGAATCAATAACTCTGAGTTGCCTTACGCACTGCCATTGTTTCGTTTGAAATTGGGGACAGACAAAAGGCTGCATTCGCTCACACACACACACACACACACACACACAGACCAATACTTTACGAACTGACCACTTCTGAAGATATCACAGATGAATACACACAGTTGGAGGGATAACACAACAAAGCACACACACTTTGCCTGCATCATCCATAACCACATGCACATACTGTGGCCACATATAGATCATGTTAAGTGTCGCTGTCAGCTCAGGCTGCCACATGAACACACCCAGACACATTCACTATTCTATTCTTCTCTGGCCTGCTTTACCCTCTTCCTTTTATCTAATTTCCCCTTTACCTGCCTTCTCCTCTCATCATTCTCTCAGCCAGCAATATTCCCCTAACTTGCCTCTTTTACGGGGAGGTCACGATAGGAGTTTATTTTCTACAATAGACTTCATTTGTAGTGAGTTAATGTTCAAGAAAATGTAAAAGTTTTAATGGATTCACCACTGTTATATGTAGACCAAGAACTCGAGGCTGACTGCATGACGTTATAGTGACAAAATATGCGTCACATAAGGTTAGATATATACACATGAATGTCCAATGCAATAATAGTCTACATGACTACTGAGCAAATTGCAGTACATTGAAACAATTTGCAGGGGTACTGTGGGGGGAGGAAAGATAATTTCTTATTCATTTTACCTGTCCAGACTTCACAGACAAACTGACCACCAAAAGTGGCCAGTTAAATTCTTTTATCTAGAAATATGAGGCAATGCTGTGCAAATGGTTCAACAGATTGTGGTTTCTATCTGACAGTCACCTCTCGTTATCTTGTCCAACTTCTTGTCAAATGTCTCTCAACCTTTGAAATCAGTTTTAAAAGACTAAGGTCCAAGGTCCCCTGACCCTTCCTCTGTCCAAGCGGACAAAGCAAAAGGTTAGATTCAAGTGTTGCAGCCATGATGACAGCATGGTCTTTCGTCTACAGCTTCCGTCACTGTGAACACACCAACAGCAGCCTGAGATCAATTACAGAGAAACCTCGAGCCCCTCCCCACTTCTCCTCTCCCTGTACAGATGCAATTTACTTGCCCACCGTAAATCAATGGAGACAAGTGGGGCTAATTTAGACCATTTGATGTCAATTTGGCCTTGACCCCTCCCTATCACACACACAAACTCACCAACTCACACACACCCACACTCCACTTAATGACTAGCTGCACTGGAGTTTATTACGCAGAACTGAGAACAACCTCTCAGTCTCAATGGCAAACACACACACACACACACACACACACACACACACACACACACACACACACACACAAACAGACTCACACTCATGAACATACATGCGCAAAAGCACTCCCTTTTCCTGTTTCATGCATACACTACCAGACACACACCATGATGCAAGCCATAACTCGTAGCTCCACTGCATGAGATTTCCATATTGGTTCTGTCAGAGATGATTTTGTTTACAGGGCCCTTTGGATGAAATAACAGCACTGGGCACTATCAATTACTGTGTGAGAGAGGGGGGGGCAGAGGAGTAAATGGGGGGGGAGAGAAAAGTGGGGAGAGGGTGTAGACGATTAAGAAACAGTGAAAGGGAGGCTGGTAAGGGAGGAGAAAGATCGAGAGGTGGGACAGAGAGGAGGCGGAGGGAGGAGGGAAATGGAAGAACAGAGCCAGAGTGAGGGATGGATTTATTTTCTGTGCGTAAGTGGCCAAAACTGAAACCAAGTTATCTCTGCTCTGACCAAGGTCTGTGAACCAAGGTCTGGAATCTATTCAGCGGGGTGCACAAAAGTCACCAAAACAATCATTCAAGCTTGCACATACACACACACACACAGACAGACACACAGTGTACTATATGTTAGGGATGTGACGGGTACAAGACGGGTAGCAACAAAGACAGGCAGCATGGTACAAATAATGTGCATCATGAAAATATTTGTTCTTTCCCAGCTTATTTAGCATTTTAAAAATGCAATTAGTATTTCTATTTAAAATAGAAACAAAAGCTTCCACCTAGGGTTGTCAAAGCTATTGACTGCAACTAGACTGCAACTGCAACTGGTCCGCGAAAAACAGAGATGGTGCAAGCAGGTTTGTGTCTGTGTGAGGTAAAGAGAAGGAAAAGCAAGGCGAGCAGATTTAAGACAAAAAATAAGGTGAAGAATGAAGCATAATTAAAAAGGTAACATAAGAAATAACCTACTAGAAATATGGTTATGTATTCAAATAAATATATCATCCTGTGGGAAACACTGCAACTGGCAGCTGGTCCTCTTTTTCAGTACCAGTACAGTCTGTGGGTTATACATTTACAAGAAAAAGAAAATACTTTTTTGTGGTATCGAATATTGTTTTGTAATACTAGTATTGTATCAAAGTTGAAAATTCTGATATTGCGACAACCTTAGTCCCACCACCAAAATGCAAAAATATACATAAAAGACTCAATATTTCTATCTAGTCAGTGTTTGCTAATGGCAAAATGCCTTGTTTATCTCAGCATCTTGGTGAACAATGGAGTCACAAGGGCAGCAGAGCTTTGCTTTACATTTACAGTAAACACTTTTGTCCAAACATTTTATTACAAGAATTCAACCTCCATAGGAGCAAAAGCTATCCAAATAAAGCGTGTCCCTCCAAAACACAAAAACAACTAACAGCATGTCGAGTGCAATAGCACAAAGACAGCTTTTCCTCTGGCAGAAGATGGGCAGTAACTCTGCTGTCCTGACTTCAGTGGTTAGTTCATTCCACAGCTATGGGGCCGGGGCAGATAAGAATTTTTAAAGAGATGACCACTGGCTTGTCAGACTGATAGGTCAACTCGTTATCCAGAGGAGAGAGTACATGTTGAAGTATAAAGCTCAAGTTATGTTTCAAACTGATTGTCAGAAAAGTATGCAAAAACACATTGGTTCTGTTTTGTTTTTGAGAATCAGAATCAAGTTTATTGAAGATGGAAGGGGGAGTGTCAAGGGGAGCTCTGGGCCTTGTTGATAAGGCTAGCAGCGGAGAAGAAACTGTTCTTGTGGCGTGAGGTTTTGGTCCTCATGGACTGCAGCCTCCGGCCAGAGGGAGTGTCTCAATGAGTTTGTGACTGGGGTGGGAGGGATCAGCCACAACCTCCTTTCACCACCTTGATAAACCTGTACTTTGCCCAACTTTGTCTTTGTCCCTATTCCTGAAGGCCTCTTCTTTTTTTTCTTGTTCATTCTTTCTTTCTTTCTATAACAATCTATTAGATGGCCTCTTCCTTGGCCAACCTTAGCTGTCTGAGTTTGGCTGTGAACCAGGGTTTGTCATTGTTGTAACTCACCCTGGTTCAGTCCTCACAGACGCTGATATATGACATCACAGCCTCTGTGTACTCATCCAGACTGTTGGTAGCAGTCCTGAACACATCCCAGTCAGTGGAGTCCAAACACGCCTGGAGATCCTCCGCAGCCTCACTGGTCCGACTTCTTAAAGTCCTCACTACAGGTTGGCAGAGATTTGGTTTCTCCCTGTACACAGGAATCAGGTGGACCACGACATGACCATGAGTGGCCCAGTGCAGCACGGGGGACAGTGCGACAAGCATCTCCTCTCTGGTCGGGCATTTAATAAACTGTCTGTATTTAGGGACTTTGCGGGTGAGATTTCCTTTGTTAAAGTCACCAAGGAAGAGTCCAGGTTGGTCCTCTCCACACACAGTATCTGGTCAGCAAACATGCGCTGTGCATCCTGCACGTTGGCAAGCAGCGAGATGAAAACACCAACCAGAATGAATGAAACAAAGTCACAGGGTGAATAAAAAGGCTTACAGTTTATGATGAATGACTCCAGATCAGGAGAACAGTGTTGCTGGATCACTGTCACGTCATTGCACCAACCATTGTTGATGTGAAAGTAGATTTCTCCACCTTTAGTTTTGGTGGAAAGTTTCGTGTCAAGCCTGCCAGCTGCAACGCAGAGTCCAGTATCAATCCACCCAGCCACGTCTCCATGAAACACAAAACAGCAGACGAAGAAAAGTCTCTTTATCCCCAGCAGCAGTTGTCATTCCTCTAGGTTGTTGGGTAACCGCATGTTGGAGAGAAATATTCCCGGTAATGGTGTGCGTGATCCACGCTGGCGAAGACACACAAGCGCTCCGACCCGTTTCCCCCTCACGCTGCATTTCGCTGCGTGAGCAAAGGTGAGGACACCTTTGACCAAAATTTCCAGTGTAGAGAGAAGAAAAGTGGGAATTAGTTCTCTGGTGTAAGAGCTCCAGGTACCATCGCAAAAAACAGTAAAAACACAAAACAAAACAGTGCGCACCAACACACCAAGGCCACTGTCTGCGGCACTATCTTGGGTAAGGAGGTTTTTTGTTTTTGCTATTAGCTTCCACATATTTACGTAAGAAACAGAAGATAGAAAAGGACCTGTCACAATCATTTGCAGTAGCCCTAACTTATACATCGCAGGCAGCGATGTGATCAAGTGTCAGCATCTACCCTCCCATGAGTATGGCCAGACTCAAGGCCCGAACACAGCCTCTGAAACCAGCAGTGTGACGGTGTGATCAGATGAGTTTGGCCAGCTGCAGCTTCCAATCAATAATTGATATCCAATAAAAAGCATGTTAGCTGGTAAAAGACCTCTGTGAAGGCTGATTTCATGTATCCTCATTCACGGTTCCCCAGAGATCCCTCCTCAGTCCTCCGGCAGAAATAGCTTTGGGACGGCTGGCAAGACGGCAGACCAGAATGACTTCCAGTTCAAGCAAGGACCAAGAATTGAGGAAATATCAGAGTAGACTGAATAAAACAGGAATCTTTCTACTCTGGATGCACCGTAAGGGAGAAAGTGCTTCACTGAATGCCAAATTAGTATACACCTGACAACTTTGACAAACTCTAAAACACTCGAAAAATACACAAAAGTACCTAAGAAGTTAGTTTCATTTATATAAGTTTTTATCATTTATCATTATTGAGTCAGATACTAATGTGACACACACATTTTTACTTCATGAGGACTTTAACAATGTGTGTACAGTACACCTCAGCACAACCAGAGAGAGGTATTCAATTATGAAAAGCCCCAGAGCAGGTTACAGCCGCTGATTAGCCAGGAAAGTCACAGCTGTTCTCACTTGTTGCTGATTAGACCTCTGCTCAGACACGCATAGCAACGTAAACATCCAAGCTGCGTTAGCGACAGGCCAATATACATTAATACATACGAGTTATTAACCCCCAAAACATAATATATAATAGTTAAACACTATCATACCCTAAACTCATCCACTACCCTAAAATAAGGGGCATTTTATTTGCAGAATGAGTATCAAAACTAAAACGTACACCTCTCAGGTTTCTCTCTTTTACCCGAGATTAGCTTAATTGAAACGCACTTCATTTAAAGGCGACAGAAACAAAATAAAACTCACCAAAAACGTCCCGCCATGGTCGATATAAATCCTCAATTCATGTTGAACTCGGTAAAATGAATGTACCAATTGAGAGTATAGATAAGATACGGCCTGGGTCTCTGAAAATATTCCGGATATAGCTAACTTTTTTGTGTGTTTTTAAGGTGGTGAAGTTTTGCTGCTCCCCTGCCCTGTCCACATCTGAGCTTTGCTCTGCTTCCGCGCAGGGCAGGTGCACCCGAGGAAGCTGTCAATCAACGCGCGATGCGCCACGCCTACACAGACCGGAGAAATGGGCTGAACAGCAAACTTCGGCCACTTTGGCTCTGATTTCTGTGGATGCTTAATGAACAGCTCAACATTGCTATCATGTATGCATTTTTACAATTTCACGCCACATTTCCAGAGGCTTTAAGTGAATTTAGCTGATAATACTTGCATAGTTTTGCTTAGATGGGGTTTTGAATGCAGGCCTTTTACTTGCAGAAGGGTAGTAGTAGTATTTTCACAGTGTGGTATTAGTTTTGTAGGTGCCTGATGCAAATCAAGCTTTGCCAAAATCCACCACACCTTCTGAATAAATTGTTAGAAAAACAAATAACATGTCAGTCATGGGTACTCCTATAAAGTGCTGAGAAGAGCTCGAATGGGGAAAAATCGATGATCAGTGGTGGTTTGAACATGGGTGTGTTAGGCATTAATGAGTGTTTGTACTGAGGCGACCCATCACGCTACCGGACTGGACACCAAAGCCTTGACCTTTTACGAGGAGTTCTCAGACCACCAGGCTGCCCTGTGACATGAATGCCGGTGCAGTTCATGTAGACCATGTTTTTTCGCTTTTGACATGCAATTTTGATGGCACCACAGAGAGGCACAGCAGTGCGCCACTATGAGAAGCTTTTCCACCACTTCAATAAACAATCCCTCCAGATTCATTATATCATTTTACAGAGATTTCTATGCTCAAAGTCTTGGGAAATGCTCATGGGCCCTGCTGTCAGCACATGTTGATATCTGCGTCTGTCTGTCTGTCTGACACTCAAGAAAGTGCCATTGTTGGAGAAATGTTTCAGTGCCCATCGTAGATAAGGTTCCTGATAATTACTCAAACATTCTTCACACACTTTCTCCCACCATGTTTCGGTTTCTAACATAATATGCACTCACAGAGTACACAGACTGCTGAATCTAACAGCGGGAGGGATATAAAGAGATATTCCCAGTGTGTGTCCTTCTTGAATCTTGTTTATTGTTGGAATATAGATACCCCTAACACCACTCTCCACTGCAGAAACAGTCATTTAAATGCTGCCTTCCTCATCCGCAAATATACAAAACTTGTCTAACTCGACGCCAATTCTGACGTTATATGATTCAACAAGTAGGAGTTACTTCAACAAATATCTAGTATTTGTTCAAAATCCAACTCAACTATTGTCCAGGACAGCTACAGTCGGTGTTTGTTTCACAAGTTGGTGTCTGTCAAAAGAATGTAAGAATCAGCTTTGGACACATGTCATTTTAAATAGGTAGTACACTTGATAATTGACAGTTCTGGCCATCAGTGAGGCATCAATGTGCACTCCTACATGTGACTGGAGAAAGACGTCAGAGTTGTCTACTGGTGATTCTTCAACTGGGAATCGTGGCTGTAATAAGCCACGCACTTGCAGAATCAGGCTTCATTGTACTGTATTTATAACAGCAGTTTTTAATCCCCGTTAATGAGCTTATGGAGTTTGAAGGTAGTGAGTCATGTGATTGGCTGGGCTGGATGTCGTGTCTGAATGAGTTCAAATTGATTCTCTGAAGTTGTTTCTAGATTAAAATTTTAGAGTGAAACCTTATCTTGAACTCTAGATGTGCAAGGACACTCGAGTTAAATCATAAGCGTAATCAATAACAGCATAAAACTGCACTGTGACCCTGTTCTGCATGATAAAGGATAAATAAAAGGAAGGTGGAATTTCTCTCAGTAATACAGTAAAAATAATTGTAATGATGATATCTTCTTCGGAGTAATGCTTAATAATACTTTTTTACGCACACAGTTTTAAAAAAAATCTAATCAAATTACACATTTGAAAAGGGACTGAGGGGCAAACAGAGAATGAGTCAGAGAGAGACATATCACACATTTCAACATATCACTGATGTACACATTCAGCTAGATAGCTTTCACACACACACGCGCGCACAGTGTCCTGAGCTGGATAGCAATTCAAACAAACATCCAATTTACTGGGCAGATTACCCAAGGGGCCTTGCTGTTTGCCACCTGAGAGAGGATGGGAGGTGACTCATCAGGAAGATGCTAATATCAATTTTTACACACAAACACACACACACACACTGCCGGTAAATATTAATTCTCAACAGAAACCCTCTGCGACTGGCAACTTAATTACTCTCATTTCACTGTGATTGTCCCCCACAGGAGCACAAAAACACACACTAACACACACACATACTGAGCTAAGACAATTTGGCCCTAACACTACGAATTAAGGATATTGTCATACTGGATCATTTCCCCTGTGTGCTTGTGTGCGTGTCAACATGTGTGTTTGTGTTCCTTTGTGTGACAGGAACCAAAGGCTGTGATTAGTATCTGCAGCAACAGTGTTATTCTAACAGATTTTCTTGTCCCATTTGCAGTAATTCACGTCACATTTTGCATATTTAAGTAATGCGTTCCTCTACGATGTTTTACATTGGCTCACTGACAATAGATGTACTAAATGCAGCAATCAGAGAATGATAACATACCATATAACTGAGAATCTGGAACACTAAAAAAAAAGAAAAATGTTTAATTTGAAGTAATTGGAGAACAATGGCATGGAAGATTGCAGGGAAATTGCTTTCTACTTCTACTATTCCAATTCCAGTGCCAATTATTTAAAATAGTTCATTTCTAGTTTGATTTACATTCCCTTTAAGTTCTGTTTTAAAATGATCATTTCAACATCAAATACTAGTTCAAGTGGGATGGTGTTAAGCTCAGTTGGTAGAGCATCCGCCCCATGTGTGAAGGCTCAGTCCTTGCTGCGGATGCCCAGGGTTTGAATCTGACCTGTGGCTCTTTCCTGCATGTCATTCCCTATCTCTCTCTCTCTCTCAGCACATTTCCTGTCATTCTTCAGCTGTCTCTATCAAAAATAAAGCTTAAAAGGCCAAAAATAATCTTTTAAAAAAAGTCCAAATCTTCTATTGGATTATTATTTTAATCTGAGTCACAGTTTGACACCTTTTTTAATGCCCAATGCAACATGTTTTAAAATAGTTTCTTTCTACAACCTGTGTGCGTAACAACTACAGTATTGGTTAGTCAAGGACAAATCCTGTTTATGGAAACATTGCCCATACATGGCCCTGCTCTAATCATTAGGGTATAGTCAAGCTAGGCGCATGTCACATGGTGGTAATTTGTCCTAATGAGTAGTTGCCAAACGTCTAATCTTATATGACCCCATCAGTGGGCAGACACCAAGAAGAAGTAAGAGAGGGAGGGTGGAGGAAGGGAAAGAAAGTTGGTGTGCTGCACAATAGTGTGACTGACATTGACAGATAACCCTCACCAAAACACTTTGATTTGGTGAGGGTTATTAGTCAATGTCTTTGTTTTGACTTTTGGATTTTACAACGCTGTGGAGACAGCAAAATGCGTCTGTGGTTGTCATAGATACTACAGACATTGAAAACAGGCATGAAGACTGACGTCTCTTTTAAACATGGAACGGATAACCAGGATAACTTGTGACCACACCTGGCTCTGATACTCTGTGCGCACACAAACCAAGGATGTGAAGAACGGACCTCGGCGCAAGCACCTCAGTTGACCACATCACTGCCGTGCCAATAATAACATTAAAGCACACACTTACTTTCCACTTCATTACATAAAATGAAAGACAGAAATGTTGATAATAGGAAAAGAGAAGAAGAAGAAAGACAGTTGGAGTTAGAAAGTGTGCAAACAATGAAAAGGTAGATAGGCAAGGAGACAGAGAAATGGACGTATATGGATAGAGACAGAGGCAGACAGGCAGATGGAGAGAAGAGTGAGCAAATAAGAGAGTTAGCAATGGATGGATGTGTGTGATAGCAGTGAAAGTGAGCAGGACAGGAGTTGTTTTGAGCTGGTTGTTTGGACAGATGGCTGTCTGTGTGCTAATTACAGACTGAGTGCTTGACACTGTGAACACAATCAAAGAGGAAACTAGCTTTATTTGTTCAGCTTCACCCACACATAGGCACACACACACACAAAAAGAGAGAGACTGACATACACACACCAAAGAAAGCAGTTTGCCATTGCCACAAAGAGGCACAAGCAAACAGACACAGAAACACACAATTATGCACACAACGGGGCACAAAGAGGGGCCCGCAAAGAGGCAACTCTCCATGTATGCACAAGCTTATCAAAAATGCACAATGCAAATGAATAGCCACACTTGGCACAAATTCTGGAGGGCAACCAGATCACACAGACCTCTTAATTTCTCCAGCAAAACACATCGTTTAAAGTGAAGTTTCTGAATGGCATTAAATCATCCACGTTCACATCTCCTATTCGTCCCCACTTAACTCCTGATACTGTAGATTCATTTCATCTGCACACTGTGAAAAGACAACTTGGCAGCACCAAGTGACTTACTGGAAGCATCAGCTTTTTATTTAACACAGAAGTCTTGTCAACTGTCCAATCAGAATATGACACATTCATTGCCAACCTCTAAAGGATGTTGCACCTCCAGCACAGAGACTTCAGAACAAAATGTACCATTCACAGCATACTACATACACTGAGCACACACTTTGAGACATCCTAAAATACCATGGCTGACAATGTCCCAGGAAAAGTCCAGTCACTTAAACCTTATGCTGAGGTGACTAATTCATCAGCAGCAAATTAACAAGTAGCTACCTTTGTTAATCTACTGTATTGTCATTTATGCAGCGAGGTGACAGATTTTCTACTTCTTTCTCTTACTTGTGAGAATTTGCTCAAGATGAATCAATAATCGAGATCTAAACTTCTCAACTTTACACCAGATTTGTTATGTGCACACGATTTCGCGTTAAGCAATGTCACCTCCTTGAAAGTATCATCTCCTTGGAAGTGTCACAAGAGTTTAACGCTTCTCTTAAAATATATGCTAACTGCAGAGTCTAATAATAGAAATGCCTAATACATCTGAGATCTGCTTTCCAAGACTGACAAGACGAGTCAGTCAATTCAGCATCGCCTTATAAATCCCTGCTCACCCTGCTGAATCTTGTTAGCGGCAAATACATTGTGCAGCAATTATTCAAGGAAAACAATATTTTCAAAATGTTCATTGACATTTGAATATATTAAACATGCATGGGCATTCATTCTCTCAAATAGCTGCTGTGCTGGTCCCAGCTCTGTTTGCTGCTCCAGAAAAGGAGCCGTCAGGGCTTTCAGAAATGGGACGATGTAGAGGCACAAGGAGATGATACCCCCCTTCAAACGGTCGTCCTTGCTGAAGCATGTGTAATAATAACAACCGTAGCATTTATGGCAGAAAAAATAAGATCGCACTCTCTTGCAGCTTATGTCAGACAGCATGGATATTCCACCACAGCTTGTGAGTCATCACATGAAGATGAAGAGGCTGCGAAAATGATTGACAGCTCCTACTGTCCTACTGTTGGTGTCCCCTCTCAAATAAAAACCGGTTCCTTCCTGTTCTTCTTTAAGCTGTTAATAAGCTGTCCACCCCTGGTTCAACACCACAGGTATTTTCAGTTATGATTAATTAAACCTATTAAGCTCAGTTTATATCTGGATGGAGCTATGCTGAGGATTTGAAGAGGAGGGCTCTGACCGGTCAAATGAAGCTAGAGGTTAATTGATTCATTCGATTCTTTTCTATTTTTTCTGGTAATATCGCTTCAAAAAGACATAGCTGTGTTGTTTGGGGCCCAAAAACATGCAAATAGCATTTTCTGTCTCCTCTCTTTTTCAGCCACTTATCTTTCTTCTCACTCTCCGCTCTACCTCTACCTTGATCTAACTTTCTCTCTCTCCCTCCTTGGCTCTCCCTTTCTTATTCCTCCTCCTATCCCATCAAGGCCAAGCTTGTTGCATTTGCAAGCCATACGACACATTCCCACATCCCTCCACGGCTCAGTCACCTCCAAGCAGCCTCATTAGCAGAAAACATAACGAGCGGGGCGTTAACGAGTTTAACGAGGACCTAACGAGGTGTTGGTGTCTGTTGTTACCGTGGCGCCTGGTCACACCTCGTCAGGCAGCCATAGAAAACGAGGTGCCAGGCACCAGATGTTCAGTTACGTTTCATTTTTTTTCTCTCTCTCTCTTTTCACCTGGAATGCAGATAATTGAAATTTAGGTTAAAACATAAAATCACAAGTATTGTTCTTTGACTTTTGTATGTATTTTGGAGATAACTCGATAACCTCAAAATCCTCCAAACACTTCTGTCATGTACCGCTTTTGGGTGAATCTAGTATTCAGGAACATTTCCAGTTGAGAAAATTCGGAATTAAGCTCCTCGACACAAATCATATTGTACATTATGGCTGTATTGTATTTTGGTCTACTGAGATACTCCTAGTACAGAGAGCACCTGCCTCTTCAATAAAATTCAGTTTTATTACAATTCATGTGGCCATTGCTGAGATCTAGGAAAACAGCAGCAACAATAAAAAATGAAGTCTGAAAAAAAAGAAGTCTGAAGAGGCAAGAAACCATCAAACAGGTTGAATTCAGATAAATAAAAAAAAAAAAAACCACACCAGAAAACACTATGGCAAACATGTTAGGTCAAATCACAGCACACACACTTATGCAATTAACAACACATATGTTGCACACATAAAAATACAGAAAACACAACCAAATACCTTGTTACATAGTCATTATTGTCAGCCAAAACTTCCCGATGAAATAAATAGTATGTGTTGTTATGTATAACAATAAAGCAACATATTCATTTTAAGGGTTCTGGTTCTGTTTCTGGTTCTGTAAATTTCAGAAGTCGGTTGTGGTAAAACTTTTCTGCCAATGCACAGTAGAACTTATTCGTCTTTATTATTTGTTGTTGTTTTTTTCGTGAATGTGTACTGGAGTAAGACAGACCGTTCTGTCATCTGTCTGACGTCGCGACATGCTCGCCGCTGACAAGTCCGCTAGCTTGGCTCAGACTGAGTCAGTAATCCTCCAGTAAGAGCCGTTAAACCACCACAGCTGTGGCAGGCAAGCTGCCACCTGAAGCCAACTGGACTGTCTCATGTCACACACATGGAAAGACGCACACACACACACACGCACACGCACACATCCTCAGAGATAAAAATCATATAGAAAGACAAATAAATTCACTAAACTTTCACTCTCATTCCCTGTCTCCTGCCTGTTAGTGTGTGTTTTTATGTCTCCTATTACTGCATTCAGCATCTGCATCAGGATGTATTTGTGTGTGTTTTTGTGTGTGTGTTTGTGACAGAAAGAGAGAGAGAGAGAATGAGAGAGGGAGTAAGAGAGAGGGAGAGAGAAATAGAGCAGAACAGAGTTTACAGTTTACTTTTTGTTGTGTTTTGTGTTCTCACTCTCTGTCCTAATTGTGTGTGTGCGTGTGTGCGTATGGTTTAAAAAGAGAGAGAATGAAAGACAAATAAAGGGGTGGAGGGGTTACAATAGGGGAGAAAAGGGACTTACCTGTTTATAATTTATGTTACATGCACACACAAACACACTCATATAGGCTTGAACCAAGACCAGGAGTGCACCAGCTTGCTATGAATAATCATTGTGTGTGTGTGTGTGTGTGTGTGTGTGTGAGAGAGAGAGAGAGAGAGAGAGAGAGAGAGAGAGAGAGAGAGAGAGAGAGAAAGATTCACAGGGAGGGATGGTTACTGCCTCGTGTAATCCCACTCAACAGGAAACATATACTCCTGGGACAGGACATTTTGTCTGGTGTGTGTGTGTGTGCATTGGTGTGTGTTAGTGCGTCTGTGCACTCTTTCCCAATGAAGTACCTCGGGGACACAGGGGGCACTTGTGTTTCTGAGTTAGGAAGGAAAATAGTACACAGAAACACAAAAGGTTAGGTTCAGAACACACACACACAAACACACACGCACACACAAACACAGCTCTTGGCTCCTTTCATTTTTCATTCAAGCTGCTGTGAACATTTCCTGCTTTGTGCACCTTTTTTTGCAATTATGAACTGTGTTGTGTGCTTTGCTGCAAGTCAGTTTCCACATTCTGAGCAATATTAGGGAACAATTACATCTTTTGAACCTTGGACTGTGAACTGGATGGATCTCCTAACACACAGCACAGTAAGTCATGGGTAAACAAAAGAATCCCTTTGCCAAATAAAATCCCTTTGTTTTTTATTTTCAGTTTAAAGGAACATAGACATACATACAGACAGAAAGACAGACTGTATGCATGCAGGCGTGCATTATGAGATGAAGTGTTCATCAGTCTTTATTAAGAAGCTTCAGGTATCATTTGTGTGTCTAATTAGATGTGCGTAGTTTCTGAGCTTGTTTGGAGCGGATAACAAATTGTTGATTAATGAGCTGATGAGACGTGATTGGATAAATTGACAGCAGGATAATGTGTGATCATTTTATCATCCAGCTAGTTAATCGGCCAGTCTGTTATTCACTCAGTCATTCAGTCCAAGATTGTCAGAGAAACAGCCAGTTGATCTTTCACCCAGCCAGTCACTCTTCATTCACTCTGTCCCCTACAGAGGTTTACTGAAACAAATTAGTTGTCAGATGTATGTAGTCACCATAAGTCTTTTTTTAAAAATTTCAACAAAGCCATTCAATTCAAAATCCACCTCTCCGTTTGACAGCTTTAATTGTTACTGATTGACCACAGATGGAACAGACTCTCCAACAATGGGTTGGGCGGAGAAAAAACATTGCAACCTCTGAAGAGACGAGGTGTTATTTTCTATTTAAGCCCTCTAAATGCCAAACCCATATCCATCATGGTTTTTGGTCTTGGGGCTAAATACCCACTGGCAATATATAATAAATTTCTTTCTTCATTCTACATAAGCTAAATAAACAGTTTCTCATGTTCTTTGTCCTATACAGATACAGACTATGAGCATGCATAGTGATGTTGTCAAAGTACTCTAATCTCAAGGTGTGTTTTCTGTCACTAATTTAACACACTGTCTGACCTCAGTCCTGGTGATTTTTTTCCTCTCTTCACGTCAGTCTCGGACCCAACTTCACAGCCTCGCGGACGCAGACACAAGACGGTGGTGTTGCATTTGATGAAGTGTCATTATAGCCCCTCTGAGCGGTTCATGCCGGGCTGTGTTGGCAAGTGTTTAATAATGTAACCGTGGGGCCAAGGTCTCCTAATCTTAACAAAGTAGTACAACCCAAACAGAATACTTCCCCAACTCTTACCAAGTGGGGCCTAAACCTTACCAAACTTTAAGTACTGTTGTAAGATTATAAAATATTTTTTCAATTGTGATCTGTAGCAGTTTTAGAAGGCATAAACATCTTGTTATCTTGTCTGTCGGGTGTCGGATCAGAGAAGCCTCTGTGTTGTGTGTACAGGACACGGACAAGCAATGTATATTATCAATTATTATGTAAATTATATATTATTATTGAGAACTACTATTGAAATAGTTCAATGTAATGTAAGTGTTGAAATGGTTTGTTTTCCCTGGTGCTGTTTTTAGCACAAAAATATGAAGTATTGATATTTAAATGCACCTTCAGATTCACTTTTCTTAATTCAACCGATAAGCTAAACAATATATAGTGCACTACACAGAGTTCTCGTATCATGTTTTTTCTGAATGCATTTTTTTTTTGTTTTATTATTTACAAGCGAAATGAACAATAAAAAAACGTTTTCACAGGGAAACTTCAGTCCACTTCGTTGTCGCCAGACAGGGCACAGCAGCAGCAGCAGCAGCATTTTTTCAGCCAATTCACGAAACATCTGAATTTACTCTTTCTGACGGCTGTAAAAGTAGAAACCTCAACAGACTTCATTTCTCTGTTCTCCTCCTGCAGACCAGGCGCCTCATCTTCAGTAGAGCTGGTACCGGCCTTATAATTATAATTAACAAAAGAATAGACTGGTTCTTGACTGGCGTGAGGTGTTTATATGTATATATTATTATATCCTTAACTTTCCTGCCCTTTTCTACTGAACCTCATTATTACAAACAGATTATGTAAAGCGACCATGAACAGCCAAGCAACACCAAGATCATAAATCCATAAAAATGACACATTACGACCGGAACCAGCAGCTCCACAAAGGAAAAACTTGACAGCAAGCTAGCAAGCCGGCACCACTGGGTCACCACTGTAGTGATATAACGTTACTGTACACGCAATTTAACGTTAACTAACTTATATGTTGAAATTCCTCTTATTCGTTCACTAATGTAACACACTGTCTGACCTCAGTCCCGTTGAGTTTCGGACACAGCCTCGCGGACGCGGCACGAGGGTGAGGGGTGCATTTGATGAACTTGTCATTGTAGCCCGTCCGAGTGGTTCATGCCAGGCTCGAATTAAACCCACCAATGTTTTTTTCCTCAAAAAACGCAGATGTCAAAGCTGTGTTGACAGGAAAGAGGCAGACTAGAAAACCACATAACGAACAGGGGCAGTGCGGGCGGGGCATCAAGGCCACTGTGGCCTTAGGACAGATATCTTTTTCAAGGGGGCCATGGCCCTCGTGGCCCTCGTGAAATTCCTTCCCTGCTATTGATATATATAAGTCATGGCAACTGAGGGGCAAGGGAGACAGACAGAGTCCATTCTCTCCTTCAGGCATGGAAACATCGGTGTTAAAACATTAAAATCCTGGAAAAACCTTAAACCTTCCCTTCATGCTTCCCCAACGCCCCTCCTCCTTTCCTTGCCCCTCTAGATCCAGCCTAGTCTTCTTGGCTATTTCTGGGCCAATTAAAGATGTTCCTCTGCCCAGTATTCGGATGGCCGAACGGCGTGGATGGCCTTCAATATAATCCTTGAGAGAGGAGGGTAAGGATAAATTCACAGCAGGTCATCGAGGGAACGAGGGGGAGACATGTGAGGTAGACTGTGTGAGAGAGGGAGGTAGAGACAGGGAAATAGTCAGCACTCAGTCGGACTCTTCTAAATATATTATTTTAATAATAGAAGTTTTGAATCAGCATCAGCATACAGTTAATATCATGATCGACATAAATGCTGAAGTTTGAACATATACCTAAATCTAGTCTGGAAATATTGGACTGTGCAAAATGTCAAGTGAGGGAGATTCATTTGTATTAATAGTTTTTTTGAGGCACCACTTAGACACTTTAACTCAAATTTAAAGAGCAACTCTGAGGTACTTGTAGTACTTCTATTTTCTTTTACTTCGCTCTAATTTCGTCTATACTTCTACTATAATACATTTCACAGGCAAATATTGTACTTCAGTCACTCCACTTTACTTTGTAAATACAAAATGTAATGAACAAATTATGATCTATTATTTATTATAGGTTAAGCTAAGAACAGTATTGATCCCTGTCTCAGATAAATTCCTTGTGATTACCAAAATATTGGTGTACAGGTTGCCATAAAGCATGGTGAAACCTGTTCCCTAGAGCATGCAACAAAATGTATTATTATTACATTTTATATTTTATTATGACATATTATTTATTTATGCCTGTCCTCAGACTTTAGACTTCAGATCAGAGAGAGGCTGGTCTGCAAAACTAAAATCTTGCAATAGAGTATAGAATTTACAAGTGACAATGGTGCCATCTCACAAAAACAGACACTGAATTGATACCAGAGCTGTCGTTAGCTGACTATTTGCTGAGCCTTTAATAAGTTTCTGTGAGCTGCACTTATTAGTATCAGCCAAGATATTAGAGGTCCATAAAGATTTCCAGGTTCCCGACACTGACTAAGACGGGGAAACACTCCCAGGTGGTAATTCTTTAGCCCTCTTTAATATCTTAGATGGAGATGCAATCGATCCACAATCCCACTCGGAGTGCTGAGGTGAGGCTCTTCCCACAGTGAGACTAGACGTGTTATATAAAGCAGATTAATATCGGGGCCATATTTAGACTTCCAATAATAATTTCTCAACCTAATTTACAAGCCCCTCAATGCTGCACTAAATGTGCTCAGTCGCTACACTAGTATAAAGTTTGTCTATCTGTGATGTCTGCACTTGTTTCTGCAAGTGAAAATAAGTAGCAGAAGTATGTGAAGACAGAAGAAGAGTAATAACAATAATACACGGCAAACCGTGTATGTATGTGTGTCTGCGTGCACAAAGTCAGTGTGTATTTCTGACAAAACTCATTTGATTCAAGGTCAAAAATATTTGTATGATAAAATAAGTCAAATAATAATGAAAAACCAAATGGAAAAAGACAGAGAACAAGTTAAAAGTATATTCACATACATTTCCATATAAAAACACAAAATGCATGCTAATATGAATGTCATGCCTCAATGGGTAATGTGTTTTTTGCCATATCTGCATTTTGGATGCTGTTTCAAGCAGAAGTAAGCCTGTGAAAAATCATGTTTCTCATTGCTGCTGCTCCCTCCCCTTCAATTTCATGCGAATATGCACATTCTGTTCAGCTCAGTATGTGACCAAATGTGAATGCAACGCTTATGTGATGCAAATCCACATACACTACACTAACAGACAGAAAAAAAAGCAAGTACAGTATATGCAAACACATGCACGTCTTGACGTTGCAACAGTGATTTTGCTTTGCATAAATGACCAATTTTACTTGCTGAAGATGTATGGAATGACAAACTTAAGGAATGTCGTGTTTATTAGACGATATAGGGACATAACGGCTGCGTGACACTAATTTGGCTCAAGACGTCACTGCCTTATTGCTCAAACCAAAGCAGCATACTTCATCAGACAAGCAAGTGAACATGAGGATTTATTGTCCTAAGTATTATTAAGCCTTTAGATCATTTCAGTTACACAACTTTCATAAATACTTGGCTATGACTTTAAGTCAGAACAAACCAGAACCAGGGCAGTAAACGACAGAGAAAAGGACAGAGTAGATGAGACTAGACCAGAATCTAATCGATTATAACTCACATGGGTCCATGCTGAAAGAATAAACTGACCTGGGTTTTGGTGTGTGTGTGTGTGTGTTTGTGTTTAGTCAGTGGGTCAATATCAAGAGTCGAGCCTTATCCCTGTGTAATCCAGCTACTCTGATAAAGGTGTTTTCCTGTGTGTATGTGTATGCATGTGAAAGTGTGTGTACCCATGTGTGTAAAGGACATACACTTTATCCCTGTGTAATCCACTGACCCTGATAAACAGGAATGGAAAGCAATATCTCTAATAGGGATCTGTGTGCTATGAATTCTTTTCTGTGCGTTTTATTTTTTTTCTCCACATGTATCCGGTTGTGAATGTGATTGCACAATCAAGGACACAGATCGATGCAGATGTTGATTAATGGACTAAACCGTGGGAAACTTGATTCTCTCCATCCACGTCACTCTTTTTCTCTCTCTCTCTCTTTAAAGATTTTTTTTTGATCTTTTCAAAAAAATATAGGGTCAGCTGAAGAATGTGGGGAGAGAGAGCTGGGGAATGACATGCAGCAGGTCAGATTCAAACCCTGAGCCTACAAACATTCATAGAAATTCAAGAAAATGTAAATCTTTGCTGCAGAAACTGGGCGCTTTATCGTTTAGCTGCCAATATTTTGGTGTATTTTAGAATCTTGAATCTTGATCCCTTAAAATTTCCATTGTCTAAGACTCAGGGGCATCTGCTGAGATTAAATATGTCCAAAATGGAATATAATATGCATAACTATGTTTAATTAGCAACTCTAATTGATGTCTTACATGCCACTAAATCCTATTGGCTGATCCATTAAGTTATGATTTTGGATTGGGTCTTGGTCGCTTTTGTGATTTTAGGTAGCTCATGGGTTGTTGAAATCCACAATGAGAAATGTTTAATCTCAGTGAGATTTTTCCATCAAAACAAAATGAAATGAAAAATTACAGTCTGCTCATATAGTATATCCACTCCAAAAACAAAACAAGAAATGATGCCATGAATGGAGATCTCAAACACGGAAGAGCGGAAACGAATTGTCTGAAACATAGGCGAGATTAGACCACATTCGCAAATTTAGGCATCTTAAAATGTTTTTATTATAAATAAAATATCTAGCACAAATGATATATGATAGACATAAATTAATCATTTATACACTTTATTTTACACACGTTTTTAGTTTGTGGGACTGCAGCTTATCACCTCTCCCGCCTGCTCCTGCATTGTGCACTCCCCCTCCCGTAATGAGCTTTCAAAATTTGTGCTGCGCCGCACTGCTTTGCGTTGAGTCCCACGGTACTCCCACGGGAGTGCAGGGCTCTATTGTGAATCTTTTCAATTTTATTTATTTATTTTTAAAGATACTCAAAGGTAACCCACATGGAACATAACATGAGATATTTCATGTGTCTAAATTTTTTTTTTTTTTTTCAGCTTTCGGAGGAAACCCACATTTTATTTGAGATATCTCAGGTGTCTACCTTTTTTTTTCTTCCTCCCTGTCCTCGCACTGCCGCATGATTGTTTTGTGAGTGTTTTGCATCCTGATATCTGTTATTTTTGCTCCCAAAATGAAGAAAATTACAAACCTTTCCTGCAACGTCATTCTTCTTCCTGTAGCCTGCTCTGTACTAGCCCCAGTGCTGTGTCCCAGGTCCAGGTCCAGGTCCCAGTCCAGTCTCAAGGCCATCTCGCCCAGAGACTCTGCCTTGGCTTCTGTACTCTCTGATAGAAACACGCTCTCTCGTGGATGGTGTATTTCTTCGGTACAAAGTATGCATCGAATTTAGCAAGGACCGTGTTGTATTCGTCGTCACTCTCATTGCTCTACACTAGCCCCGGTGCTCTGTCCCGGGTTTGAAACTCTTGGGAGCCCCTCTATCTCAAGCCCTGGTGTGTCTCTTTCTGCCAGAAGCCTGTAGCTGGACTGTTTTTCTTTTCTCTTCATGGAGCTCATTTGTCAGAGACTCAATCTGCCTGTTGCTTTCGGCACGCTCTGGGTTTCAAGGGCCTGTTCTAGATTGTGCCTTGCTGTTTGTAGCTCCAACTGTAACTCCTGCAGCAATCTCGTCCTTTCCCTATAGCGCCAAAAACCCGTCCAGAGTCCAGTTTATGGATATTATAATTATATTCCAAGACATGGTGTACTGTCCTCTCTCTCTCACAATGCTGTATCACCTATTCAAAAGTCTCTTTGCACATGGGGCAGCTGCTCTACCAACTGAGCCAAACACCGCCCCAAGAGAAAAAGTTTTAATATATTTTCTTGGGGTGTTTTTTTTTTTTTACAAGCAATGTGGTCACAACAAACCTGACCTTTGTCTATGCAATACACAGAAGAACTGGCCAGGTAGTGAACACACTTACTGCTGTGAGTACATAGACATAAAAAACACAATTAAAAAAAACAAACAGCTGGTGGTTTCCATTAGGAAAAGTCTATAAAAGCAGCTCACCTTGACCTCCAGTTTCTAAAAACCATGATTTTTACAACATTTTCTGTGATTATTTTTAAAACATTGCAGATTTTCTGTGATTATTTTTAGAAGTGGACTGTGAACTACATCTTTGGGTAACTTGTGTTCACTATATTTCTCTCCAGGGAACTATAGCTTTTCCTGTAGTTTAACTTCTTCCATCGCTAGCTGGCAGCTTAGAAAGCTATACTTTCAAAGTGTATTCTTCAGCACTCTTCTCTCTTTCCTTACCACTTTTTTGTCTTCTCCCATGCCATCCATCCATCCGTCTGTCTGTTTCTGTCTGTCTCCCTTGGATGGATCCAGCTGTATCTGTCTGTCAATCAAATGTGAAATCTCAGAAGCCACTGATCTGTTTTCAACAAAACTCGAAGGGCGCATACTCTTGTGCTACAATTCCAGGTGTAAAATGTACTCTAAACAGCTGGTGAGGTGGATACAGACACAGTTGGTCACATCAACAATATATTGTATATATTGATTGTACTGTATTCCACATAAAACAGTTTTGCCAAATTAACTTTAGTACATGGATCAGCGGAAATAACTGCCAATCAAACTAGTTGAAGGCAGCTCAAACATTAAAAAAGTATTTGTCAAAAGTATTGGATGAAAAATGATTTATATATTTATAGATACACAGCAGTGAATGTATAGTAGACAGTATGTCCATCCATTTCCTTTATATGTATGCTGTATATTAGCCTGGCTATCGCTAGACTATATCACAATTGAGATATAGTCTGGGGACCACAGTCAATTTCTCATAGGGGAGGTGTGGTTAACGACTGCCCATGGCCATTTATTGGGCGTTACGAATGTCTGTCATTTCACGTATACATAGCCAATCGTGTCAATCGTTCCCAATCTCCACGAAAACAGAAGGCAAAACAAAAACATGATTAAGCAATGGTACCGGACTGGTTTGCATCTGCTGCCGCCATGTTGAATTGGATCCATAAACAGTCTCAAAAAACACTACAAGCTTCCGTTTGTCGAGTAGTACGTGTCATCGTCTTTTCCTCCCCTCCCCCGCTCTCTTGATTGGCTCCCTACCTCAGGCGAACGCTTTGGCACAGGTTTCCATGCTGTCTTTTGGATCGGAACGATCGTGCAAGGCAGCATGGGATTTCCCAGGCTAGCTGCATATGGTCATTTAGATTAGAATCAAACCCTGGGCCACTGTGGCAAGGTCTGAAGCCTAACTCACACCGGGGACGTCAGCGGCGCGTTACGGCTGCGTCGCGTCAGCCGTTGCTGATCGCTGCCATTATAATCAATGAGACCACTCACACCGGGCGCGCCGCGGAACGTCTCAGCAGCGTCCCAGAAGCGTCTCTCCGCTCCACAGCGCTATCTTTCCGTAGCACTTCTATTTTTGACGTGAGCCGTTGCTAAACCGCATCAATTTCAACAGAGCAGATTGCACCAGACAGGAAATCTGACACAGAATCAGTGTAATAAACTTCCGCCCTTTCAAAATAAAACACAAAATGCAGTTCATGACGCCTGTCACAGCTTCACGTCCACATTACGTCATGACCGTTGGCACCAGGTCAGCTGTCAATCAATCAAAGAGTCTCAACAAGAACAACGAGACACTAATTGTTGAAGTAGAACAGCAAACAATAATTTATGACACAACAGATCCTTTTTATAATCTCTCCCATGCCGGAGAAGCAAAGTTAGCTGTTTGTTGTTGTTGTTTCTTTTATACACGGTTTATCGCGGGGACTCGCGTATGTTCGGGATTCTCGCGTGAATGCGGCTAGTTCGCTACGCTGCCGTAATGCTTCCGTTACGGGCCTGGTGTGAGTTGACGCCGGGCAGAGGACGGAGCTGAACCGCAGCGCTGCCGTGACACTGCTGTTATGCCCCCGGTGTGAGTCCCGTGTGACTACCAGGTGAGCTACTGGGGCGTCTTGGACAATATTAACTGTGTTTTGAGTAACTATTCAAAAAGCACTGAATATGCTGTACCAAGCACGCATTTGTCCTGTATCTATTGCATTATTGTACTGTACAGTCACCGCACTGAAGGTGTTATCCTTTGCCTAGAAAAACTGCTAAAATGCATCCCACTCATTAAGTACTTTTCAGAGAGCTCATCCAAACGTGAGAAAAAAAAGGTATGAATACCTTCTTTCATCACATTTGAACTAATCGGTCTCTCACTTTATACTCACACTCCGATTCTGCTGTCACTTATAAGAGCCAGGATTTTTCAAGGAGTTAAACTGACGCACTCAGAAAGTCAATGATGTCTTCAGGAGCTGGAGAGAAAACACACACACACACAGTACTCATATAACACAAATCAAGCAGTGACAGCAAGTGAGTCTGCATCTGTTGTCTCGACAAAGCAGGGAGCCACCTACAGCTGAACAATCCCGCAAAAAAAGGCAACAAGATTGACGGGTGGAATTGGAGAAAAATCAAAATGTTCATGGCGCTCAGCCCGTCTGGCTTATTTGTGACTTCAGATATGATTCATCTCTTTCTCTCCCCTTCCTTTACTTTCTCCAACTGTTTGGTTTGCCTTGTTGTTTCCCACCCGCGCCATCTTGCCTCACCTATCTACAACTGATCATCGAGTTTCCCTTCTCTCTTTCTCACCCTCAGCTGTACCCGTTTCCTCTGATTTTCTTTTTCCTTACATGTCTCCTGCTCTCTCGCCGTGGCAGTTTGATGAAAGCAGACAGAGACATGGAGGAGAATTTAGGTACATCAGATAGTGTTGTTTCCGTGCGCTTGCTTCTTTACCTGCAAAAGTTACATCTAAAAGTGCAGAACTGTAAGATTTAGGGCGATCATGGCAGAATATGGAAAGAATGGAAGATGATTTTCAAATGTAGTTCATATTAGTGTTATTCCAAAATTGTTAGGGGAGGGTGAGATGAGAGATATTCAGTTGGGTGCAATCTGCGCTGGACATTTAAATGAACAGTACATGAGGGTAAATCAATAGAATATTATACTAACAAATGACTGAAGGTTATTTTAGTTACAAAGTTGAAATGTGACTTTATATTAGAACATTCAGCATTGATAATTTGCACAAAACACAACACTGTGTGGATGTGGGTGGTACAAAAAGTGACAGAGAAAAATTGCAAAGACTTAAAGAATCATAACATTGTTCCACAGGCAGCTATAATAACGAAAAGTGAGGCGGTCTTCCTCTTCTCATCGCATCTTAAGAGAGCTGAAACTCGTGAAATCTGTAATGAAACACCAGGGAGTCTTATTTCTCAGACAGTCTTCGCTTTCCAGCCCTTTTTGGAGATTTTTTTTTTTTTAATTAAATACTTTTCTCTGTCAGGCACTTCTCAGGTGACAGTGAGAAAACTTAGTTCAGCTGCACTAAAAGCTGCTGAAAATTTCTATAATTGTCAAAAGGACACTGCTTGACTTCTCTTCATTTTTTATTTTCATAACTTTGCAGTTTCAGTCAGATGAATGAGGCTGACGTGGATGAATTAAGGTTAGGTGGTGATGAGAGGCACAAAGGAGGATAACTGCAAGGCATAAAGGGAAAATGTCCTCCAGGAACTGATGTGCACACGTTTAGATGTTAAGGAAGGTTTTCACGTGTTAATAGCAGCATGCTGAGCTGCTTAACACATTCACAGATTAGTATTCTCTCTCTGCAACTGTGTTTCAACTGTCATCTAACCTTATGTGTGACCATGCATCTCTGCACCAGAGAAACAAAAATCAATTACCTTTAAGCTTATCAGTTCTTAAGATTTCAGATTTAAGATGTCATCTTTTATGTGTTTAGCAGTAAAATTACATACAATACCAGCACAAAAACAATTTGAAACTTCACTCATATTCCCTGGTCTTAGTCATTCACACTGTGTTATGCTTCTCCTAATGTGTTAGTGATGCTTGATGGTCTACTGATTCAGTTGTGCAACACTGCAAAAATTCATTTGAAAACTTTTTTGACAAAAATAACTGTGACATGAACTTACAAAATAGAAGTAGCTTCAAATGCCACAGGCCATCAGGATGTATATCAGTTGAATACTGGATTGCCACCAACTGTTTCCCATCCTCTCTGCTGTCATGTACAACATTTAAAGCTATCGATTCATTGTATGTCTCAGGAATGTTTCACACTGTCGCACTGATCCATCATGACGGCCAGACACAGCGTATCGCTCCACAGGTATCACTCCATCAATATTTGGCATTTATTGTCTGCTAGGCTTTTCATCTGCATTTTCCCTTCTTGTCTTTTTTAACCTTTTTATGCTACTTTTTACATTTATGTACATCTCACATTGATATTCTGAACAAATGGTTGAGGCAACTGTGACATGTAAAGAGGGTTAAACCACATGCTATGTGGAAGCAGACCTCTTCATTCACTTACTTCTTTCAATACTCATGAACTCATGAACCCCAAGTTAGCACTACTACAAATGTGCAACTGAGCTACTTTGACAACCGGGTATTTCATTTTGCATTCACGCTGCAAAAATCTCCATCTTTTCAATACTTTTATAGAGGATTAGACACATACACAACAGCACACAACTACATTAACAGAAATATCAACCAAAGAAATATGCCATTCAAGAGGCCTTTACAGACTTCCACTTACATTCAGCTTACAAGAAAGAAAAAAAGTACTAAACCGAAACATAAACCACCATAAGTCCAACATACTACACAGAGAATAAAGAATAAGACACAAACAAAATGAACAGTTCCCAAAATCAGCAGACAATAATTGTGTAAAAAGATGCAAAAGGCAAATATAAACATGTATGATTTCTACATATATATATATATATATATATATATATATATATATATATATATATATATATATACACATATATATATATATATTTCAACATTGTAAGTAAACAGGACACTGATGCACAGACGCGTGTTACGTTGGAGAAGCAAGCCTGTGTCGTATGTTTGAAAACCTGCAGCAGCAGACTGCAGTTGCATTGGGCAGCTCTCAAGTTAATTTCTCCAGATAAGCACTCATTTTTTTAAACAAATGACTCTACATAAAGTTTCCCAGATAATAACTAATTTACACAGCAGAACTTTGATGTTTTATAAAGTCACAATTGCCATTTGAGAGGACACAAAAACATTGTTTCCCACTGCGGCGATAGAGGAATTTAAAAAATACGGGAGCAATTTGCACATCTGCTCTACTCAATTTGGGCCACCCTACACAGGCATGAGTCTCAGTAGAGATTCTTTTCCATTTAGCTGCTTCTCATGTCAAATTCAATTGAATGACCACATAAAGCAAATTGAAATTTATTTGCTTTAGGGGGGGATATGAAAGAATTACTATTAAAGATACAGGAGTGTGGGGGAAAGGGAGTTATCTCAAACAAATTGTTGACAGTGAATATGAAATAAAAGCCACTGCCTCCTGTGAGGATCAAACTGAAAAGGAAACAAAGAGCAGGTTGGTTGTTAATGCCACTACTTTGATCGCCAAATATCTACTGATCAGTTATATAGAGTATACAGCTCATATAATTATTAATTAATTAGTTATAATTACTACCCTCTAGTTTTTGTTTTTTTTATTACTTTCATATCATACCATACATATTCAGTTATACATAATCAACACATATGTCCAAACATTCACTAGTAGCTATAGTCAAATTAATATCATTTCTGAAGAGCAAATTATGTGAGATAAAGATAAAAACCCAACAAACAAAACAATGAGTATACAGCCATGTCAGCAGGGTAGGGCTGTGCTAATACCAGCACGATAACACACTCACAATTACATGCTAAGATTTTGATGCTGAGTAGGTCTTTGACTAATGTTTAGTTTAGATGTTAGAATGCATTCACTACATTTACAGTACAGCATTACCCCATGCAGGTATTAGAGTAAAAGTCAAGCAATCACCAGAGTCAGCAAGCCTCATCCTCTGGGGACCAAGAATGTCTGTATTGTATATATGTATCTGTACAACATTTTATGGCAATCCATCTCCACCAAAATCAGTGAACATGGCTGTACACAGAGCCATGCTGTTCGCATACATAAAAACTAGAGATCCATGATGCCTGCCAACATGTCAATGTTTCAATCCATGAGTAGTATATTATTATATCAGTCAAGTAATGAGTGGTCATGTGTTGGACTCTACCCATCTTGGAACTCATTCTTCTCATTCACTCAAACTTCATTTTCATCTCAACTACACACCTGTAAAAAATTTTTGCCTGCATCTTGCACAGTTGTCACACTGTCACATTGAAACTTTCTGTCCACAGACAGAAACACATATTAACACCCCTTTGTGGTACTTTCAGCTATAGTAGGTGTCTATATGAGAAGATTTTGAACAAACAAACACAGACTTACCTGGTGAGGACAGCACCTGCCATTGCTGTTGCTGTGCGTAATAAGACGAGAGGTTGCAAAAATGCAACCAGTGTAATTTCTTTTGTTGCCATCTTACATGGACAGAGACATCATGATTTGGCACCAAAAATGGATTGAAGGAAAACCAGCCCAATGCTATGGGGTACCCTGAATCCAACACCAACACAAAGACAGCTAACCCCCACCTGCATGGTTGATCTACTGAATTACAGTAAAAGTGTGTCTCTTCGGTTCTCCTCAACTCCCCGAGGTGATCCTTTGACCAGACTAAAAAGTAGACTTCTTTCCATCCCCAAGTTGTATGAGTATGTGGGTGACATGCTTCATTTTCACATCAAGATTAAACACATTTCTGCTACACTTCTGTCAGCATGACATCCACACAGAAGAACTGAAGCATATGGAAGCTCTTTATTGACGTTGTGATCAGCTTTTCTGGAGGAAGTCTCTTTGGGAACCAATTTAGATTTAACAAGTCTCCTATAGGGAAGATGAGTGGAAGGAGGTTTCAGTGAATACACCATCACCTGGGGATAATTGGGGACATGTAAGATAGGTTACAATAGGAGGGAACAATAGCACATTCCACAGATCTGGAAAGTTTCCAACTTCCAAGATAGGAGAATAAATGAAAGAATCCCTTGGAACTTGTAAGCCTGGTAATTTCCATATGCTCTACACTCTAGTAAAATGATTCAAAAGTTGCTTTCTGGGATTTTTTTGGACAATTTTCATTATGTAACCATTGGGGAACCTATGAAATGTTTGTCTATCTAAACATCCATGTATTCATCATAATACACGCTGTGTTTATAAGGAAGCAAGCATCAACCACAGGTAAATGTTGAAACAAATGTAGAGATGTCTACAGATGCAGTTCCTCTAATGGCCTCCAGAGAGTTGAAAACCTTTGTATGTAAAACATTAGGGGAAATATGCTTATTTGCTTTCTTGCTGAGTATTAGATAACAATTTAAATGCCACACATTAAATATGTATGCCAGTTAGCTTACCTTAGTGTATAGATAGAAAGCTCTGTCCAAGGTAACAAAATCCACCAATCAACACCCCAGCATTTTTTGGCCAATAACTTCTTAGGGTCTTAGCTGATTGCCAGGTAAGAAATAGTCCAGGACATAAGCCCTCTTTTATCGAGCAAAATGCCAACATTCACTGGTTCCAGCTTTCTAATTCTAAGGATTTCCAGCAGATGTCCATTAATATCAAATGTCAGACAGTGATCTCATCCCATGTGCTACCACCTGTTGACATGCAACCAAAATTCCATAGGAAGGTCATGTGATAATAAATTAACTATCTCCATGCACTACTCCATCTGCTTATAAACGCCATGAGAACTGACTGAAGGATCCAGCAATTTTTCTGAAATTGTTTTGTCAAACTGAACATTTTTCCATAGGTTGACAAAACAAGTGATTTGAAGACAACAAGGTGTTGAGCTCTGGAGAATCACAATGGGCATTTCACACTGTGTTCACTATGTTCTGCCTTTGCACAGGTAAATGATTAATTGATTGATTAATACAACAATTGAGAGAACTCGATAATGAAAATCATTAATTACAGCCTTGGAAATGGGCCCTGGGAATGTTAGCCTTGTTTGGCAGGATAACACTTCCTGGCCACACCCAGTTACTCGAATTTGGATTTTCTGATTTTTAAACCAAAACCCCATCAGAAACATACTGATGATAAAACAGAGAAACAGACACTATATCCAAGGGTTTGCTAATGTGTCTGTATTCTATTCAAACTAACAACTGACATACTTGCACTGCTTTGTATTGCATAAGTCGCCTTTAAGACTAACTTGTTACATACACAACAGATTGAACTGTGGCGTAAGTGCCACAGGTCAGTTTGTAACAGAATAACTCAGAATAAACATATATCAGTAGTTTGTGCAGTTTCAATTTACATTTTAAATTGATTGCACTGAAGGTAAATTAACCACCAACCTCTGTAAGCACAGAGTGTACAATCAAGCTGTTAACATAGTCATTTTCTGGTTTGTGATGTGCTCTGTTATGAGACTACTGGGCTGAATCATACACTACAGACAGCCTCTCTGGGGAGCTGCATGGCACTTACCATTCATGCTCATCAGATGGATATTATTTGTGAATTTAGTAAACACTTCAGCTTTTCATTTATCAATATTCCTACATGCTCAGCCCTCATTTCTCTCTCTTCAAACTCCGTCTTCTACAGACAGGATGCCAATAAAACATTTTCTCATGTTTGAATGACTGAAGGTAAGAATAAATACAATGATAGAACACCAGATTGATGAGACTTTCTACACTGACAAACTGGACTCTCACCAAGTCTCACTTTTTCTATTTTTATGTTTCTCTCTGTGACGTTTTGAAGTTTGGCTGACTGGCATTTCACTGAGCGTTCACACTAATAAAGGTTACAGGGAGCTTTAAAACTGCCAAGTTTATTTCTTAAGTTGACGTCAGTCAAAATGACTGGCTTCTTCACATACTCACTAAAATATACACAGATAGAGAGAGAGAGACAGTTACTCATACACAAATCTTTTCTGTTATTCCACCAGTCTCATAGTTGTTTATTTTTCACCCGAAAGCAAATGTTCACATGCTGAGGCGGTCAAGACATCACAAGCTGCTAACTGTAGCACCAATGAAACCCAAATGTGATGCCATACACCACAGACAAAGATGCAAGGAATGAAGATCAGTCACACGCACATTAGAAATGTATAGACTTTTGGCAACTACCTTTGAGTTGCTGGTGGTTTTGTGTCAGAAACCAGAAATAAATATTTCAGTAAATCTTTTAAAAAACATCAATGTTGACGGTGTCCAGCAAGCATGGGACAAAAGGTCTCCCCGTTTTTCCTAAGAATCGTATCTTATGTGGATGCTGTAAATCTGCAGTGTGTATAAAAGGCTGAAGATTTGGAATACAAAATTGTATGTTTGAGCTTTTGCTTTCAGACCGGCTTTAGTTTATTGGGCATCTGACAGGAAATGCACCCGTGCTTGCAAGAATATCTCTCTTGGTACATGGATTTAAGTGGTATCTAATGCAAATACTCCCAGGAAAAACATTGCCCAATGAGTGTCAATGAGAAGAGCTCACCATCCAGTCATGGCTTTGTCGACTTCCAACATACACTAGCACTACATAGTGACCATAGTCATCATGCTGTTGTGTGGAAAGAGAAAGACAAAAGACACTCATCACATCTGATTCAGTAAAATTTCTTGCAACACCGAAATAAGTAAAACTTACATAGTAAATTGACTAAAGGTGGACATGGAAGAACCAAATACAATCAGCTTGCATTGTGACATTGCATTGTTACTCTTGGTCTATTAGAAGAAACATTTGGTGCAGAAAGAAAACTGCATAACCTGCATGCATGCGACAGAACGGAACAGTATATAAGCCATGTTTCACCAGAGTTCACCATAAACAAATTTGTATATACAGTACTAAAGTGCAAAGTATACAGTTACCTAATTATGATCACTGTCTCCATTAGAGAGAACCTGCACATCACGAGAAAAAGATACTCTGTGGAGTTTTCTAAAACAAAATGTCAAATCTTAAAAAGTATTGTGGCCTAAAAAAAATCTCAAAATATTTGAAAATAAATATTTTGTTCATGTTTCTAGCTTGCAGTCTTCTTCCTTGCATTTTGCTAGTACATTGCTACTTTTCTTGGCACATTACACTGCCACCTATCAGTGGAAGAGCATGATGTCATTGGCAGGAATATGTATCCCGTCACCCACATTCTCGTGCATGCGCAAACAAAATGGAGACCAACTCATCAATGCTCCTTTGCACTCCTAGTGATCAGAAACTCCACAGAATAGCTTCATAAAAAGGAAATTTGTTCAATCTAAGCAGTAACATTAAAGATGAACTGCACAGTTTTCCATTTATTTATTTATGCCCATAATTGTTAAACATGTTTAAAATAATCCTGAAACAACTAAAAAGACAGAATCAAAAGCCAAAGAAGAATCCTTAAAAACCACAAAGGTAATAAGAAAAGTGCTACCTCCAAAACTGTGAGTAAGAAACACTTCAATCCAGCTGAATTTTTATCTTAATATTTCATTTATTTTATCTGCGATTTCTCAACAATTCGCTCAGTAGTGCTACTCGTCACCAAAACCACTGCAGTTCATCTTTAATAGATTGACCCAGCCTTTTTGGCTTCGCCACACAGTATAAGGACATATTGAATGAACAATTCTGCTTTCCCCATGTGCAAATTTAAAACAGGCTGTACTGTATTTGAAGAGCACACATTTTCCTAGAGTTATGACAAACATGATGCATGATTAGTTGTTGACTATAAAATACAGGCTTTTGTGGTGAAATGAACATTTCCTCGCTTTTAGGTGGAATGAAATGGAGCTAAGGGTTACAAAGTCAAATGAAAGTTAGGATTTGAGCATTTCTGGTTCATTTATTCAAACTACAACTCCTGACATCTAATAGCCGTCTAAATCTCAGACTCACTTTGGTTAACAGGTTGGAGTCGCTATCTTTCGATGCATAATTATAATGTTGACATAATTTCACAGTCCAAAAAAATATATATTCATATATATACACACATTTCATAAAGCAATACACACCACATAACAATGATATGGTGAAATGAGCTGAGGTGTTAATCCCAGGTGTGTGTGTGTGTGTGTGTAGTGTGTGTTTATCTGCACACTTCCATGATCTTACAGCCTGGGACTCACACAGAACCAACAACGGGGGGTTAAAGCAGGTGACACAGAGAGATATGATTCTTCAGCTGGCTGATAGCAATCAGACAGTGAAGCCAAAGTGCTTAATGCTGAATTTCACTTCTCTGTTGTTGGTGGTATTCACAAGCGCTGCTGTGCACATCATATTACATCCAAAGAGATACTCAGGATGGTACACGAAGAGCAGCTGCTTGATCACTTAACAAGCTATGGAGAAGTACACCTAATGTTTTTTTTAAGTCTCTCATCGGATACAATGGACTTTATATACGTACACCTATTATTTGTACCCTTTTTGTATTATTTTGATGTATGTACTTTTTCCTCTTGTATACCCTTGAAAGGCTCAAGGTGGCTTTGTAAACTACCCCTGCAATGCACTTTGCATGTGCCCCCCCCCCGTACCTGCAAATTTGAATTAAGTTAATTTAAACTAGGCTGAATTCTTGGTTCACTTTTGCAGATCAAATCTCTAGCTCCACGAGGCCTCGTCTCTAGTAGTTTTGCAGTTCAGGAATGTTCTTGTAGAGGTCTAGTGAATCAGGGTTGGAGAAAGCTCCTCTTTGCATCACCTCCCGGCCAGCAATGACCTGTTTGACAGCCACTTCCACCTTCTTACCGCTGATCGTGTACTACAGAGGGATGAACAAAAGGGTTATCATTAAAGCTAGGACTGACTTTTACAGTTAAGTTAATCCATCCAGCATAATCCATATGTTCTATTCATATCTGATTGATATTTATAGTGTTCTTACAGGAATGTCTCTGGTCTCCAGTAGCAGAGCAGGGACATGTCGGGCAGACAGGGCTTTTCTAATGGCTCCTTTAATCTTTGTCACCAAGTCCGGACAGAAGGGTTTACCAGGTGCCATCTTTAAGAATAAAATAACTCTTTCTTCTCCGTCGGAGTTGTACTGAGGAACGCAAAGACTGTCTGACACTTCCTCGAATGCCTCCACTGTAGAGAGGACAGGAAAGGAGGGGGCAGAGTGGAGGACAAGGAGACAAAACAAAAAATGAGGAGAGCAGATGAGAGGCATCGAGAGACAAGGAAGTGAGTGGTGAAGAGAGTAAGGGAGCAAAGATTAGAAGAACAGAGAAGAGGAAAAGATGGAGCTTTGGAAGGGTTTGAGGAAATTCACCACTCAAAACTTCAAACCTAAGCACAGGAACACTGCATTCTTGCTGTCAATAATGAGGAGAAACCGTGCTTTCGTGACATTCTGTCAGTAATGATAATTGACACTTAAAAATGAATGAAAAGTATGGAAAATCCTTTTTCCCCACCAACATAAAGACGACCATGACTCAATTAAAGCTCACTAAATAAATTTGGTCTCTCCTTTCCTACGCCCACAGCCTGCTCCCCCGTTACATTCAAGACTCACCAATGTTGTAGATCTCTGAGCTGCCAAATCGAACTCCATTGGGGTTCAGTGTGCCGTCACTGCAGAACAAACGCATGTTCAAGATTTAAAACTCTAGTGTCTGTCACTGGGAAGCTGTATGGCTCACATCATACAACACATTGCAGCGAAGGGAAATACTCTACCGGCTTACAGAAACAAAGTTTCTGTATGCTAGTGATATTTTCTTTAATTCTTTTTATGTTTCCCTGTAAATATATTTCCGAACATTCGGTTTATATATTTAATCTGAAAGAATGTTTTTTGACATAAGATCCTTCTGAACAATAAGATGCTTTGCTGTATCAAATCTCAGGGAAGAAGACCATTTTAAATGTAAATGTATTCAAAAACAGGAGAAACTTAAAGGATTAATATCTCACATTTAAAGTCTGAAATCTGCATAGTTTATATTTAAACCTGTCTGCTTACTAGGAGTATAAAGTTCTGAAACCGACTGTAGTACATATACACACATATGTGCATGGAACAGAAATTTTCAAGCACAAGTTTTACCGGAACGCTTTTGGCAGTGCACAAGTTGTTGTCTATCAGCTGTAGCATACTTGACGGCTAGGTATGAATCAAAGTAAGGCTTGAAATATATATTTTTTTTAAATAAATCATTCTTCTTTCAACATTCAGCAGCACTGCCTTGAGTAGAACGGATAATGGCTGACCTTCTGCCCAGCATGACAAGGCCTCCCGTCTTTGGGTTGATTTTACAGTAGTCGCCATGGGCCCACACCCCTAGAAAGAAGGAACATTACTAAATTTGATACAATGTTTTAGTTCAGTGAAATTTGCAGTAACAGATAATAATGCCAGATAAATAAAACCAACAGCAAAACCAAATTATTTAAATACAATAGTAATACTATCTATATGAATCCATAAGATGGTATAAAGTTACATGTAGTCTCAGAAGTTAGGCCATATTTATTGGAGCTATTATATAGCACTGCATTATATCACATCATACCATATATCAAGTGATATTTTCCTGGGTTCTCTGTGTACAGTATATGTATACAATATGTAAATTTGTATTAATATACCACGTTTGTGTACTTACCAGGATATGAGGAAAAGTACGCTTTGTGATATTTGCTCCCGTTCTCGTCATTCCAGAAGTGTGTAGGCTGGCAGGGGATTGGCTTCAAGCAGACAAGCTCCCCGCTCTCTCCCCATACAGGCTTACCTGTCCACACAAACACACACACACACAGATTTCACAGGAACAAAACATAAAGTTAGAGGCTTTTAGATGTACTTTGCTATGACACACACAGAGACAAATAATTCTCGGTTAAAATAAATATAAATCACCTGGAAATATATCTCACTCTCCCAGAGAACCTGATACACTTTAGTGTGTGGTTTCACACAGACCTCCCCTCCTCCCACAGGAGAGTGTTACAGGCTTAGAAAGACTAAAATAATCCCAAACTCTGCCTACAAAACTGCCTTTAAATTATCCCTCAATCCACTGTCCTTTGAGGTGGTGGAGACACAGCAGTACTGCCTGCAGTAGGGAGCGGGAGCTGGAGAACAAGGGACTAAAATCAATAAGAAAAACAGGCTGTTTAAGACTCCCATTGTTCCTTCAGTTTTGAGCTTTATTTACCCAGGGAAGGTTCACTAATTACTCTCACAATTTCAGTTTCAGTGATGGCTAGCCAACACATACAGGTACATCCACATATGGGAGCAACCATGTATAGCCACAGTTTTGTTCTGTTAGCTACCAAGCCGCTCCAGAAGCAGATGGGAAGTTTGCTCAAGGGCATCTCAGCGGTTTTTAAACATGCTTGTGATTAATATTTATCCATTCCCTCCTTAGATTCAAACAAACAGCTCCCTTACAACCGCTACAGTATGTGATCCCAAAGCAGTTCAGCCACTCTGAGCACGCACATACACACTGACACACACTCTTACCGTCAGGGCTCCAGGCCTCCACAGCCATGCCAAGGTTTCTTGTTTGGATCTCGCCCCGATACACTGGAACTGTTGGGTTCTGACCCATGAAACACGACACTATGTCAGTGCCACCTGGGGAGAGTGATGAGAGAAAAAGAGGCTTAGCTACTCTGAAATCAAACACCTCGCTTAAAGTTACCCTGTGAATCTGAAAATACGTCAAAGGTTTTGTTTTCATTCATCCCTCTCACCAAGACTATCTTGATCCTTTGGTCTGCTAATAAATATTTTTCATATTTACAACAAATACGAACATTTTTCATTTGTTTTCAAAAAGAGTCTAATCAAATAAAACATAGCCATCCGTAGTAACCATGCTAATATGTCGGCGCTTCATGTTTATCTGTTTGCTGTGGTTTGCTTGCTGCCCCCTAGTGGCAAACAAAAATCAATTAATGCAGCTTTAAGATTAATAATGCCAACTTATAAACAACCTAGTTCCAATGAAGTCAGGCTCAAATGAGAAACATACATTATGATTCAGTTTAGTAAGCAAACTATAATTTGTATGAGTATAAGTGAGTACTCACAGAGACATTACTAAACTTAGTAACAGTAACAATCCGGTATTTTGACAACACAAATTGGCAGAGTTAGCACCCTGCTCCACCTACAATGACCTATATAGAAGTTCTACACTGTTGCAGCACATTCCTAAAACTGTCATGAACACACACACACACAGTCGCACCATCCATTTGTCTCTTTCTACCTTCCAATCATCTACTATTTCTGACACGTTCTATTCATCTCCCTTCCCATTGTTCCCATCTCTACCTCCCTGCTTCGTTCTCTTGCTCTCTGTATCATAGACTCCATCCATCCATCTTGTTTGCTTCCTCTCAACTGCTTTCTGCCCTTCTACCACTTCGTTCTGCTCTTGCTTTTCTTTCTGTTCTTTACACTCATCCTCTCTCTCCCCCCGTCTCTCTCTCTCTCTCTCTCTCTCTCTTTCTCTCTCTGTCTCTCTGCCAGGTTCTTTATTGAGCTTTAATTGGCTCCCTGGAGGAAGTAGAAACTTTGTCTTCTGATTAAACACACACACTTATAGTGGGAAGACATGCAATTATTTTATTATCACACTCACTTTAATGGGTGGGTACACATGCAGAAATGCACACACACACACACACACACACACACACACACACACACACACACACACACACACACACACACAAGCATATTTTAAGCCAAAAAAGGCCACTGCTTATTTCTTGGGATGCCTTCCATCATCAGCCATTTAAGGTGTGTACTGTGTGTGTATACACAAGAGAGTAACTTGTCACACTGATCTGATGTTTCTAACAGCACAGACTATTATGAAGAGAACAGAATGAACAGTGAAGAAAAAACTGTTTTAAATGTATATACTTGTGTGTTTGCGCACGTGTGTGTGTGTGTGTGTGTGTGTGTACGCGTCAGTCTCCTTTCATTTGTGTAGGTGTGAAGCTTTGAACATCCTCTGGCATTCATATATTCAAAAATCAATTATATAATATGAAAACAATATATAAAAAGAACACAAAAACAAGAATACACATGATATAAGTGACAGGAAGACTTCAAACACAAATTCAATACTTGCTGTGCACACATGCAAATAAAAACAAAATCAATCACACAAGAGAAGAGAAGAGAAGAGAAGAGAAGAGAAGAGAAGAGAAGAGAAGAGAAGAGAAGAGGGGGTAGAGGAGTGACATATGGGCAGTCAGGCGGAGGTATATTAGGATGGGGGGAATCCAGCAGTGAAAGTGTTAAAATCCCCCAATGAGGAACGATGGGGTTCTGAAAATCATGCTGACAGTGTAACACACACACACACATCCTGAAATACACAAAAAGGGGAAATGAAATATACCCAAGTTAACTTGCACATGTTTATAGACACAGCCACACACACACACACAGTCACACAGGGTGAAATCAGCAAAGGGGCCCATCACATATGTCACTGTGACCACCAGTCAGTCACATATGCTGTGATACATCCTAAGAACACACACACACACACATACAAACACACACAGGCACAGAGTGTTGACCTCGGGGGTCAAGGTTAGGTCGGTTGGCAGCCAGCAGGGTTGGAGCCTGCTGTTGCCCTTGGCGACAAGGAGGAAACTGACTGGCGCCAGACCTGCTGCTCTGGAAGAATACACACACAGACACATACACGAGGGCACGCACCCTCATATCCATGGTGATCATGGTGATCACACACAGATCTAGTCCCTTAATTAAAAAAAGGGTCTCAATTTTACAGTTTCGGACATAACTTCTAGCAATTATGACAATGTTGCATTGATCGAAGTAACCTCTATGACACAAGACATTGCTGCAAGAAAAGACGCTCTACAACAGAAGATAACACATTACAAGCTGCACCAATTATATGAAATGGTACACCCTTCCTGTCTCCCCACTCTGTTTGAAAGAGTTGTGAATGTTGTGCGGATGGATGAAAGCAAATGATATCCCAGAGACAAGTTATTTAGTTGTTAGAATGCATCTCTGAGGAACTGGACTGATGATTCAACACCAATAGAGAGAAAACGAGATCGGTGTAGCCACATCTCATGAAAGTATGTGGCTGCTGAGACAGAGACAGTCTTGAACAAAGTTAATCTTCTCGTGACCTGTCTGTCTGTCTGTAAAATGTCATTTTGTTTTTAGAATATTCAGAAAATATGTGGCTTGTGAAAAATGAATCCACTATTTACCGCAGTGACTGTGGGACGAAAGAATCGCTCATAATCTGCTCACATTCACATCTCCCATTAAGGTCAACAGACTCAGACTAAAGGGGAGCGGCAGTGGCTAAACCCATGTGACCTCGAGTCTTCAGTGTGCTTCTTTTCCTAAAACGTCTCTGCTATAATGATGTCTGATTAAGCACAACATGAAATGAGTGGTGAACTGACCTGACACATGAAGCAACCCGACTGTTTAGCCATAATATCTACACCACTTTATTCTGAGGAAAGAATCCAAGGGAAAGGAAAGCATACTCTTTATTGCAGGGGATACTGTATGTGTGCTCACGACCACAGTAAGTACGGTGGTGAGTACACTCAAATATAAACCCGGAAGTCAGTCTGTGAACTGTGACCAATGATCACAACAGGTGGTTTAGATGATAAATTTATCGTTGACCCTGATTTTCTTTCCACACAACTTTGGTTAATCTGGAAATACGCATGATGATCTTGTTGTTGTTGTTGTTGTTTTTTGCCTCATTTCACCTTGTTAACCTTGTTTACACTGCCACTGTGTCTCATACTTGTAGTGAGTACAATGTTATTATGATGAACAGGAATGATGGACAAAACTATGTAGAAATAAGACCCAGGTTTTCCCTTTAGCAGTAGAGATAATAGACGGATGGAAGATGCAAGCAGAAGCATGGATGGTTTGTACCAACAAAATAACTTCCGATCACACATAAATGTAAATGTATTGACCCATACCCTTTTTCTTCATCTCGGGGTAGCTTTCTGCTTTGTGGATGACATTTAAGTTGATGCTAGTGTGCCCAATCCTTCAACCTGCTTGTCACTGTGTGCATGTGGCGTTCAAGTGTGTTTATGTATGTATGCATCTGCGGCTATAAGCTACACCCATCTGGGATGTCATTCACCGCGTGTGTGTGTGTGTGTTGCTCGGATGCTGTTAGTCTCTGCATGTGTGACCCTCCAAGCTGCTACTCAATATGTGTGCGCGCGTGTGCTTGTGTGTCCGTAATGCATCAGTCACCCAGCCTGTGCTAAATGTTAAATGTTTCAGGACTCAGAGAGAGAGACAGATAGCATTCTATTGGCCTGTCAACATAACAATGGGCTGAAAGGGCCTGCGTCTGTGTGTGTGTGTGTGAGTGTGTGTAACAGTGAGGAAAATGTACGGTTTTATTTTTCTGAACTTCCCTTTGTGTGTGTCAGCTGTTTTGTGTTACTGCCGGTGTCTGTGTTGGACACCAACATTTAGAAAAGCTGTTGCTACTTGTCCCCTTAAATGGACGTAGAGCGCGAGAAACACAAAATGTTTCTGTCACCTGAGATGGAGCCCAGCAGCACGTTGCTCTTGATGCAGCGGTAGACGTAGTCGTAGCTCATAGGCTTGAGGGGAGAGCCAGTAGACAGGATGGTGTGGAGAGACTGGAGGTTGTGTGTTTCTCCTGTGGAAAGAAGGGACAGGGACAAAAGATCAAAGAATTACATATATACTCCACAGTAGATCTTATTAAGGCACTGTAGCTAACTTGAGCTTTAGCATCAAGTACTGAAAGTTGTAAAGTCTTGTTCATTTTACTTTTGAGGAAAGAATTTGTGATCTAACTGCCCAATTGTAGCCTGTATTTTAAGTTCAGTACGCAGAAGTTCTTGTATGACTGCTTGTGTTAATAGTAAACCTCATTTCATTGACGAGTTTTGCATATGTCGTGCAATAAAAAGGGTTTTCTATTATTAAACGATGCCATCAGCAATAATTTCTGACTAAATTAAGAATCCATACACAAACGTGAGCTTGCACCTGTGCACAGCTGTGGCTCCATGCACCCCTACACGTTGTGTTGATGCAGTTCGCAACCCTGATGTGACAGAGCATACAAGCATGCGTGTGCCATTACGCGCACGCTCCCCTTTAGACCGTGTCTCCAAGGACCATGCGTGTTCGAGACACATGCCCAATCCACAATGCCAATGACACCCCGCAAACTAATAAGCTTGCAGCAACCGACCCTCACCCCATAAACACACACACACATATACACACACTGCGGGAACTCTTGCTACCCCCCACCATGCCTCCAGGTGTCCGGTCCAAATGTCAGCCCAGGGAAAAGGGCCCCTCCACTGGGGCAGCGAGTGAAGAAGCTCCCCCTACCCTTCCCAGCACACTGGAGGCATGATTGCACGCGCACACACATATGAAAAACACACACAGACAAACACATCTCCCTCTGCCATGCTCTCTTTCTCTCATAAGCATCCAAACACTCACACACACACACACACACACACACACACACACACACACACCTGCTAAATGGATCAAGTGGCTGGCTGACTGAAGGGGGTGGGGCAGGCAGAGAGGGAATGAGAAAGAGAAAGAAAGACCAGCTTTTTGGACATTTTGGTTTGTGTACTTCCCTGTTTAGCCCCAAAATTGGGAATGTGTTTAACTAATTTACAAGTTGCAGACAGAGAAAGACACAGACACACACACAGCAGGCACCATGAATAAAGATTTGGGGTAATTATAACAGTGCACTGTCTGGGAACTCAGACACAAAGCAACTGTTTATGCAATAAATGTTGGTTATAAGTGCTGATTTCAGGAGAGGAGAGGAGAGATGAGGGGATGAAGAGGAGGGCATAAAGAAGATGAGAAACAAAAGATCAAAAGCTTTGACATATAATTATTTCAACCAAATGCCAGCTAATGTAACTAATTTAAATGGTATTCCTTTGCCATTTCGCCACCAAACTGCACTGCCATTAGTGTTGACCAGGTAAAAAAAAAATATCATCAAATAACAAACTGATGGACTGAATTTACACCAAGTTGGTGACCGGAGCCTTACAATTTGAAGACTTGCTTTGTTCCATCACAATACAGTGTGTACTTTTATTAAAGAACACAGCAATCGCAATATTTGAAGGGTGCACTTCTAAACTGACTTTTTTGACACACAAATAGCAGAGAAATAACAACATGTATGAAGGTTGGCAGCAAGGCTAATAAGCACCAGAACAACTCTGATTATGAGTAGAGACCTGATTCTGTCTCTTGAGCGCTGTGACACTAAAAGCAATTAGTCGGTCCTGTCCATGACTCATATGAATTATCATAACAGCACTTTTATCCATTTGATTCAGAGTCACAGGACCAGAACACAGGACAAACAGTTGATTCGCACAGTAAATGGCATAAAGGACATTTAGAGTCAAACAGCAACACTATTATAATCATTATCATGTCCATCTGCTCTTATTGTTCCAGGCTCCATTCTCAGCGAGTTGGTGTGTGTGTGTGTGTGTGTGTGTGTGGGGGGGGGGGTCCTCTCTGAGTTTTTGCTTGTTATTTGTGTGCGTCCATGTGTGTCTCTCCTGGATACTTGTGTGCATGCTCATGTAGCCATGTACGCGCTTGTGATTTCGACCCCACAACTCACCGGGTTTCAGGTTCCTCTCCTGCAGCACAGACAGCCACTTGGCTCCGGTACCAAAGATAGTGATGCTGGAGGCAAAGACAGACAAGAAGAAAAAAAAGACGGAAATTATGTTGTTGTTTTTTTTAAAGCATGGAAATATAAAAGTGCAATGAAGCATTCTTTTATCAAAAATTGTCTTTCCATAAGTGTGAGACGTTGTCCATCATCGTGGGGGAAATACTGAATTTGCGTCAGTATTGCCAACAATGACAGCCACTGCTGCAAAAGCCCTCCTACGTGGCTGCACTGTATTCTGACAGCAGAAACTTTAAACAACAGAACCAAATTAGCAAACATTATGAATCATCCTTTGGGGCGGTATTTGTATTGTTGCCAAATTTCATGGCAATCTGGCTGGTCATTTTTTTTCTTTTTTAGATATCTCAGGACCAAAGTTGGACAGATAATTGGATGGCAGGCTGACAAACTCTGTGACAACATAAACCTCTACTATTGTTTACCTTGGGAATTCTAGTTTGTAAGGAACAACTCTTGTCCAACACACCGTGCTCCATTCCCCAATTGTTTTTGACAACCTTGTCCTCATCAGGACGGTGATGAATATTTTAGTGTATTGGATAATTGGATTCTAACTATGATGGCCTGTTTGAAACTCACACGTGTCTGCGCCATCCAGTGTGTATGTTTTAGGTTTTATGTCTTGGCTCTGACTCGATCCATTGTTTGCTGCATGAGCAATAAGCTCGGGCTCCTTGTGTTACTTGCCAAAGTAACACAACGTCTCAGAGTCTGCTCCATCTAGCTGGCCAGGACATTTGTGCAATAATCTCAATGGTCAGCAGGCACACAATTTAGAAGAAAGTCACCATTTATAGTAATGATTACAGAATTAGATCTGGCGTATCATGAAAGTGTTGAGTGTATGAGATAATAGGAAATTGTCAGAGACAAAAAGAAAATATATTTGGAGCAGAAGAGAAGTTCTACTGTTGTAGACCACACTGATATAGCAGAGTATTGGTGCCATGCCAGGAAAATGTTTATTTTTAATAATATTAGTATTTAATATAATTTTAAAATAATTTTTATTCTTTTGCAAGACTGATTAAAAGTGCAGGATTTGGCCCGAGAGAACAAATCCCACTTTAATTAACATAAATTAACAACAGGTCAGAACAGAGAGGGGGGGGGGTATGCCTGTACTGACAGAGTAACAGTGACAAGTGAGAATGTTCCAGAGTCATCTGTATAAATATGATATGATTGGACGTTACTAGTCACTAGTTCTCCATCATTCATTAGCTGTTTTGCTAATGAATGATGGAGAACTAGTGAGGATATGAATGAAGGAGCTGATGCAAGTACACTTGTACAAATACAATGTTCCATTTGTTGCACTGAATCTATGCATGAGAAGGCGTAATGTCTTGTGCTGAATATAAAAATATAAAAAAAAGGGCAACAGTTGAACAGCCTATGCCCTTAATCCCATCTGCTCCAGTGGAGCTGCTCAGTAGCTTGGTTGTACTAGGAAGCTCCCAGGAGAGGAGAGTGTGTAACTGTGTAAATGTAAAGCAAGGTGATGCTGAAACAGAGCTTGTGTGCTCAGTCAACCCTTCACGGATAGATAGGAACAATGCAGGGAAAAAAAGTGATTGGGAATTGACTTTCAACTGAACAAATAAAAACAGAGTCAAACAGAATAATGGTCAGTCTAGCATAAGAGGACAAAATGTCTCCTTTTCCTCAAGGAAATAGTTCAGAGAAGAATCTATTGACAGGACGGTTGCACACAACCATCCTTGAAATGAAATGACTTTAGAAGGTGGCTTTCTTCTGTGTGAATGGAAGTCACCCTGACAGCTGACAACAGTTGGACAACATGTGGAAGGCAAGAAGTGACAAAACGTCACTTCTGTGTTCCCCTGCAGTTTTAGTTTTAAAACAAAGGGCCTTTTAAAGTCTGCCTCTATGAATGGGTGTGTTTGTGTCTCAGTCTGCGTCTTTCTCTCTTTTCAAGTTATTTTTGTTGACATCAAATCAAATCAAATTGCCTCCTATCACTATGGTAACCATGTCTGTCACTCAAAAACCATAAAAAAAAAAAAAAAAAAAAAAGAATCTCCCCGGGACACAAAAGAATCTGTCTCGGAGGTTAAAAATCGATTAGCGGTAATAGAGGTTGTTGATCGGGTGAGGGAAAGAGGGAGGGTGGACGGGGTGAAAGGGCAAAGTAATATCTCAAATGGACTGAAGGGAGTGATACGAGCAGGACGCAGTGGATTACCAAGACTTAAATGTCCATTTCTGGCTAATCCACCAAGTAAAATATGTGACAAAGCAAGGTACTTTAGCAAGTTGATGTAAAAATAATAAAAATACAACCATGTCTTGAAGCTGACCTGCTCAGTGATTTGCAAAATTGCCAATAATCGCCTAATACATCTAAGAGGCATAGAGGATCATCTAAGAGGAAATTTTAAAGAGGCATATACGGCATGGCAAAATCTTGGACAGTTGACAAAATTCCATCATCTCAATGTGATATGGATTATATCATCCACCCTTTTATCGACAAGGGCATGACGTTTAAAGAGATTTATTTTTTAAATATGTTTTTCTACAACCCCAATTCCAAAAAAGTTCAACACACAATTTCAAGGAATTAAGGAACCATCTACAATTCATAATATCATTAAAAGATTCACAGGATCTGGACAAATCTCTGAAGGTAAGGGGCAAGGCTAAAACCTAACACTGAGAGCCTGCGACCTTCGATGAGTCAGGCAGCACAGCATTAAAAACCAGCATGACTGTGCACAAGGATATTATCACACTGAAAAACCATTGTCAGTAAAGACAATTCATCACTGCATCTCCAAATGCAAGTTGGAGATGCAGTGATGAAGTGAAGACAAGCAAGTCAGATCCTACCATGCAAAGCAAAGCAAAAAAAAAAAAAAAAAACATACTGGGAACATCCAGAAATGCAGCTGACTTCTCTTGGCCGGAGCTCATCACATTATCCAAACTGTTTTTGGAAATCATGGACATCATGTCCTCCAGCCTAATTCTAGGTTTTAAGCGTCCCTAACTTTTTGGAATCAGAGTTGTATAACTTATTGCAAAATGGCTTTCGTAAAAAGGAAACTAATGAAAAGAAATTATTACATACAAAAAAGGTACCAACAAAAACAAAAATGAAAAAATAATGAAACTAGTGAATAATTAAATAAGATGACAAACTTATTTTCCTTCTGTTATATATCCTTCTGTGCCCTTTATTTGTGCACCTCATATCCCCACCTTTATTTTCTCGGATACTAAAAGTCTTGACTTCTTATTTTGAAAGTTACATACATCCCCTTATTAAGATGACAGGGGTGTCTATGTGCACAGTTTGTGTACATTTTGTATAGCCTGTTCTCAACATTCAATTACAGCCACCGGATACGGTGGATGACACACATAAATTCAAATGCAAAGACCCCATTAGTCATCTGCACACACAGGCAGTCACTCTCCATTCTATCCATCATCTCCGACCCCCCATCCGCATCTGGATTTATTCATAGCCGGCTACCATGGAAAGGGTCACTCTATTCTGATTTGAGGCAGGTGGCCAAGTGTGGCTGCTAATTGGGTGTTTAGGATGGAGGGTGGAGGAGAAGCTGTGCAGCCCCAGTTGGTGTGCCTGCATCTGTAAATGTACTTGTGTATCGGTTTCAAGGCATGTTACTGGAAGCCACCAAGCCAATAAGAGACACTTGAAGCTAATCAGACACAAGCGCACTGAGCATTTGTTACGTTAATGTGTCTCTATGCATGTCATGATGTAACAGCTGAAGTACCACTGAAGTGCTCTCGCACTTCCACCCTTGGAATAACTGTAATAGAAAAACGGACCATTGCTCTCTTCCCAGGAGCTGCAAGGAACAGTCTGAAACCACTGTTGTAATTGTTTTCCAATGTGCATGTGCAAATATCACAAGTGTGAGGCACTGCATCATTTCTGAAAATCAACAAATATCAAATGTATTGGGTTATTCTCATACATACAAGAGGAATTGTTGCAGTATGACAGACAGCCTGCATATTAAGTCAACAGTATTTTTAGTGCTATTGTTTCTAAAATTAAGTTCATTTCCTATGAAGCTCCTCACAAACAGGATTCTGATACTCAGCTCCCTGGAATGCAATTGTTATCTCCCACTCGTTACTAAAAACAGACATTTTTTTCCCCATCACCACTTCACTCTTTGTGCCATCTAGTATTGTGAAGCTCTTCATTGTCATGTAAAATGTTTTCTTTCCGCCATACAATCTCAGCCGAGAACAGACAACGAAAAAGGCAGAGACGAGGCCAACGTGGCTCAAAATTATTACGGCAATGCAAAGTGTGCTGTATTTAGCTGCATTTTAAAGTATGAGTGTTGCTTAGTTTGTGAATAAATTATCTCCGTAAAGGATTTGTTGAAGACTCGAGTGCCCAGTTTAAAACATTTAGACACAGCTTGAAGACAGGATATTTTAAATTGTTATGCCCATGTGTCTAAAACTGTAACTGAGCTGGCAAGATGCAATCTGCTAAACGGTATCCATGGTCCCTTCCAAAGAGGATAACTGAGAATTTTGTTTGGCGCACACTTTCGATAGTGGGTACAAAAGTATAGGAGGAATATTTTCTGACATATCAGCTCAACACACAATGGACAAAAGATGGAAGATGGAGAAAAGAAGATCCTTGGAGAAAACAGAGGCGCCTCCAGAGTCCTGTGGAATACATGGAATCTGTCACAAGTATAAATCGTTGTAACCTTTCGCTTGCTGTACACAGGAATGCTGCTGCTTTGTTTTCGCTACAGCCTTGGTGGGAAGTCTCTAAAAGAATGTTTCAGTTCAACATGATGTTTCTGTGGACAGCAGGTGTTCAGGTCTCTTGTAGAGTTACTGCCGTCACTTTTGGCCATTCTTGCAAGAGCCAACGATTGTCAAATATGACACTAAATAGGGGCCGCTATTTTTTTTGGCTGTCTAAGACCATTTCATGCTACAAAAGGTATATTTTACTATTACTATTGTACTATTAATAGAAAATAAATATTAAAATGCACTGAAATGCAGTTAGATATTTAAATAATTAAATACATCCCTAAGTGAGATTCACCATTCACCGTACAAAATACAAGATTCTTTCAGTATTCTTGAATTTTAAAAACGCACATTCAGAGTGGGTTGTTTCGCCCAGTAACTGCTACAATTCAGTTGTACATGAAGAACTAATACAGTGGCCTTCATATGTTATATAGTCTTTCTATAGATTTGCAATACAGCTCAAAAAACTACTTTGCAGCTAAAATAAGCTAAAAATAAATCTTTTGGGAATCTCTCTGATGCTTCAGTCTCTCATCACTTGCTTTTCTCAGAGCAGCAAAACTGCAATGATTCAATTTACCAAATAGAAAGGGTTTTTTTTTGTGTAAAATGGCCACTAGAAATATCCAAAAAGACATTTAAAACCATAAATGTCATTTGTTAAAGGTGATGTGGCGGTTGAATTCAAAAGCAAGATAGTTATTACAATTCCATAATTGACTCACTAACAAAATCCAAGGCAACGGGGGAAGCCTCAATGTAAGTTTAAGACTCTCCAAGGCTCTGACAGATTTAGCCCCAATTAAAATGTCCAACCTCAATTCAGAAGATGAGTGTGTAAAATATTTCATGTCAGCCTCTCCCAGAGGGTTTTTCCACATAGCGTGGGGATCTGGAAAAAGTGTCTGAGGTGGCAACATCAGCACTTAATTGGTTCAAAACTCCTCTCACAGTTTAAAAGGTTCTATCTGTCTTTCTGCCATACTGGCAGCTCTCCATTGAATTTTTTTATGTGGGTAATAAAAACAGTATTCTAACCTTGTTCACTTCATCATTTTAATTATTTTTTGGGAAAACAAGTAGTGTGGTTGAAGGAGAACGTTCATCTCATCAAGAAGCTGCTATAAACCAAACAATAGTGTGAATGTTAACCAAACATACAGCTTAAGAACTTGGGGCAAACCCTACCCTACCAGTTATTTAAGCAATCAATGTAAACAATCATCACTTGAAGATCGTAATAAGTTTGATCATTCAAATGATTATTGCAAAAGGAGCTCATTAGCTTCTAGAGCTCATTAGAGATCTACTAAAAGATCTCTCTCTCTCTCTGTCTCTGCAGTAGAAGTACTTTTTTTAGCACTTTCACTCTAACGTTCCCACTATTCCCCATCTGTGTCAAATCTTTCTCCCCATTACTCCCTTCCATGCCGAAGGCAATATGCCATCTCTGCTGCACTGAAGATGTGTCTGTGGTATCACCTCCTTAAAGGGTCTTACTTTTGCTGACCACAGTGCATTTTCTTTCATAATTTAACCACAGGCTGACTGACTGTACTCAGTAATGGACACTCACAGCCAGGAGCTGCCTCATATGACATAATCTCCAAATGCTGGCTCTAGTAATAAGATTGCTTATGGGCAAGTCAGGTGCAGTATTTTTTAAGTGGGGAATAGAGGTGGGAAAATTTCTCCTGGTTTTCCACCACGCCTTTATTCAGTCATATTTGCATTACATTTCTTTGCAGATGATGCACATTTCTCTTGTTGTAAACTAAATGGTTAAACTCAAGAGCTGAGCAAAATTGATGCTTTTGGTGATCAAAGGACTAAGTCACAGAGAGCACATCATTAACAAAGCAAAGCATCAGATTTCACTTTCACCTTGTCATTTTTTTATGCATCTTGACACCATGTTGTGATATGATAACTGTTATTGATCTGTGAGTGTATTTATGTTCATCTCAGCCTCTGATTGATGTAGGTCTTTATGTTTATTAGGTAGATTCATAAAGTCAAGGGACTAGAACTATGTAAATTTGTACTATACCAATGAACCATGTCTACTTACATTGTTATTTTTCTTTGTATGCTTTGTACGCTTCTATAATTCACCATGTCTTACCTTCGCTTTGGTAATTAAATGTGTGTAGAGTAAATTTGGTGTAGTTTTTTTTTTCTCTTTTGGAAAGTTGTTTTGAATCATGTCATGAAAATGAAGAACTGACTGAATGAGGCCAAATAAAAATAAATAAGAAAAATAAGAAAATCGTTTGTCTCACAGCAGAGCTCACACACAGATGTATACAAAAGTAAACAATGGAACATTGGGAAAATATATATGCTTGCCATTTTCCCTATTAAATTTGAACCAATTAATCGTCTGCCTGCACACATTCTCTCTCTCTCTCTCCCTCTCTCTCTCACACACACACACACACACACACACACACACACACACACACAGACACACACACACTATTATCCTTGACCATTTCCTTTCTTCTTGCTGTCTTCACAAGACAATAGAAGATCAATACTAGGTTTAGCAGCTGCTGTTTATGATGGTGAAGCGAGAAGGTATCAGGACAATTACAAAGGAGGATGTGCTGTAAATTTCCTTTGTGCTACTTTGAATGTGAACCTCTGCGTGTGAAAATATGTCTTGATTGATGAAAAGGAAAGGGTTAAAGGGTGTATACACTGCAGTAAGTGGAGGTGGGCTTACACAGTAACTAAATCTGGTATCACACAACCAAACACCTCCAGATCTTATCTCAACATTGTAATTGTTATTATTATTCCAAATATATTTCTAATGCAAACCTTATAGTTTTTTTAAACATCTAATCTGATGACAAATAATCCTTTGTCTCTACAGTCTCTGAACTTCAGGTTTCAGCTACCCTGGCTGTCTTCTAGTTTTACCTGTGTTCTTCCAAATTTACAACATCACCATCAATCTAAATAACAACAGTAGAAAGGGATGGCTGACCCTGCTGACTTCAAGTAGCCTGTTCAGCTGAGTACTACTCATCAGTGCAGGGCAGCTCATTTGAGGTCATCAATAAGGAAGTTTGGGGTGTCCTTGATGCAGATTTCTTTTAAAGTTATGAGAAACTTCACCTACAATTATATTTTCTCCAGATCTCAATAGATTTACCAGTCACAGCAGAACTCTTCTGTGTGGTGACATCAGAATGGCAAGTTCAAAATAGCCTGTTCCTATTTTCCACTGAGGTTTTATTTTTACTTTATACCAGATAATAATCTTCCTATCTATGTTTCTCCTTACATTTATAAATAATAAATAATATATAAATAATTGTTTCAATAATAATTTAAAGAAATCATTTGTGATTAGTTGCGAATGGTCTCCATTTTGGATGCACATTATAACCAGCAGAAATATTTATTCATGGAGTTTGCTCTTGTGTGCGTCTACGTGCAAGTTGTCAATTAAGTAAACGCACAGTCAATTAATCAACGTCTCACCCTCTGTCTGTACATCCGACTCCCTCTTTCTCCTTTCATTTTCTTTTTTTGGTCTGTATTCTCTGCATCTCTCTGCTCTTCATTCCCCAAAACATCCCCAAACACACGCTGAAAGTGCAAAACAGGTTGGCCTCCATTGCACTCTATTGAAGCTACAGAAGGCATGGGTAAAATCTGTCAGGAAACTGATATTTCTGTGTTCTGGGATGGGCTTAATCTGCCACAAAACACAATGATAACACAAACTGTTAATGAATCTTACAATGGAAGCTATTTCTGTTTGCACTGCCAATCACAACCATGAAAAAGACGTTTTTTCATGAATCATCTCATAACCTTGTGGAGGATCCAGACCCTTAAGATTGACAGAAAGTTTTTTTTAGCAGTGATATATTGTGGGTTGTGTGTTTTAATGTTTTTTTGATGTTGCATATACAGTACAATCACTGTCACCTAAATATTACAATAGAAACTGTGACAAAACCCTTCATAACAGAGCACAGTTTCAAAGGGCAATTTTAATTTTGGCATTAAAATAAAAATCAACTTCCAACAAGAAGAAATAAGCAATTCAGTCTTTGTCACTCCCTTTTTGTCAGCCTCTCCTGTTCCTCTGTGTTTGTGTGCATACGTGTGCATGTGCATGTGTATGTGCATGTGTGTGGCTAACTCACCCCAGCTGGTCTGTCAGGTTCCACAGTACATTGGCCGTGGGCATTAGCGGTGAACCATCATATAAAACCACTGAGGCTCCCACTGACAGAGAAGACACCAGCCAGTTCCACATCATCCAGCCAGTCTAAGGGCAGTACACACACACAGATAAACACAGCGGTCAGTTTATCTGATACAAACACTCCTTTCTCATCAGCTTGGATAAATGGGTTGCAAAATGAAGAACCCCTGCAGAATTTGAGTTATATATATAACTGTGGTTCATGACTGTTCATGTGATTCTCTCTTTACTGCTTGCTGAGCTACAGACAATTGCGTGCAGAGTGCATACAGAATATGTGTACACTGTATGACGCACTTATGCATTTTCAATGACTAATGAATCAACTAATTTGATGAACAACTTAAGTTTTTGCTACTTTTCTCTCATTTACACATTCCCACAACTCTAAGAGCAGGCAAACATTCATAGAGGTTCCTTAAACAAATTCAGTGTGGACAATTATATTTTGCAGAAAGAGGGTACCTAATCTTGAACTTGCCTGTATGATACCGGTGCTTCACAGAAACGGTTTCTAAATTAAGAAAATGCGCATGCATCTATTTGATCCCGATGACGGTGTCAAAAAATCCAAACCACCAAAAAATAAAAACTGTGCACTAATCATGTGTGAAACACACAAAAAGTGCAGCCGTAATCAACATAAAATGGCGTTCCTCTGCATTTGTCATCAGAAGGAGCTAGGATCTTCTAGGAATAACAAAAAAAAAATAATTATGCACAGCTCTGACCTTCAGCTCTCAATGCTGCTCATTAAACAAGATCAGTTTCTGTGTGTCCTTGTGACCAGGCTCCTGATTAAAAACACTCCACAATACTTAACATTCTACTCCTGCTGAGAACTGAGACGAGACAACAAGAGAGCCGTGGAAACTTCCCCTGATCCTCACAATTTTGGGACCATGAGTGTGTTTTATTCTGAAAAGGTTGTGGACCCACCGTTGTGTAGTAAATGATGACATCGCTGCTGGTCATATTGCCATGAAGTATATGTTCTTTCAAGTGTTGGATGAGTGTGCCCTACAGAAACAGAGAGACAAAGACTGTTAACTGTAAGCTTTGTTCCTAAAAAAACAGGCTGTAAATATTGATAATATATTGTTAAAAATATTCACCAAATCCATTTTCAGTTTCTTTTCTGACCAAGACTACTACACACAGCGTATGCAGGCACATCTTTTAACAAAAAGGACAATTTGTGTCGAGTGTGAATTCTACCGCAGTCACCAACCCATCACAGTCTGATAGGTTATTATCGCTGGTGGCGCGTATGCACTGTATGAGTGAGCGCGCGCGACTGTGGTGCTTTACTTTTGAGCCCATGCGTACCTTCCTGTTCGCACAAACAGGTGCTCCGTGTGTGTGCGTGCGTGCGTGTAATCTTTGGCAGGACTCAGCTGCCATACCCGTCCTTTGGTGCGTGCCATCTTGCTACTGACAGCATGTTAACAGAGCCGTAACAAAGCAGAAAGGACAACAGTGCCGGGGCTAATTGGTAGAGCCAGAGAGGACTGCCAGCGTCGCAATACGAAACGTTTTCAGCAATGCATTACTGCCCAATTATAGGCAGCATGGGGAGAAAGAGGGGGGATAGAAGAAAGAGACAGAGACAGAGAGGGAGACAATAAGAGAAAGTAAGAAAAGGGAGCTAGAGGAAAGTCAAGCAGGGGGGAAAAAAACTAATGAATCTGAAAAAGAGAAGTAAGTGGGGGGGGGGGGGGGGAAGGAGAAAAAGCATGCAAGTTAAGGACAGAGAAGCTATTGTGAAAAAAAAGCAGGAGGGTAAAAGCAAAGCAAGGAACAGAGAAAAGAAACAAAGGCGCGTGAGGGCGAATGGCCGTTTTGTGAAAATGTGTTTATGCATTTGTTTGAGTGTGCTAACTCAATTTTGAAGTGTTTCAGCCTTCAAAGTGCAGTGGCGCTTTTGAAATCACACATTCATTTGACACTCGGTCTCACTCAGATGTGGTATGTAGTGGGTAAAAAGAAGAAGAGGAAAAAAAAGAAGTAACTTATACACTCTTGAGAGCCAATGACCTTTGTGAGAGCTGCTGATGGAGGGCTGCTGCCATCTTGTGGTAGAAAATATAAACCCAAAAAAGAGTGACTTAAGTTTCTGTGTAATTTGATTAAAAACATTTAAAACATATTATAAGAGGCATGATATGCACCATCAACACATTTAAAAAGGAACCAGTGATTATGTGTGTGTACCATGCATGGAGGAAATGAGAGTTTGTATTTGTATTTGAAATTTAGGATCCTAGTTTCCTGATATGAGAAGAGATACAAGAATTAACTTTAAACATTAGCTCTTAAATGAATAAGAAATGCTGTGGGGAAAACATTGGACCACCTAGCTGATCAAGATCATGTCATATGATCAAAAGCTCACGACAGCTAATAAATGCACCTTGTGCATCATTTTCTTAACCATTGAACAATTTCAGCCAATTTTCTTTATTCTGTTCTCTTGATTTTACTTCTTCTTCTTCTTAAACATTACTCCAGCCTTGGTGAGGGCACCATCTTCTCTTCAAATTGTTAAAATGTTTATTAATGTAACGGTGTGCTGTGAATATCAAACTGTACATGTGGCCCAAACTAGGAAAGCTCTGCAAACAGATGGGACCAGTGTGTGTGTGTGTGTGTGTGAAAGAGAGCAGCTGTGGTCTATCTAACCCTTGCAGAGCAGCAATAAAAAAAAAAAACAGCAACAAAAGTGTCACTTTGTTTTGAATTGCAAATGCGTCCCATTTTTAAACAATGTAATCAATTACATGGGATGCAACAAGAATACAGGACAAGCTGCGGGTCAGGGTCAGTGAGGCGCAGCATTCCTCCCATCATTTATACAGTGAGTGATCCATAAATATATTATCTGACTAACTGAAGCTAATGTGTTTCTTACCCCAGCAGAGTGAACCATACATTTAGGAGCACCCGTGGTACCGGAAGAGTACATGATGAAGAGAGGATGATTAAACGGAAGCTGCTCGAATTCCAGCTGGGGAAACTGGTCGGCCTCACCGCGTCCAGAAGCCAAGAAATCATCTATAAATACACTGCAGAAATGAAAGGAACGGGGAGAAATGAGAAGCAGAAACTGAAGAAAGATTTGATCAGCTCTATCTTTGAGCGTCACCCTGACCTGCTCTCTGTCATACAACTTCTCAGTGTAGTTTAGTGCAGCTGTATCTGCAGACACGCACCTGTTGGGGATCCTGGAGAGGTCGGTCTCGTGCTTGGAGCGAGCGTAGGGAATCACCACTACTTTCTGCAGGTCAGGCAGACCTACACAGAGAGACAGAGAGAGAGGTTGATGCACTGTTTTTTTTCTTCACACTACAACCTCATGAAAAGCCAAGAGAGTTACCAGAGACTTCCTAATATTATTTCTATGAACACGCACAGCATCGTCTTCTTCTTTACAAACCCACAGAAAGTTTTTTTAGTGAGGGGCTAAAAGATGCTTAGTGGATCATCCATCATCTGTTATATGCATTCATTGTTCTCAAAGTTAAATTTTTTAACAATTTATTCTACTGTACTGCTTATCCTTTTTACTTGTTAGCAGGAATTCCCTATTAAGTTTTAATTGCTGTAAAGAGACAAAAGTCTTACCACGTAAGACACGTTACCAAATGTATTTGTTATTCTCTAAAATGAACTGATGGTAATCTTCAGGAGTTTCAACAGACACTCTAAACATGTCAGACATGACACGGGTGCCCACCTTTGACAACACTGATGAGCTTTTCCATGTGGTCATGTGTTTTGCCGTTGTAAACAACAGCGGCAACAGAGAAGATCAGCTTGGGCTGAATTTGAGAAAACCTGTCGAGAACACCCTGTGACAAAAAAAAACAGGGAGAAGGGTTTAAAATTGAAGAAAATACATACAGCAGAAAATACATACAATACATACAGTACATACAAAGACTCTACAGGAAATGAAAAAGAGAAAAATATCTGAATTGTAGTGTAGTTCTCTGATCTGCCACACGAGGCAGTAACACACAAGAAACTAGAAGCAGAGGCCAAGATGACAAAAAGACCATTGTGGAAAAAGTCAATCACACACTTGCAGACACACGTGATGTTTTCCCCGACAGACCCGATTCAGCTTTTTACTGTGCACAGTATGCATATGTTTGTTTGCATGTGAGCCTGTGTCGCCATAAAAATGAATTCCTACAAGAATGGATAAAAGGACACTGTCCCAGTGCAAATCATGATGAGCATGAAAAAAAAAGAATTTGAAATCTGAAATCTAGTTTGAGTGACTAAATGAAGTGTTGATGGTACATCAGCCAATATGAAATAAAAGAAACTACAAGTCAAAGATATGTAAATACAAATGCAGTCCTTACGTTGACTCCAAAGTCGACAGACGTGGAGCTCCAAATGGCTCCAATGCTGGCTGCTGCTAACATGGCCTCCACCGCATGGATGCCATTGGGCAGGTAGCCTAAAGTGTAAGGAGTGAAAGAGGAGGAAAACATTTGTGTAATCAGAAATGTATAAGATTAATTTTAATTAAAAAAAAAATTCCCTACATAAGAGTTATGCAATGCTGTTGCACAGACCACACATTGTATGTGACAAGAAGAGAAGAGATATGCTACAGCACAGAAACGCACTGTTTATTTAGTACGTGCAGAAATATATATACATTATATACTATTGTTTCTTAGACTTCCAGCCCTCTAGGTTATGTGATACCTAGCAGCAGCAAAATAAGAGCAATTGGATTTGTTGTGTAGTTCTGAGTGCAAAAGAGCACACAGTAGGTCACCTCACTGAGAGAACAGCAGAAGACAAAGACAAAGGAGGGCTGAGGGAGAAAGATATTGAGCAAAAACAATCTGGATAAAAGGAGGAGTGCGAAAAATGAGAACGTAAAAAGAGAGAGAGGAGGGGGAGAGATGCGATGAATATCAACCAGGGCAGTGAGAATATTTCATTCTTAACAAGCAGAGCTGAGATCATAACTGCTGTCTTTCCGTGATCTATTCTCTGATCAATATAGGAAATGGTTCCCAAGGACATTACATGTCTTTCCACCGGACCAGACAGGGAGAAATATGAACAACTGCACCATGGAAAATGAAGAATATCGAATAGAGATGCACAGTACTGAAATTCTGACTTACTTTCTTTTACCATTTCATATTCATTCACGTCCATCTGGACTTACACATGTATACTCTTTGGCTCAAATGCCAAGTGTCAATACAGTCCTTCAATCATGGAAATAGTTCAGCGAAACTAAATACATTGCATTCAAGTGGATGATTACTCAGTTTTACTTTTAAAACAGGAATAAAATCCAAGCACGTAATAAAAAAAATAAAAAATAAAAAAAAAAACAATCGACTGGCCAGGCTCAACACAGGAGCTGGTCTACTACCTTTAAACCCAGGGCTGATAGCATCTATATAATCTAGCATGATAAAACAATAATGCAGCCGGTAGCTCCAGCAGAGTCAAAGGCAAAACCGTACTGTCGCTTCTCATAAATCGTGACTAATCACTGTTTTATTGGTTGCTATGCTGACTCCTGCTGTAACCAGGAAGCTTTTCCTGGTGGGATGACATCTCTGACAGATCATCCTTCTGCTACACTGGCTCTACAGACACTCTCATAAATTATCTTCTTACACTGGACCAGGAAAAATAGCGTCATGGATCATAATCGTACGACAACACCTTGCTTGACTGCCCCCGTGGCTACCAATATGAATCGCTATCTTGCTCTTCTACAGAAACATTGCTTACACATCAAGGCAACGCACTGCTGTGCCTGTTTGTTTATTCAAACACACCATTATAAAACCTTGAGGTCTACGTGCATGTTGATAACTACTGAATGGAAGCCAACTTTCACTTCAGGATGTTAATGAGTACCACTTCACCACTTCAAATGTACTGTCAGAGTTCTAGCATTTGTCTACCGTTTTCATATTCTACTCATGTATGAAACAGATAGTGATTTTAAGGCGCGAATGACTTTGCTGGATTCTTCTTGTTACACTTCAGTTAACTAGTAATTAGATAACTGGTTACAGACACAAGAATGTGACCACTGGTTTAACATCAGCAGAGAGAATTTGTGTGGCGTGAAAACTTTTGCTAACATGAAGATACTTAAGAAAGCTTCCAGGCAGTTAAATGATGGAGAAATAATAGAGTTGTTGTACAAAGACATTGTAGGCATGACTTTGCTAACTTAATCTTTTTACATTCTGTAAAACACACTGGATTTGCTCCTACAAACATTGAACCATAGCAAAACATCCATAGGTTAACTTTAAGATGAATCTGAAACCCAGGGAAATGAAAACAGCTCATTAAATTTTGCTGTGATTTTTTTTTTTTTTTTTTAGATTAAGTCAGGTAGATGGTTTGGCAATACTCCAAAAATAAAAGAGGGGAGGAGGTTTGCTGTCTTATTTATATCTTAATGTTGTGGAGCTAACAAAGCTACTGCTGAAATCACAACAGCCGAGTTAAGCACTGAGATGTTTGTGTATAATGTAACGGGGTGGTTGTTGGTACATATTTCTTAGCCAGATGGGTGGAGTCATTTTTGTTTTTCTTGCATTCATTGCAGTTATTCCCAACTTGCTTACAATTTTACAATATAAAATTTAGTTTTTTCCCCCCCCAAAGCTTGTAAAAACGACTTTGATTAATACTAAAAGTGAAAATAAGGATCTAAATGAAAGCTGCTTTCATGCTCTTACCAGTTTCCTCCAGCCCATCCACATTTAGAATTACAGCCACATGTGTCACTTATTACACATACTCTGTGTGACTATAACATTCCCCGCCCACGCCTGTTAGACGTTTTCTTGTTGTACTTTTTCTAGCATTTAAAGATGTTTTATTTTGATATGCATATTTTTATCGTGTTGCTACATCTGTTTCATATTACGTGTGACTCCACATTCATATTAGTCAACACTAAAAGACTGTGATTACGCAGTACGTGTTACGTGTTCAGCGTGTGGCACGTAATAAAAGATTCCCCAGTGGATGAACAGCGGCTGTGAAGGCCTGATACCAGTTTCGATAGCCCAAGGAGAAGAGCAATAGAACTAAAAAGTGCACAAACTGAGGATACATCAGGGTGTGTGTGTGTCTGTGTGTGTGTGTGTGTGTGTGCTGGGTTGCCTCATCCTCTGCTATAAAGCTTGGCTGGCTTCATCAGCTAAGTGCTTATATATCTCCTGGATTATAGACACTGACAAGACATTTTAGTTACAACCTGAAGGGCTGGGACAAGGACATCTCTGTCTTACACACACACACACACACACACACATACACACACACTCAAACACATAGACACACAGATTCACGTTAAGATATCTGAGCAAAGTAATGAGAAGAAGCGAAAAAGGAGGCACGAATTAGCTGGTGCCTCTCTGGCTTTTTTCTGTGTTTTTCTAGCTCCCTCCCTCCATCCCTCCTGTCTTTCTAATGAGATTCCCACAGAGCCTAAGTCATTTAGCTAATGGATTACCCCACCGCACTATACATCTTTCCTCTGAGCACGCACACACAGACTTTCATATGCACCCTGGTCATTCGTGAACAGAGTAGCTCGATACGAGCTCACGAGCAGCACCCACAGACATTAGGCACACTGCTGCTTCAAAATAAAAGCACACATGGACGGGCGGGAATTCGGCCGGGGATTATGCCTGAATATACTCCAAGGCTCCAAGGCTTCAGTTATCCATGTTATGACTGCTCGGTTCATGAACACTCTTTCACTATCAAATAGACATAAAACACCCGGGAGCTGCCCGGTCCAACCACTAGCTGATCTCTATGAAGTACAGCTTTGGGAGGGGTGACTTAAATTCTAGCAGTTGTTGACGGATGTCAGAATGTTTCTGTTCGCACAGATTTTAGCCCTTCATATGTACATTTTTGTCAAATTTCACAAGGTTCTTGTGGTTAAGGACAGGCAGTACATCCACATCAGCTTTCTCCTGCTCAGCATTTAAATCATATTTTCTTTTTCAAATTACATTTTCTGTAACATCTGAACCGCCGTGCCTGTCATCTTCATCCAGACAAATATATATATATATATATATATATATATATATATATATATATAAAATACAGAATGTTACAATGTTACAATGAATTAACAGACAAGTGAGAAGCTGCTATTTGACAACCTCTGTGTAACTGAAGCCCGTGACACTGACACAATGCAAACAGCTCAATACACATTGCAACGTCCAGGCTGGACATGTGGCACTGAACAGAGAGTGAAAGAGACACAGCGATGGCTGTGGACTCCATGGAGCCGCTTAAAAAGAAAACACAACAAACAGTATTGTATGACACCCCCTCCTCACAATGAAAGGCTTGGTGAATGGTTTTAATACTTCCTGGAGACAGACTGCTTATTGAAAAATCAACTGTCACGCCTTTTTTATAGATATATGTCTCTAAAATGATCTGTTACGTAACTATGTGAGAGATATTGTTATTGCATTAAACTAATGTGGTTCTTGTAAGGACTGTCTGGAGTACAACAACTAAGATAAATGCTATTATTATAGTAGTTAAACTGCTAGTGTAAAACATGTTTGAACATGTTAACAGTTGTATGTGTGGGCGTGTATTATGAGATTAGAAAACCTCTCAAAGAGACCAAACATAACTTGTCACATGGTCAACAAAAGGTTCAGTTTGAAGGTCTGAGACACTTTTGTTTGACGGACCTAAAAGTAACTAAATCCCAGATAGCTGAGAGGTTCTAACAGCGGCTCAGTTGATACTGTTTGGTCTGTGTCGATCTGAATCTGGTGAGTGTAGGTACTGTACAAGGCGTTACAGAAAAACATGCACCCTCAGCCACTTCTCCCTGTACAAATATGAACTTGACGAATGAACTAAATGGTGACTTTCAGAGAGAGCTGAGACTTGTGCCAAGACAGCCCCCCCGCCCCCGACCAGTGAGCACAAACACACACACACAGCTAAGACTCCACATCCAACTCAAACTCAACAGGTTTCAAAGAAGAGAGAAGGAAGAAGAAGGACAACGGGGTGAAGCGAAATAAGTCAGGAGGAGAGACAGAGGGAAATTTAATGTGAGACCCACCTGCAACCCTGTCCCCAGTCTGGATGCCCATCTTCCTCATGGCGGCAGCAAACAGCGCCACATGGCTCCTCAGCTCCCCGTACGTCACCTTCACGATCTCCTCATTTGCCTCCGCTGGTAAAGAGAGACACGAAGAGGAAGTGTGACACATGCATGGAGATAAAAATGTACATTTCAAAAAACGATTTGGAAAACAAAGGACGCCTCAGTACATTTCCATTCATTTGGACATTTTAAGGCGAGGGGGCTGCACTCGCAAGATCACTGAATCCATCATGTCAGAACCACAGTGGCACTGTGGGGTGTTTGAGAAATGACTGATGCAGGTATTTTTTTCATTTAAAGATGGAAAAGAGGTTTTTGCTCTGCCCCTGACTGACTTTGGTAAGAGTTTCACTGCGTTGTATGATTTGTTGATCTGACTGGTTGAAGTTTGCGCATGATAGATGGTAACAGAAAGGGAGTCCATCCTATCACCTGTCGGGTATTTTTTGAAAGTGCCTGCCATTTTCCAAACAGTTTCCGGTGATGACTTCCCAGATGGCTCTGTGTAACAAACCATCTGGCGCAGTCAGGTGACCCACTTTGTGACTGTTGGACGGAGGGGCTTTATGGGTTGACATGAATGCTAATAAAATCTCTGAAAATCTAATCTATGGAAAAGAAAAACAACGAGCCAGAGATGGAGACATAAATAGAAAAGAATCGCCTGTGATTGAACCACAGACAGACCTCTTGTTTCTCTAAGTAATAGCTTACTGACATTCAGAGAGGCTCTGTGCCACTGTGACCAATGGGCCTTTTCATAATTACATTAGAGCTCCTGAGAAAGCTTATGTGCATGCGTATGTGTACATGAGCGTGCAAAAGCTCACTCTCCCTCACCAAGACACAGATAGGCCAATAAAGAAGGGCCTATCCATTATGCCAGTCCTGAGAGATAGAGCAGAGAGCAGCAGTTAATCTAATAAAACAGTGACGTGAGCAGCCTTGTGCTCACCACTACATTGATTCTGAACTCAAACGCAGCTTCAACTCAGATCTTTGGTTTCTTCCGTATCTTCTTTCTGTTAAGTTCATATGTGGACCCAAATTGAAGAATGAATGAAACAAAAGTGATGGAGAGAAAAAAAAACAATCACTAATACAAAAATTTAGAGGAAGACACCAGAGCAAATGCAAAAGCAAAAACATGAGAGAAACTGAGCGTGTAAAGGTGTTTTTTTGTTGTTGTTTTTGTGCGTCTCAGCGTGCCTGCTTCTTGCTCTTGCCTGGATTTAACACCGGCAGGATTAGGGATTTGATTCCTACTGGAGATTAATAAATCCAGCATTCAAGGTGCAGCACTGCATCACACATACTGCTGTATACTACATGGCATCAGGAATGTCATATACTTACTTGCAGCATAGAGGGCTACTTTTTCCTGGTCTGCATGTTTGAGCAAGTTCTCAGCATAGTTGAGGCGAGCTCCTTTAAACCACTCTGGAACATCTGAGATCCGTTTTGATACATCCACAACCTGGTATACACCCAGAAAACACACACGAAGAACACACACACACACACAGGAGGGACACGGCATTGTGAATGACAATGCATTTCAAAGCTTTGGTGCACTTGCTGGCAAAGAATTAAGTCTATTTAACGAGAACTCACTTTCTCATTAAACAGACTTAAAATAAAGTGGTATAGATAAAGTGTGCGGCTCACTGTAAAACAAAACAGCAACAATACAACACAATGAGATAAAGCTATGACAGATCAGAGGCTCCGAGAGATAAAAGCACTCCAAGACGAAAGGCACTGTTCAAATCATATCTCTGCCACTACAAAAGCTGTGTTACTGCGCTTGAAACAAAGACAGCAGACTGTGCATCACTGTTACAAAATGTTTAACCGACTCCTTAACTGTCATCCGTACAATGTCTGCTGAAGCCACAGACCCAAGAGAGGTTTGGGTGCAAGAAAAATCAATAACCTGCGGCCAAAATGACGTGGAATTATACGTTATCCGTGTGTACAAAAGGTGTGTATTAACAACATGTCACACAGCGCCTTAAGCTGAGACACCATTTATCACCGCACCTAAGTGGCTATATCCTGGAGCTAGGCAACATTAAGAGCATACAAAGTAAATAAAATAGTCACACAAGCTAAAATATTTAGTTAAACCTCAACTGTCTTTTGTGGCTTTGTTAAAATACTGTAGGTACAAATGTAATGTGAACAAGCGAGCTCACAGGTATCATCAATGGGAGATTCAGCTTTTTTCAGATTTATCTGCTCGTGCAGGATGCATCATGCCATCCTACAATACTGACTAAGAAAGACTGTTCCCCAAGTCACAGCATCAATACATTTATTAATACTTGCACTTAAAAACATTGAGGAAACAACAGGCCTTGCTCACTGTCTCTGCATGTATGTGGATGAGCAGTCGGATTTAAAATTAGTAACCACAAACATTTGTTGGCTGCCATGGGAGGAGCATAACAGGACCTGACAACAGGACGGGATACCCATAGAGGCGTTGTATTCAATCCTTTGAGCAGAAAGACTGCCAGCGCTCAAGAACACCTTGCTGCATAACTCAAGGACTACTATGTTGCAATATAATGAAAATCCTGCATGCCAAAAATAGTGAAACATCTTATGCCATGTGTCATCATTAAGTACAAGTCCTAATCAAGATAGCATTTTGGAAAATACATAGTGTGCTTAAGGAACCAAACAATAATTAATAATTACAAGTTACTGCCACACTTGAAAGCATTTCACAGTGTTGCACAAAGGGGTTGTGTATTTGAGGTATGACATTAAAGAAGGTCAATGTACTGTAAGAATGCAGCAGAGTGACTGAAGCTGAAAATTACCACAATAAAAAAAAGAGAGAGAGAGAATTGATTGATTTGATCCTTATGGTGAGTTTCTCTACTCTGCCAGCCCTTACAAACCTTTAAAAACAACTAACTTGTTGGCAATATTAGATTTTAAAAAATATATATTTTATTATTTTTATTGTGTGACAATGTGCCAGCAGAGGATGGACTCACCTCTTCATATGGTTTGGAGCTGACTACTCCACAGAAGCGCCACACCTCTCCCCAGAACTCTGAGTAGTTGTCCACCGACCACTGGTACAGGTCATTGTAATTGGCTAGAGGACACAGAATCAGTGGTTACTACAGATTTATAACAAAAATGTTAACATACCACAGTGACAATCAGCTTAAATATATAAAAAAAAGATAAATCTAAACATAAGAAAAGATCAAGCATACAAGTACCACTAGACCTAAAGTTGAAATCAGCCTCCATGCCCCAGTCAGGTTCCACTAATAACCATCACACAAACCAGAGGCCGGAAAAAGCGGCTACGAAACTTTGGCCTTTTGTTCTGTAACCCTGAGATTAAAGTCACTGATAATCTCGACACATTATTTCATGATTAATGCCAAAATGTCAAAGGTAAATCTCAGTTAAATGTAGTCAGTGGGTACCGTTCCCCTCAACACGCTCAGTGTTTACATGCACATTATAAGATAACTTCCTTCTTCAGGAGGATTCACAGTCGATCTCCAAGCACTTAACTTAAAGCAGTGGCTCCCAATCTTTTGTCTTAAGTAATGGTCACAGTCACTTGGCATATCAGATCAGATTGTTTCAGTTTGTAAAAAAAAAAGAAAAAAGGCTGCAGCTGTATCTTTCATTCAAAGAAATGCAGGATTTCAAGACACGCTGGAGAAAATAAACAGAATTGTACTGAGCCGCTGTGTGCTTTAGGTATCACTGTGAATAATAAAAAGGTTAAACTGGTTCTCGAGAAGAGAAGAGAGCCTTTCTGACATTTTTTCCAGAAACCCAAACACACACACACACAGGCAGACACCTGTCACAGCCATGTCCACACTCCTGCTCATCTCCCCCAAATTACGTAACTCTCCCTCTCTTTCTCTCTATTCATTCAACACCCAGTGGCACAAGTTTCTCAGCATTCCTCCTGAGCCCTGCTGGATCAAATTGACACGGTGTCACAGAGACAATTGAAATAGGCCGCTCTCTTTCATTGCCTGGCAGCTCTGCAGGGCACAGTCCCTTTTGGGCTTTTTTTTTTTTTAAATGAGGAGCTGGGAATAAGCCAAACATGAGAGCAAAGCGAGAGCTGCGGCGTGATCCGCTAATTATTACCAGAAGGGGAGCGGGGTGAGGAAGTTAGAGGCCATTTTTTATTAACGCTCTTATTAGTCTACACCTGCAGAGATGCTGATTCACTGCCTCTAAAACACCACGGCTGCACACTGGCGCTAGCCTGAAACATTGATTTGCAAAGCAGCTTTAGACGCTTCCTCTGAGATAATTACACAACATATGTATATATTAAAATAAAAGGG